>CM031234.1:640566797-640909177 GCA_018340775.1 Taxus wallichiana var. yunnanensis
TTCACTTAATTGAAATGGATAAAAAAATTATAAAACCAATTCCTAACAAAATGTCTAATATAAACATAAGAAGAAAAAGATAGGGGAATTTGGGATAATTACTAGAAAAGCTAGGAAAATTTAAATGATACACAAAGATGTCAAGTATTTGTTACATTGATGATATTAATTAAGATGATACCTACAATGAAGACCTTAGGGTTAATAACATCTAATGTTGATGAATGAAATGCATTAATTGTGACAATATACATAAAGCATACTAATCTGTAGGTGTCAATAGAGGCACAAAAGAGAGTAATGCTACACAACGTGCACTTATTAATTGTATATTAAGTGATAGAAATATTAATAAATGCTTCATTATAAAAACAAGTAGATCTTTCTATCTAAACAAGAAAAACACTAATGAAAGTTATAGGGAGGTGAAAAAGTCTTGAGTTAGCTAAGAAGACCTGACAGGTTGGAAATTCTCTAGTAGACTCCCATGGAAAGACTAGGATACATCTTGGGGTGCCCACTCCTCTTCGATACTTAGTCGTTTTTTCATCTCGATTACTGTTAACTATAGACATGAATATTATTGTATCATTTTGGTTTATCATGATGTTATATGATAGATATATTATGACTATTGATGGATTGTTATTCATACTATGATTTGTGTGGATTTTTAGAGACATAGAGAGATATTTTATATTGATGATGATGATGTGTTGTTATCATATATATTTACTGACATTTTGAATTCTCATCATGTTGACTATTATTTAGCATTCAAACCAATCTCGTGATCATGTTGATATTGATAAAAAGGTAGAATTTATATGTTGTTGAAATTTTAGACAAATGATAGAATTTTTTAGTTGAGATGATGATTTAGTTATATGAGGATTTTAATTGATTGATGTGTGCATATTTTATCTTTGATGTATTTTATATGGCGGGAGGTTGAAGGAGGTATTGTGTGATTTTTCAGGTAATTTAATCACAACAATCAAAAGGACCTTAGGATACCAACCACAAGTGGAATCGGATGGATACAACGATGGTCACCATGGAAACTTTTGTAATGTTTTTGTTTTGTTATTAGTTTGTTAGGGGGTCTCCATGTGGGGATGACCTCCAATTGTGACCATGGGATTTTTGTGTAATTATTTCCCTTTTCTTTCATTTAATTTTTTATTATGTTATTTATTTTGTGATGTAATTCATTATTTATCATAGTTGATTATTATGTCTTAATTAAGTAATTAAATCATGATTATTAAGTTAATTGGGGATGTGAGAAAAGGGGCCATTTATTAGAGTAGTTGGTATTTTGGATTTTTAATTTTGTTGAGTGTAATTGACTTTGCGTGTTGTACACTGTACCTTATTTGTGAAATTCTGATTTGGCCTTAAGGGCCATTTTTGGAGACTTATGGGACAAGTTAAGGTTGTCCTGCACCTCTTAATTTCATATAAAAACCATACCTATGGATTGGGGTGTTAAAATAGACTCCATTATGTGTTTTGTAAGGCAAAAGTGTCATTTATTGTAATTTTCTTACATGGGTTTTAAATTATGTCCATAAGAGGTGTGAGTTTTGATTGTGTGTGTAAGAGTATTGTCATTTCTCTCAACCACAAATTTATTACGCCTTGGGGTTGAGGTTTGACTTCTGATGTGTAGTTGAGGATAAGTGATGTGGCATCCTACATGGAGCTACCTCACCGTCCTCTTCCTTTTTGTATATATACAAGTTTATTTCTTTTCGGGGTTACTACTTTTGATTTGTGCTCTTCTATTTTTGGAGTTCTTGTTGAAGTATTGGAAATTTTTTGAGTTGTATTGTTCTCAAAGGATCTTGGAGTGTGATTCTTTGATCAATTTATTTCTATGTAAATGTAGGAGCTACACTCTTTTTACTAGTGTTTTTGTTTTATATGTGTGCATTGGACGTATGTGAATGGTTTGAGTTATTGTTGGGATCTTGGGTAGTATGGTTTAGGAGACGGATATGTGTATATTTGTTTGTAATGAGGCATAAGAATATATTTCATGTTTTAGGAGGGAGTTGGGTTGGGTGCCCCAACTTTGATAATAAAATGCTTGCATTTCTTAATTTGTTCTTTTAAGGGAGACATAAGAGATTGTAGGGGAGTAAGAGAATGTGGGAGGTATAAGAGGATATGGAGGGAGGAATAAGAGTTATGTAGGGGTTTTGAGTTTTTGGAGGGATTTAAGGTGGGAACCTAATCCCATTGGGAGGCATAAGTGATCTCCCCATAGATCCTTGCTCCATTGGCTTTACATTTTCGAGCCTTGTCTATTTTGATAGTTTCATTCTTGTGATTGCTATCTTGTGTTTTGAATGTGTTGTAAATGGATGTGTTTTTTTTTTATTGTGATGTGGAAAGATTATGTTAGTTGACATGAGTTATATCTAGACCTTCTTGCATTTTATTTGGGGCTTGGGGAGCAATGACGAGGATATCTTCTTCTCCTCATTGGATTATTGGTTGGGTGGAGAGTGTTGCCTCTCCCTAACTTTTTTTTGTGATTGAAGTGAGGAAATGGTGGAGATCTTGTTGAAGATTTTGGACTTAGAGATTTTTTAGAAGTCAAAGGAAATCCTTCATTGTAGAATCCTTTCTTGTAATCCCCACTTAAGGTGGAAGACTAGTAGTATTATATTTAAAACAAAAATTGTATTGTATATTACATTTATCGATATGTAATGTATTATTGGAAATAAAGCTCTTTCCATTGTAAGAAAATGAGTCATGCTCAAAACAAAAATAAATTTCATTATTATTTGTAGTAGAAGCATTATTGTAAGAATGAAAGGAAAACTTGGAAGTTGAAAATCATTGAGAACGTATTCTTAGTAAATATTAAGTGAATAATAATTGCTTGTTCTTTTCTTGAGTAACTCATTGTAATGCAAATGGAAGGATGAAATAAATTATAATGACTCACTTTGTAAATAAAATTACATTCTTGTTGTGGAAAGGAAAACAATTATACTTAGAAATAGGTTAAGTTTCATTTCTTTCTTTGAGTTGAAAACAATTTTATTGGAAAAATAATCTTGTAGTTTTTTTCTTGTTACTATTGAAATAGAAAATCTTTAAATTTAGTAATTTAAACATGGAATGAATGAATAGTGTAACCTTTCAACTAGAGACTTTAGGCACATAAATTCAAGGTAAGGATAAACTGTAAAGAACTCTTCTAAAACTTGTTTTTGGCAAAATTATGGAATTAATGGTTCTATTTTCTAAGAACATGATCACCACCCTATGTTGAATGGTCTCGAACCGACGGCTTAAAATTAGTGGCGATTCTCTAAACCGTCACCCAGAAAGGTGGTAGTTTGCAAATTGTTACCTAGGTAGAGGCGGAGGTCTCGGGACCTCGACCTCGCTTTAGGCAGAAATTTCATCACTTTTGGATAAATAAATAAATATATGTGACTGTACAAATTTAAAATTGATTAAATTAAATTTTAGCCTATGAAAAGTGACAAGGAAATCACCAAAAACTATAAGGGAATAAATTTACGCTTTGAACATGTAAAGATTTAAATGGGCATTTCAATGTATCAAATATCTTAGATTAATTGGAAAGAGGGTTTGCCTAATAAATAACTCAAAAATGGAAATTCCTAGATAACTAATCCAATCTTAGAGTGTAAACCTCTACAATCTTGAAATAGAAGAAAATTCCATAATAAATCCTTAAAATAAACTAAACTAAGTTTGATTCTATTGAATTCCTAAATGGCTTCTTCCCTGCTTGCTTTTGCGGTGTCCACCCCTCCAACCTGCAAAATTAAAGAAAATAAAAGAGACCAAATGAGGAGGCTAGGGCAAGAAAAATTATTTAATAAAATTCCATAAGGATGGTTAGGGTTAGCTTGGAACGCTAAGATCTAGTGGCCAGTAATTGATTTGATCCAAGGGGTAAGAATCAACCCTACAAATGTTAGGTAAGAATGAATATTATGGGTTTTTAAATAATTTAAATGTATGTTAACATGGGTGAATCCCAAAAAATAGGTAGTAGGTGTAGCACTTATTACCTCGGTTGAATTTTGTACATGTTGTAATCTTGTAGAGCACTCCATCATGCATGCATCATCATCTGTGTTATCATCATCAACTTCCTCTTCTACTTTTTGATCTACTTCACATAGAGCATGGGGCATGAAACATCTGTCGCACCAATAAATTACATCTGTTTCTTCAACAATAACAACTCTGACAACAAAAGGATCATGAACCATTCTATTTTCCCTAGCATGGGGATGTATGTATACTGAGATCTCATGGGTCCCTTTCTTCTGTAATCAGATCGCTTCTCATTTCTAGGATGATTGGTAAATCTTCCTTGGTTTTGTTGCTTATGCTGACCTTGTGAACTCTGCCCAATTCCTTTACTGCCGGGCTAGTTTGTATGAGATTTCTTTGACGGCCCCTGCCAGAGTTTTAACAACCTCCTCAAGATCCACACTCTTTCTTTCTTGAGGTTTTTCTTTTGTTTATCAGTTTAACACCCTCCCTCTTAGGAGGTTTTCTAATGGCCTTAATGTTGTTCTCAATTTGCAGAGCCATAGTAAAGGCTTGCCTCAAATTGGTAGGGTTTTTGTCCCTCAAGTAGTAAGTGGATTTCTTATCAAATGCATCAGAATATTTTATAAGACAAGATTCATCACATGGTCTTAAAATCACAGGAAATCTCCTCAATGTCTTATTAAATCTAGTGTTAAAGTCATGCACTGACTCATTAGGATTATTTTTGATATTCTCAAATTCTGATAGAAGAAACCTAGGATCTGTTCTATCACCATACTACAATCTAAATGCATTATTCATCTTGGTCCAAGAATCAATGGAATTATCTGGAAAAGCTTTATACCAGTCCCTGACATCTTCCTCCAAAGTATGGATAAACAATTTGATATATACATCTTCAAATTAAATCTCAAAGTCTTCCATCATGTTGATAAAGAGATTTAGATGTTGATCACTAGTTATAGCATTATTTACTTGGAACTTTGGTAGTTTTTTTCTTACATCTTGGGGAACTGAATTTGTATAACCGGCCATCCCTCCAAAATTTATAGGAACAAAATTATTTACAACAAATGGAGGTATGGGTGGGGAATGGGCCATGTTGTTTTGAGGATAATCAAACTGATAAGGGACAAGGGTTTTGAAACACAAAGTATAACTTCCAAAATGGATATCCCTAAAGGTTCTGTCTTTTGGAAAACCCTATCAACATTAGAAAACACAAAGTAATGCGAAGAAATTTTTTCAAATTCAAATGAAGGCCCTCTCCAGATGGAGAATTTAATTCCACAAAAATACTACCTAATTAAAAATCACTTGAATGGAAATATTCAATGATAGGTTGATAACCTTCATCACAGAGATCTCTTTTCTTAACTACTAATCTCCAAAATCTCCAGGTTATTCTTCCTTTTGTCTTTGTTTTTCCTAGCTCTAGAAATAATGTCCTAGTAGGATCCCTAGTGAAGAAATATCTTCTTCCTTCCAGCTTTGCAAAGATTAGTAATAAATCTCACTTGAAAGAGGCTAAGACACTAGTACTTGTAAAAATCAAACCAACATGGAGTCTCCACTAAGGATTTCCACCTTAGTTGTGTAAATGCACTAAAAATATGATCTGTCAAATGTCTATCAACACCAGAAACTGGAAATGGAAATGTCTGACCTTCCTTTACCTAGATTTATCAATAAAACTTAGTGTAATAATTGTAGAAACTGGAAATATTACACACAACACTTGTAACTTTGAACACTTCTTACAAGCCTAAACACAAGATGATGTTAAAATAATGTACTAGCACTTAGAGCATATAAGAAATGTTTACTAGGGCCTGAGTATGAACTGCAATCACAATGTTCCCCTGCAATGGTGCCAAAATGGTGTTGGTACCCAAATTGATTCTCCCTTAGAAGGTGAGAAGCATCATAGTTTTGACAAGAATCTTAGAGGCAAGCAGAGCATGTTGTGTGTCATTTTGTAGCTAGGGAGGGAATGCAACTTTCTCTTTGTTACTCAGATGTGGAGAAATAGGTAGCACCCTTAAGAGGATTTGATCTATCCTCACTAATTTATGGTTGTACGTTTTGACCAGGGTGAGAGGACCCTCTTGTAGCCTGTTGTTAGTGGAGGAGATGGAGATATCCTTCTTTGTAAATTTATTAAGAAGACCTTGAAGAAAACATGATCAATACAAAAAATCTAACTCTCACGAGTTGTCACCCTAGATAATGGAGATATTTTCTCAGCAAGGTTTAGGCTACTAAAGACAATGAAAACTTGATTGATTTTGCATGTTTTGGTAACAAAAATTATATATTTGTGCACACACAACACAAACTAGGGGTAGTATGGGTATGATTAGTTGTTTTTAAATGAATTTTGGTGGGAGGTGAGGAAGAGTGGATTTTGATTCACCAGATCTTTGCGAGATTTTAGAAAAAATGGAAGGATTCACCAACAGAATGCTCTAGAACAGCTATAATGTTCCTTTAACTAGAAGGTGTGTTTCAATGGAGTCCTAAAACAACATGTTTTCACACAAACTTTAAGGATCTAAAATGAAGGCTCAAATTGAAAGACTTAATTAAACACTATCAACCTCTATTTTATCATTCCTAAGATACCCTCAAAGGCTAACAAATAATATTAATCATCATGCTAGGAGTAAAATGATTTTAAACTTGTTTATTTCACTATCAAATCAAATCTCTTCTAATAAATGAAATTGCATGTGCCACAAAACTATCACAAAGCTAAGATCTTGTGTGATTACTATATATTTCTAGTGTAAGATTACAATGGGCATGAGAAACTAGTTTGCATACATTCGTAAATGAAGCACCACAATTTTCTTCAAAATCGAGACACATATTTACTTGAAAAAATTTAAATTTATCAAATAGGGGAAAGTTTTTAGAACAATAGTAGAGCTTGTCAATGGATGTACACTCACAACCACCTTGACATGATAAAATTTAACAAAAAAATAAATAAACAAGTTCCTTAGATCCTCTCTTAGAAAAAATGGGCTCTGTCAAACAAATTCTTAGGAATTAGCTCCGGCCTCTAACATCCAGCCATTTACATGAAAAATTCATGTAATTTATAACACTTCATTAGAACATAGTTTCCCCCAAAACCAAAAATATTCAAAGCACCATTGCATGTTACTTACTTGATCGTGACTCATAATCGGATTTACAAAAAGTTTTCAAGTGTGCAGAGGAAAATCTCTCCAAATATTTCTAGCATTAACCTCTTCACCTACTTAAGTCATTATTCATCTCGCGCTAACTACTTCCTCCTCTAATCACAACGGGTCTTTGCATGCCAAGGAAGCAAAAATGGATAATCATATCAAGGCGTGAGTCGAGATCACATCTTAATGGTAAAAGATGTTTTCAAACTTTTTTCCCACTTAACCAAGATATCAACAGGTCTCTTGCCTGACTGAGGAAAGAAACATTAGGACGAATCCAACAGTTAGATCACATCTTTAATAATGAAAGAAGTTTTAAGATCCTCCCCATGAAACCAAGATACCAACCTAATGTTCCTCTACATTTGGCATGCAGAAGACTGCAAGAAATGATTAAAAATGTTAAAATTTGCATCCCGTGAGATTTGGAGCAGAAATGGCGTAACAACTAATATAGATGCACAGTTTCCATTGATCTCTCTTTTGAATCTGGACCATCCACGTGGGAGATCCAAGTTAATATGGGCATGGGGGTTCCTTTTTACTTTTTACACCTTCTGGAAAAAATACAAAATTACTCAAATTTTATCTTCCGCTCCGCCTTTGAGAAAGGGGCTTGACACATCTCCCAATGGGGTCCCAAAGGAACCATGGCCAAATTCTGATATTCTACCTCTTTTTTGGAAAAAGTAGATTTTTCAAAATTTTCCCGCAACTCCACTCTTTCGCTTTTAGTTTCGATGTGGGTCCTCATGAACCGTGCTTCCTTTTTACACTTTTAACCCCCTTTCTCCATAAAAGGAAAATTTTAAAAATTTACCCTGAAAGTCCACACCTCCACCATTGACTGAAGAAAATTTTGTCTATTCTCTGTCAGGTTTGCGGGTCATATTGATGATTTTAGTCTTTTTGACACTAAGGGGCAAAAAATCCAAGTTTCATCTAATGGCCCGCCTCCCCTCCTTTTGACTTTTCAAACCACCACACATCTCAATAGTGCATCTTGAGATGGTCCCCAGATGTAGAGACCCTAAATGAGTGCGGGATAACCATGTGTCTCAGTCTAGCAGAGTCTGCTATAAAGCTTGAGATTCCAGTGAAAGGTGCCATGTGTCTAATGTCCGAGATAGTCTTCTTGACCGTTGAAAATTCCAAGCAAAAGGCAGAGTGAGCGGAAGCCTCCAAGTGCCCTTCTGGCGCTTCTTCAAAATAAAACCCAAGGGTCAGTCCCCAAACATGCGCGGTCCCTCCATGTATCTCATGCCCTTTAGTAAGTTGCTGAAAAGTCTAAGGAAGACTTGGTGGAAGCCTCCACGTGTCCCTCTATCACAATTGCTAAGGTGGGACCCTGAGGTAAATCTTCAAATGAGCACTAGCCCACCACATGTCCATGGCCCGCCAAAACTATATCAGCTTACATGAATATTTTTCAAAGTCTTGGAAAAGCATTGAGAATCCTCCACGTATCCCACGGCGCAACTCAAAGGAAAAATAAAAAGGTGAGTCTTTAAATGAGCGTCGTTCCTCCACATGGACAAGTTTTGGGTTAAAACAATCCACAAAGTTTTAGAGTGCCCCGCCAAGCCATGTTTAACCAAAAAGGGCTACATTTCCACTAACTCAAAGATTTAAAATTGACGGGAGAAACACACCGTCAAGTCGTAATAATGTAGGGAAACCACTATTTGAGCCTCGGAGATGAAATTTTCTTCAAGGATAGAGAATTTTGAAATATTATAAGGTTCACACATGACCCTTTGAGCTATATCCATTCACATTTCTTCAAGTACCTAGGACAAAACTACAGGGACAACAACACATGACTATGGAAAACGGAAGGGAAGGAACAACCCAAGTTTTACGCCCAATTGATAGACACCTTCAGATGGATAGAGGAACAAATCAACAAATTCAGGGCTTTTAAGTGACCTTCGACCAAGGAGGAACCAATCATGGAAACCAAATGGAGGACAGAGTCCTCAGGTACCAACACATGGAGACAAAAAATGTTACAGAGGCTGCAAACTGAGGGATCTTAAAGGAAAATAAGACGAGACTTGATTCGAGCACCAACACGGCCCAACCACCTGGTCAATGCATTTTTAATCCTTCATGGCAGGAATCTCTTTATATATATATATATTTGAATATGTATGTAGACTTAAATATATATATATATATATATATATATATATACATGTGTGTGTGTGTGTAAGTGTGTATTTATACGTAAAATAAATACGTAGGGTTTGGGGTTTTATCCAAATGGGTATACACACAAAGTATACACATTGAACCTGCAAGTAAAATACTTTTAATAAACAAATACAAAAGAGAAAACAATACCCACAAAGGGGAAATGAATAGATCCATGTCTTAAGCACAAAGTTTAATCAAGAAGAGCTTCCATGTCTCTAATGGCCTCCATGGTTTCATCCTCTCCTCCTCTTCCTTAACCTACAAAACAAAACAAGAGAAATGATATATTAGAATTAGAAAATGAATATAAGAGAACCCATAAGGATACCTAGGGTTTATTTTGTCAAACATAAATCTAAGGGATAGGAAAGATTAGATCTAATGGTGTAGGATGCACCCTACATCACTTAAGTGATGGGGTATTTAAGTGGAATTGTTTTAATTAAAATATATGTGTGTAATGTTAAATGGGGCCTAAAGGGTTAGACCATGTTGTGTACTATTGACACTTTAGGTATTAAGCATGTTAATTGGATTTACATTAAAATAGGAGATTATTAATCTTACCTAATAAAATTTTGAATTTAATTTGGGGCCATTTAATAAATAGATTTAATAAGACCTTGGGGATAAATAACAAAGAGTAAAATGGATTAATATTTGAATTAAGAAGCGGAACTTAATAGGGGAAATTAAATCAAAATATTTTAATAGGGTTGGCGCGAATAGTAACTAATGATTATTTTAGTCCCAACTATCATTTAATAGTTTAAAATTTTATAAACTGGATTTAATTAAAATCCTAGCTAAGGCCTTGGAACCTTAAAAAAATCCAATTTTTCCTATTTGCTCTCCGGTTTCTTAGGGTTTTATATGGGAAAATTGTGGGCGTTACATCAATCATACCTTATTTAGGGTCCTAACACATTATGTTATCCTCATGTTAAAGCAATAAATAAAGGAACTTATTTCTCGCTAAGAAATGAAATAACTAATGTAAATCCATTAGACTAGCACTAATGTATGAGCATTACTGTTGAAGGCCATAACTTTTGATCTGATTCTTGGTTCATCTTAAAGTTTTCTAGGGTGGTAAATCCCAATTAGTAATATGCCTTTAAATTTTTTTTCCGTAAACTTTACGTTAGTTTTTGGCATATTTTCGGTCGGTAAATTCCTTTGTCTAATGGTTTAAAATTTTGTGTGAACATTTTTTTTGTTTAGAACTTGAAGTTTTAATATTTTTTTATATTTTATGTAGTAATATTTTTTTTTGCATATGCCTTAATTTACAAAGGTATATTTATCATGCAAAATTTGGGGTCCATCTTAGGCATTTTACTAATATCTATTTGTTTGGTATTTTAGGATTTTGTGGCATATTAGGGTTTTTAAGGATAGTGGTCGATAAAACGAAGATTTTAATTTTTAAAAAGGTTAGTCTAGATTAGGAATGAGAAGAAAAATATTTTTATGCTTTTGGATATTTACAAAATCATGTGTGTGTGTTTTGGAGGAATTTCGACCTTTTGCAACTATATCCACATTAATTTTTATCGAGCGGGATTTTGATCTTATGAGAATGGTGAAGGTAATATAAATTATATTTATTTCTCGTAATTTATTACCTCTATTTTATATAAGAATTTCTATACGTGAGAGAGGAGGTTATACATAGATAAACATACATATGTAGGAGATAGAGAGATAAATTTTGAATTCACATGAAAATTTAATTGCCTCATCCAGAAACATGTAAATGGGGATTTTGAGCTAAATATTGATACTGAAGAAATTCCTCCATTAAGGAATGAAGGAGGAAATGAAGAAGAATATGAAAGAGATGAATAAAAATTTAATCAAAGTGGAAAATTAAGGAGAAAATGATCTAATATTTGGAGAAAAAGTATAAATGTATCAAGATTAATATTCCTTATTATAGTGGGAGTGTTACAATCGGAGGAGTTTATTGATCTGGTTTAATTTCATGGAAAAGTATTTGAGTGGAAAACACTTTTAGAAGAGAAGAAGGTTTGGGGTCAATGCATCATGTAGGGGGCCAAAAGGAGTTTTTAAGTGGACAATTCTATCTCGAAAATAAAAATCTTCAACTTATACAAGTTATTTGAAATAGTTAAACTCAAAATTGGAAGATATTATAAGAACATGAATTGTAGCATTTTGAGTCTAGTTTTTAAGCTACTACTATTTTTTGAAAATGGTTAAGTTTAAGTGGGTTAAAGAACTAAAATACCATCAGGTGCTCTTGATTTTGTTAAAAAACATATTATACATTTGATCATCCCCCCACCTCATTTTGAGCACTATTTAGTATTTCGAAAAAACTTCGCTAAAAAGATAGGTAGGAGCATCTAGTTTGGGATTAAAAAAATTATATTTTTTTAATGATTTTTCAAGTAAAAAAAATTTAAATTTTCAACAATAACAGATAGCCAACTGTGCCCCCCTAACTACCTCAAAAAATATCAAAAATTACTTTTTTGTTTATTTTATAATATGTATAGAATTAGTCCTAGTTTGGGTAGTATGGTTTAGGAGACGGACATGTGTATTTTATTTTGTAGTGAGGAATAAGAATCTATTTCATGTTTTGGGAGGGAGTTGGGTTGGGTGCCCCAGCTTTGATAATAAAATGCTTGCATTTCTTAATTCATTCTTTTAAGGGAGACATAAGAGATTGTAGTGAGGAGTAAGAGAATGTGGGAGGTATAAGAGGATATGGAGGGAGGTATAAGAGTTATGTAGGGGTTTTTAGTTTTTTTATGAGGGATTTAAGGTGGGAACCTAATCCCATTGGGAGGCATAAGTGATCTCCCCATAGATCCTTGCTCCATTGGCTTTGCACAGTTTGAGCCTTGTCTATATTGATAGTTTCATTCTTGTGATTGTTATCTTGTGTTTTGAATGTGTTGTAAATGGATGTGAAATTTTTATTGTGATGTGGAAACATTGTGTTAGTTTACATGAGTTGTATCTATACCTTATTGCATTTTATTTGGGGCTTGGGGAACAATGACAAGGATATCTTCTTCTCCTCATTGGATTATTGCTTGGGTGGAGAGTGTTGCCTCTCCCCATTTTTTTTTTTGTGATTGAAGTGAAGAAATGGTGGAGCTTGTTGAAGATTTTGGACTTTGAGATTTTGTAGAAGTAAAAGGAAATCCTTCATTGTATAATCCTTTCTTGTAATCCCCATTTAAGGTGGAAGACTAGTAGTATTATATTTAAAACAAAAATTGTATTGTATATTCTGTTTATCAATATGTAATGCATTATTGTAAATAAAGCTCTTTCCATTGTAATAAAATGAGTCATGCTCAAAACAAAAATAAAGTTCATTATTATTTATAGTAGAAGCATTATTGTAAGAATGATAGGAAAACTTGGAAGTTGAAAATCATTGAGAATGTATTCTTAGTAAATATTAAGTGAATAATAGGTTCTTGTGCTTTTCGAGTAACTCGTTGTAGTGGAAATGGAAGGATGAAATAAATTATAATGACTTAATTTGTAAATAAAATTACATTCTTGTTGTGGAGAGGAGAAAAATTATACTTAGAAATAGGTTAAGTTTCATTTCTTTCTTTGAGTTGAAAACAATTTTGTTGGAAAAATAATCTTGTAGTTGTTTTCTTATTACTATTGAAATAGAAAATCTTTAAATTTAGTAATTTAAGCATGGAATGAATAAATGGTGTAACCTTTCAACTAGAGACTTTAGGAACATAAATTCAAGCTAAGGATAAACTGCAAAGAACTCTTGTAAATTTTTTTTTTGGAAAAATTATGGAATTGATGGTTCTATTTTCTAAGAACATGACCACCACCCTGTGTTGAACAGTCTCTGAACCACTGGCCTAAAAGGAGTGGTGGTCTCTGAACCGTCACCCAAGAAAGGTGGTAGTTTACAAATCATGGCCTCAATAGGGGGAGGTCAAAGGACCTATGACTTGCTTTGGGTGGTGGTTTCATCACTTTTGGAAAAATAAATAAATATCTGTGACTGTACAAATTTAAAATTGATTAAATTAAATTGTAGCCTATAAAATGTGACAAGGAAATCACCAACGAACTATAAGGGAATAAATTCATGGTTTTGAACATGTAAAGCTTTAAATGGGCATTTCAATGTATCAAATCTCTTAGATTAATTGGAAAGAGGGTTTTCCCTAATAGATAACTCAAAAATGGAAATTACTAAATAACTACTCCAAACTTAGAGTGTAAACCTCTACAATCTTCTAAGAGAAGAAAATTCCATAATAAATCCTTAAACTAAACTAAACTAAGTTTGATTCTAGTGAATTCCTTAATGGCTTCTTCCCTCCTTGCTTTCGTGGCTTCCACTCCTCCAACCTGAAAAATTAAAGAAAATAAAAGAGACCAAATGAGGAGGCTAGGGAAAGACAAATGATTTTATAAAATTCCATAAGGATGGTTAGGGTTAGTTTGGAATGCTAAGATCTCATGTCAGCAATTGATTTGATCAAGGGTAAGAATCAACCCTACAAATGTTAGGTAAGAATGAATATTATGGGTTTTTAAGTAATTTAAATGTATGTGAACATGGGTGTATAGGGAAACTTAATACCCTTGTATGTTAAGTTAATTATGTAACTCTTTTAGTATATTTGTAATAAATTATTCAAATGACTTTAAGACTAATAGTTTAAGGGAACTAAGGTAACCAAGAATAAGGGTTTAATAAATATTGGTTTCAATGTTAATTTAAGAGGGGGACACCATTTCACCAAGAAAAATAATTTATGGCACTTTCCTAGTAGATTGTAATTAAGTTGACATTAGAAATGGATTAAGAATATTTAATTATTTATCTATCCCTGATCTATCCAATGTAATGTAGAATTTTGGTAGGATTTGATTAAACATATATTAGCGTTTGACACCCTTGCAAACTTTTTTAAAAATTAAAAATTCCGCAACTTTCTAGATAATTATTAATGTTTAATGTGGTTTTAGAACGTCAAATTTGTGGGCGTTACACATCTGATATTCTAAAATAATTGCTTGTAATTTTTTGAATGTGAACACATGGGTGTTATTGAATAGAAGAGATATAATAAAAAATAATAGGTTATTGTAATCGTGAATCGTGTGAAAAAAATTCTTGGATTTGAATCAAACACAATTTTTCTCTAAGTTTAAGAATGAAAATCTAGACATTAACATTAGCCAAATATATTTTTAAATGATCAAACCCTTTTATGTGAAAATCAATCACTCATGTACCACTTGTGGCTACGGGAACCATGTTGAATTTTCAATACATTATGATATTTTTGTCAAGTACATTGTGTTTTGCATCCTGACATCATGTTTATAGAGTGTGGACTAAATGTCCCACCAAAATCTGCAAGGGAATTTATTCCTATGATATTTTGTGAAAGATCAACTAGATAATTTAAAAGGTGTATCGATGATGAGAGTAAATATTCAATAGGAAAATAACTAGTTGGTTTCAATAAATATAAATCTATGGCATATTATTTAAAATATGGAAAAGAATTTAAGAGGTGTCAACTTTGTTACGAGAACAATTACATGTATTAGAATATATGGTCAAATTCAGAGAGGAATTTTGTTATGAGTATGCAACTCACACACATATATCTCAATGGTTCAATGTAAAATTCAATTTTAGGAAGCACACATTCCCAATTGGTACTATTGTTTCAGTATTTGATTTCATAGAAAATTACACATTGTAGCCACAAATGGAGGTTCAATCACATTCATAACTCATGCATATAACATTCATGCACTCTCGAAAAGCACCGAGTAAGATCGAAAAATATTAAGAGAGTTTATTTTCTAAATCGGTTGATGATCGAAAAATTCTACAAATATATCCGCAAAGGTGTTTATAATTGTTTTATGCGAGCTTGATAGAGAGGAATATTTTTTCAATCAACATCACATTTGGTTGTGCCAACCGCATATCACAATTCAATAATAGAGAGATGTTTTATTGGATAAGCAGGATTGAAATAGAAAAAGTGTATAACATATCTTTATTTTTATTGACATAAGACATGGGAAAGGAGAGAATTATGGTGGATGAGCGTGTGTGAAAATAGCCCTTACGAGAGAAGATTTAATGTTCAAAGATGGTGATAAATTTACAGGTGCAGAAAGCATTATTGATTGGTTTGTCAAGAGCATGGGCCATGAATCTCAACAGAGTTTAATGGTTCATAGATATATCTGGTTGATAGAGGAACATAATTTGGAAAGCTATGAAGATTTTATGATAGTTATAGGATCAAGTGATATGCACTCATTCTATAGCTCACATGCAAGTTATTGCATTATTCATACTAGGTGCATGACATGTTTTTGTATGTCATGCATCAATTATGTGTGGAATGAATTGAGTCACAATAGTGGGTGGATAAATGGAGTTGTAGACCTCTAATTCTAATCGACACATATCAAGTTCTAAGAGCTTTATAACTTACAATTTCTTCAGATAATTTTACAACATCACCTGACTTTTACCAAGTCTTTGATTAGTGCAATAATGTACATATGTATGTCATGTTATAAATTTATAAATTATCAAATGATAAACTCTTAATGTATTTTAAATTTGACTTGAGTTTTACTTTTGGATGTAGGGAATGTTTTTGTAGTTATTGGGAAAAGATTTAATGAAGAGGAACATACTACTTCTTGTTTCATTTGTAGAAGGGAAAAATTAACTTCCAAAGTCATTGATGGTAAAGAACTTGAGTATCTCGAGATAGTGGTAGTCTGCTAGAACTTGGATTCAAGAATATCATATCAAAAATCAAATACTTGGTTGTTTGAATACTATGAAGTACACAGAAAGATACTTCACTATTCACATTTGGTTAAATATCAAAGTAGGCCATCAAACAAGAATATGTGGAAGGTTTTTGAATCAGATCATTAAAAATTATTGCTACTATCAACAAAGTGGAGTTGATCCTGCAGCTTTACTCAATTTAATTTCCAAAGTATGTTCAATTAAGATTAGATATACATCTACATGAATTTAATTTGAATATTTACTTTAGTGATTTTTTTAAATTTTGTAGGTTTTAAAATTCTATTTAATTGCTTACTAACATGTTTACGTAGGTTAGTGGTTCCAAAATAGATTTCATCTTCGTGTGGTTGTAATCGCTATTATAGAATATATTATTCTTTATTCTAAGAGAAGCTAAGTGAAATTAAATATCGTAAAGGAACAATAATAAAAATTATCATTTCACCACGTATATTTTATGAAAAAAATATTACGATTCACATTTTACCACTTATATTATACGAACCATCTCTACTTAACATGTTTCCTAGTACTTATTCACATCAAGGATTTTGGGCACCGAAAAAAAAGCCTTGTCTAGCCTTACTCAGCCCATCCCAATGTGTGCGTGTAGTCGGTTCTGCTTTCACGAGGTTCCATTTGCAAAATATAGAAATGAACAACCTTACATTGACTCAAACTTGACAAGTGTGTGTAAAATAAAATCTTCCCTGAGTGTTTACTAGACAACTTTCACAAGTGTGTGTAGTCAGTTTGGTGCGTAAAGCTTCCATTTGCAAAATATAGCAATGGACATCCTTACACTAACTCAAACTAGACTATTCAAAACATTTACAAAAATAGGACCACGAGAGGATCGAATTGCGATGAACAAAAATGAGAAAGGCTTTCATATAGGGTACGAATGCAAAGGTGTAAGATGATACGAGACCTTATAAGGTGCTACGGTGACCGAGAAATCACCTTGAAAACTTAGACCATTTTTTGTTTTGAGGGCGCTTAAGGGACTATGCTCAGATGAAGTAGTGAGGAAGCACAAAGATAATTAAACACCAAAATGAAGCATCCCCAAGTGTTTAACAAGACACCCTAACGTGTGTACATAGTGTTTTTGGTGCCATGAGTTTCAGCTTTTGTAAAATATAACAATGGACAACCTTACATTGACTCAAACTAGAGTATTTAGATTTTTGCAAACAATAGGAACACAAGAGCACTAAATTAATATGGAGAAAACCAAGAGAATATTTCATGAGGGTACCAATATAGAGGTATAGGATCGGATGACACCTATTGAGGATCTATGGTGACAGAGCAATCACCTAGAGAAATTACACCATTTTTCTCTCTTAGTTATCTTAAGCGAATACACCTCGACAAAGTATCCTGGAAGCAATGGGATCATTAGGCACCAAAAATAATCCTCCATAACAATTTAGAAGACCACCCTATTATGTTTACATAGTTCGTTCAGTATGACGAGCTTCCTGTTACAAAATATAACAATAGACAACCTTACACTGACTTAAACTAGACTATTCGACACGTTCAAAAACAATAGTAAAGAAGAGAGAACAAAATTGAGATGGAGAAAAATGAGACATTATTTCATAGAGGGTACTAACACAAAGGTATAGAATAAGATGAGAGATTTCTAGGTTCCATGGTGATCGAGAAATAACCCGACAAACTTATAATATTTTTTTGCTCTTAGGACTCTTAAAGGACTATGCCTGTGCCAAGTATCCCACAAGCACCGAGATCTTAGGGAACTAATATTATTAATCCCTAATTGTTTACCAAGAAATCATGACACATGTGTGTAGTTGGATTGGTGCCACAAACTTTCCTTTGCAAAAAATAGCAATGGACAATCTTACACCGACTCAAACCGGCAATTCGATGCTTTTCAAACAATAAGATCACAAGAACACCGAATTGAGATGGATAAAAATAAGTGAAAAAAATCATATAGGGTATCAATACGGAGGTGTAGGATAATATGAGAGCTTTCAAGGTGTCAGGAGATCAAGAAATCACCCAATAAAATTCTAACATTTTTTCTCTCGTGTGGATAGGTTGACAATTTTTTAACTTATGCAAAAATAGGCAACTCAAAACTTCGTCATTACGATGAGAGTCATGGGTGAAGTATACCTAATCTAAGGAAGTTTTATGTTATTGGTTATTTATAAATTAATTAATGATTAAGTGAAATCAGTAGCTATGTGTGCTATTACAAAATGTAATGATCACACAGTCTGCAATTTCATGATAACTTCAGCAAAAGAAGACAACTCCTAGAAGGACAACTATGTTGTCTTGATGAAGACACCGAATTACAAAGTAGGTGAAGTGTTGAGTTTTGGGATAGCAAACACAAGTGTAGATTATAGAAATCAGAGTTCATTACTGAATGTTATAGGTTCTCATTAATGTTCTTTCCTTTATGTTTAAGACATTCAATTATATGACTAAGTTGTTTAGTTCATCATACACTCCATTCAGAAGATTGAAATGTAGAAGGAAATACACAACTCAATTTAAGAATTCAATGTTTTTTTCACAAGGAAGGTCAAATGTTTCCCACACAAGCCGTAGGATGTGACTAAAAAGTAAAGTACATATACTAAAGAAAGAGGTACACATGCATGAAATAGAAAGCAAAGGAATATGAGTGAACCTATCATTGCCTTTCAGATATTCTTCGTTTTGCATGTTCTCCCTTTCCAGACTTATTCCATATTTGTCTTCACAATTCAAAGCATGGTACCTGAAAAGTAAAAGAAAGGAATCATCAATAAAGAGCTCAAGGTTAATCCATATTCCTACATTGTCCTACTTCATGCATATAGATCTCTAAGCAACATGATATTTAGGGTACCTAAAGATCAAACTGCATATCTCACTCAGAAATAAGAGATAGAAAAGAAAAGAAGAAACATGGACACAAGAGTGGCCAAAAGCCTAATTATTACTAACTATTTTCTTAAAGTGTGCAGATATAGGTTACAGCCAAGAAGAAAGAATCATATACATGCTGAAAAAGGAGGACCAATGGAACCGAAACTCGAGATATTGTCTACAAATGGAAGAGGGTTACAATACGTGAATAAAGAAGATGGTTGCATACAAGGTACATTTTCTATATTTCAACCAAAGGAAAGGAATTCAGGAAAATTTTGATAGGGCTTCGCCATGAAAAATCAACATTTCAAATTTTCCAACATGCCAAAAATGTTACTATATAGGAAATAAAGCATCTATTTAAAAGAAACAAGCTGCAGAGATCTTAACAAGCATCTGAATAAAGTCTTATGCCTAAGATAGTATCAAAGAACAAGTGAACTGCTTGTAATTTCCAAAAGCGTGATACAAGGTACAAAGATCTCATAAAATAGAACAATCAAGTGCTATTTCTACTAGTTCCACAATCAAATGAACAAGCCTACCAGTCTGTCAAAAGATACACAATTCTAAAAGAGCTAAATTTTAGAACCAGGAGTTGTACATGTCATCGCAAAAACCAGACTCAGTATAAAAAGAAAATAATTTCCAAGGTGTCTTCCAGTTTTATGACATCCACAAAGGAGCAGAGAGGATCCGGGTGCAAAACATTTCAAAATTAGAGATAAAATGTGCAGCTTACCACATGGGTCAACACTTGAACCTCAATCAAGAAAATATTTCCCTAGTCTAAAAAAGAAAATCTAACAGAGTTTAAGTACCCATCAAAGTTTTTCACTATTATGACTCAAAGTAAAGGAAAATTGTCCCGTAGAGAAGGGTAAACATTCACGAACAGATTTTTCTTCTTGATAGAACTTGTGCATGAACATCAAACCCTCAACAAGTTAGAGAATGAAGATATAACAGAGAAATGGCCGAGTCATCAAATTGAGGGATCCATCACAAAATTTCAGAACTCTCATACTAGGAAAATGAATTAAATTCAAAGGCCGACACATATATACAACTAGAACGAATACCCAGAACTCAAAATACACAGATCTAAAAGTCACAATGAAGACTAGTTCAAGTATTTCACTCACCTTTTATCACAGGTAGTTTTGAAGTTGATTGACCATGGGCACTCTATTGAAAAAATGTATAGATCTGAAGAAATAACGACCCTATAAGGAGATTGTAAAGCTTTAAAGATCGAGAGAACCCATTATATATGGTGACCAATAAAGAAGCAGAGACTTCAAAATATACAGAGCCGAACAACAAAGATTCATATCCTATTAAGCTCGAAGAATAGAATGCAGAGGGGTCTAGTTTCAAAGTTACCCATAATGGAAAAGTTCAGAGTTTCACAAAGCAACCAACAATGGCATGAAAAATTTTGCCAGGATTTTCCCACATAGTAAAAAATCAAATGAGATGTGCATTAGGGTTGAGTTTTCCTTTAGCATGCAAATTCAAGAGGTGAGTTCAACCTAACTCAACCACAGCAAATAATAAATGATCAAAATTCAACAGGTACAAAGATAAAAGGTTGAGGATCAATCTCCAAAAACAATGTAAACCATAGTTTGAGCTTCAAAAAAATGCATTCAATGCAAGTCAGAAACCCTAAATCATGCTTTGAAGATCAACAATCAAAATCAAAAAGTACAGAGATCAATGCTCACAAATGGATCATCAGAATCAATGCAAAGTAGTCCAAGTGAAATGGCAGTTGTTGACCAACTTTTTTAATTTTCAAAAATTGTGAATTGTCAAAATTTCACCCACATGCCCGCAGAGTTCACGTGTCACCATCACGGCGAAGTGGAGAAATGGAGGTCGGAGTCACTTAAAGTTTTCAAACTTAAAAATTCAAAAGTTAAAATTTCCAAACATTTCCGGCAAGCCCAAGCCTCCACGATGAGTAAGTCAAAGCCATTGGGAGAAGTCAAAAATTAATTCTCTAGAACATTGGTGGAGTGGCGGGGTTTCATTAAAATTTGAGACTGATTCACTAAAAAAGGTTAAAGCTTCAAGTCACCACGAAGGCCTGAAAGTTTGCAAAGGACTTAAAAGTCACTAAAGGTTTGCAGGTCCACAAATAGCTTAAAAGTCTCAAAAGTTGCCCTCAGGCCCAAAAGTCTACAAAGGACTAAAAAGTCACAAAAGGTCCGCAAGTCTGCAAAGGGCTTAAAACTTCAAAAAAAATTCCAAAAGTCCACAAAAGACTTATAATTTTCATAATTTTTCCCAAAATCCCGTAAAAGCAAAGGGAGAAGATTTTTCGTGCCATCCAAGCTATCATTTTGAGTTTTGACTTTCAAAATTCAAATTATAGTATATGTTTCAAAAAAATACAAAGTGTCAACCAATGAAACATCCATGTATTAATCAAAAGATGGCCGAAATAAGATTAACAAAAAGACAGATTTGCATGCACAAGAAGAAGACTTGCTCAACAAGCAAAGCTTATTTTTAGCAAATTATCCACTCATGCTTTTTTAAAAAAATATACATGTTTTTCCTTAAATAGATCATCATGATCGGGCAGTTGTAGTTGTAACAAAGTCTATTAATGCCTATTTGTAATTGCATGCTATATTTTTATTCCTCTTTGTATTAATAAATACAGAATAAAAATAGAAGGCATGGGTGAGTATAAGCCTTGGGCTATTTTTGGGAAAGGAGTGAACTTTGTTTCGCTATATATTGTGTTCCTTTGCAAAGCACAAAGAGAAATTCTAGAGGATTTTTTGGATATAGGAGTAGTGAAGCAAATTTGTGCGCAGTTTTCCCTCCGAATGTGAAGTATTTTCTTCCTTTCAAATTATTTGCAATCTTGTGTATGTTTCTATTATTCTTGTGAATGCAAATTACCTGATCAATCATCTTACCCTGCTGCAAATTCAGTATTTTCTGCATAATTTTAATGTGCATGTTAACTTATCGGTGCTAGTGTGATATTTTTCCCAAAGGCAACCAAGTGTTTTTCCTTAAATTGTGCAGAAAATCGTTGAATTATGCATCAAAATCTTTCACATATCAATTGTGCATATACTCGGTCAAGGCCCTCATCAAAATTAGGTGTATCACCTTAGTTTTAATTATTTTACAGTCATCTTTTACCTCGAAACCCCGTAATCAATTTAGGATACATCAACAAGGAACCAGCCTTGATCAGGAGACTCACCTCAAAATAGGTATACCCACTGCACTGAGGTGTTTCCATTGTCAGATCTATGAAAGAGAGAAATCAAATTTTGTCAAGCTTAGAAAACCCGTAACCATCTCTCTACAGGTGCACTTTCGTGATATAACAGCTTTTGGCACACCTAGTGGGACGAAGAATCAGATCTACATGCAAGTTATAAATTCTACAAGAGATCTACATTAGATTTACGATGAGTTACAAAGTCACTTTTAGGAGCAAGATACAGCAATTTACTCTAAATATTTTAAGATATTTTGGTGACTTTGTTAAGCTAATATCATACCAAAGATTGTAGCATGTTCCATGCCTAAAGTGACTACAAGATCATCAGAAGAAGAATTCCTCTTGAGTTTGTTTCTTTACCCTTGAATTCTACTAGAAGGAGAAGATTTTGTAATACTTTACCTTATAATAGACCCAGTTTCGATAACCCTCCCGCCGATATTCAGTTATCATGTATCAATTTCTCTATTAACATCCTAGTTTTTCAAATGGATTTTCAAACCGCCAAGGAATTTCGTGACCTTTACTAATGGTAGTACATTAGTAATCCCAAAGTATACCATGACATTCCTAATGCGGCCATGAAAATTTTTCCATCATTCGTGGGTGAAAATTAGGTTACACCTACCAAACATATCAAAGATGTTGCAGCCCTATGTGCAGTCCATAATATCACTCATGAAGACATAGCTTTAAGACTTTTAGCTGCATCTTTTAAAGGGTAGGCCTTGCAATGGTATAGAAACCTAGAAATTGGAATCATAAGAACTTGAGATAATTTAGGTGAAAAATTTATGAAATAGTTCCAGGATAATTCAGATCATTTGTCTCTCATTGAACAATTGTCTACTATTAAAAGAGATCCAAATGAGTTTATGTCCAATTTCAATATCTATTTTTCCATAACTTGGGAAATAATTCCAGCAAGTGTCAAGCCTCAAGCTGATCATGCTTTCCTTAATTATCTTAGGGCATTGAACAATGATATCTCAACTATGATTCAGTCAATGGGGGAAGTTACACTCCCAAAGAGCCTACGATATCACTATTTGAGCTGAAAATAGTCTTATTCAAGATGGAAAATTAGAACTAAGGCCTTCAATGCCATTTTTAAACATATTTAGAACCTATTCATCAGCTTATTACAATCATAGAACCTAATGTTGTAGCTCCATCAGATGATGTATTTAAAGCTTTGCAAACTATGGGAAATAAATTGACTTCGATTGAGAACAAAATTACATTACCTAGCAGACCCTATCAGGCTCCTTATCAGCAAAATCAATAGAATCAACAAAATAGGTAGCCCTATCAACATAATATAAATTATAGGTAGCCTTACCAACAAAGGAAATTTGACCCAAAGGCTCCTAGTTCCTCTAACACTTTAGTCCTAGTTAATATAGCTACAAAAGAGTGGTGTCAACCTTGCAATCAACCTCATTCAGCTTGTAACCTGCCCAAATACTTTTTAGAATCTAAATCTTGTTGGACAACTTCAATCTAAAACATTGTTTATGCCTCAGATGGAGGGTGGGTAACAAGGGAATCATATCTAGAAAGCACGTGAACATAATTTAGTCATTCTTAATGAGGAGGATTTCATTGCAGTAAGAATCACTACTAAGGCTCTAGGGAAAGTCTTTGAAAGTGAAAAAAAAAAAAACAGCCTATCCTTCCTACTTGTCACTTTGATAAAACATTATCTACAGTTCCAAAGTCAACCAAAAACCATGTTGTTTCTCAAAAAACAACAAGTGTTCCAGTTGATAAAGGCCATCAAAAACAACTACAACCTAATCCAAGAAGACTGTTTATACCTCAGATATCCAAGGTAGTTGAAGTAGAATCAGTTTTCGCTAAGGCCTAATCTAAAATAGTTGAATCTGTCTCTAAAACTGTTGCTTCTTTTAACATTGTTGATGTAATGAAAAATAATAATGTTAATATCTCAATATGGGATGCTCTAAGTATTCCAGGACATCAATATTTACTTTCTCATGAACTAGATAAGCTACAGATTTCTTCAAATACAACAAAAAAGGAAGTTCAGAAGATAGACACGGTCCTTGAAACGTTTGAACAAAACAACATTAAAGAAGTTAAATGAATGGCTTAGAAAGTTTTGAATACTCATGAAATCAATACACCACACCATTTTATTTGTCATTAATTATTAGAGAACATCTAGTTCACAATTGCATGGTGGACAGTGGTGCAAGTAGCACAGTTATTCCAAAAGTGATTTTAGAAAAATTGGGTTTGCAGTATGAGCCTACAGAAAGGAGTGTCTTATAGCTTGATGGAACTGCAACTAATAAAGTTTATATAATCAATAATTTAGAAGTGATGTTACATGCTTGCCCAAATGTTTCTATTCTACAAGATGTTAATGTTGTGGATTTACCTCCATACTTTGCCTTATGCTTATCTAGAGACTTCACGAAAGGAGGTTATCTCTTTTCAGATTGGTCCTTATTTTTCACTACTCATTATGGTACCAAAGTTACTATCAATTCAGAGCCATTGGCTAGATTTCACATTGAGCCTCACTCTTCAAATGCAAAGGGCTGATTATTCAGCCCTAGATTAGTCTCGATTTTAACGAGGTAGCTCATGTTTCAGCATTAAATTGTGTTTCTAACATGTTTATGGATGAAAATACAAAGTGGAAGAACATGCTCATGATCCTTTTAAGGAAGTTGAAGAACACTTGTTTGGTGTGTATTGTATGCATGAAGAAAATACACCACTTCCCTTCATTGTTCAAAACATAAGATTCTGGCCGAAGGGATTTGGAAGCTTCATTTTGATGGAGCTAAGAACAAGAAAGGACAAGTAGTAGGTATGATGCTCACTTCCCCAATAAATGAAAGGTATTTCTCAACTTTGAGTCTCCAATTTACATGTACTTATAATGTAGCTTAGTACGAAGAATTAATTCATGGCCTACTTTTGGCTAGAAAGAGAGGTATTAGCATGCTACAAATTTTTGGTGACTCTGAGTTGGTTATCAATCATGTAAAAAGTTTCAATGTTTGTAAGAATCCATTAATGAAGTCTTACAGACATAGAGTTTCAGACTTAATGGAATATTTCTATGTTATTAACATTCAATCTATTCCTAGTGTTGAAAACAAGCATGCAGAAAGACTTGCAATAGTTGGGGCTAGTTTTGAAGTGCTGGAAGATATTGAAAATAGAAAATCCATCCTCATATAAAGCTAATTGTCAAGCCCTTAATACCTGATAATGATTCAAATTGGAAATTTTTTGAAAGTGATGATCAAATCTGCATGTTTCTGCATCAAGAAACTATGTTTTTTGCAGTTAATCAGGATAAATTATAGCACTTATATGGTGATAATATTGTTCATTGAAGACAAATAAACTACCTCAAGGTCTAGTCACATTAGAAGACATCTTCAACACTGACGATCAGTTAAGAAAGGTCAAGACTAAAATGTCAACTCACGCTGATAATTATGAAGAGATCTCAGTTGATGAAGGGAAAAATCTATTTCTTGGAAAGGTATGTTCCTCAAGCTGAAAAACAGTCATTTATTGATCTTTGCAAATAATTTAAGGATGTTTTCACTTGGAAATATCAAGACCTAAAAGGATTTGATCCTAGTTTAGCACAACATATGATTGAGTTGCAGCCAAATTCTAAACTTGTTAGACAGAAACAAAGGCCTGTAAATCCCAAAATAGAACCTCTAATGAGGAAAGAATTATCTAAGTTGATTGAATCGGGTATTATCTTTCCAGTTAAGCATTCAAGTTGGGTAGCCAATCTTGTTCCTGTTAGGAAGAAGAATGGTGAAATCAAACTATGTATAGATTTCAGAGATCTTAATAAGGCTTCATTAAAATACCATTACCCACTCCCAAAGATGGATCAGAATCTAAGAACAATGTCGAGTTCGGGAGATAGACTATCTCTTCTAGGCGGTTACTGATTGATATAATCATATTGTAGTTAAGGAAGAGGATATATGTAAACAACTTTTACCACCACGTGGGGTACTTATGCTTACAAAAGGATGCCTTTTGGTCTTTCAAATGATGGTGCAACGTTTCAATGTGCAATGGACATGGAATTTCACGACTTACTAAATAAATTCTTTCTTGTTTATTTAGATGATGTTACTATATTTTCAAATGATTCTGAAGAACATCTAATGCATTTAAGGCAAACTTTTCATTTGTGTAGAAAATTTGGAATATCTTTGAATCCACTAAAGTCTATCTTTTTAGTACATCAAGGCAAGCTACTTGGTCATATTGTTTCTAAACAAGGTTTGGAAATTGATCCTTTCTGGATTGAAGCCATATCACAACTATCATTTCCCCATCATAAGGAATTACAGAGTTTTCTTGGGAAAAATCAACTTTGTTAGAAGATTTGTTTTAGATTTTGCAGCATTGGTTAAACCACTCACAGCTATGCTAAAGAAAGAGAAAACTTTCTCTTAGACCAGTGAAGGGAGAGAAGGATTTGAATCAATCAAAGCAACTATCTCTCAAGCTCCTACTCTTGCAAATCCAAATTTTGATAAAGATTTTACAATGTATGTACTCATAGGAACTGAAAAAAATATTAGCTATCTTGACTTATTTCAATGATGAAAATATTGAATCAGCCTATTACTTTCTCTAGACAGAGCTTGCATGATTATGAAACAAGGTACACATTCCTTGAAAAGAAATTACTTTTAGTAGTAAGAGGACTAAAGAATTTCAAGTATATGCTTGAAACGATAAAATCCATGTTCTTGTTTCTCATCCAAGTGTGAAAGCATTTTTACTAAATAAGGAGTTGAATGAGAAAAGAGCAAACTAGATAACAAAGGTAATGGAATGATGTTGATATTTGGGTTTCTAATATGGTTCGAGGGAAAGCTTTATGTGAGCATATAATTGTTGATATGAAAAACAACAATTTACGTAACCTGATGATTCAAAACAACATGCTGAAATTGCATATTAGCAATCGAATTCATGGTTCAACCAGAAATCAATAGCCCGAGCTCACTCATGATATTCAAGAATCAAAATGGATGATTGATTTGGTAAATTATCTACAACATGGCACCTATCCGAAGGTATGGACAAGAATAAACAAAGTTATTTCCAATTACAAGTTGTACCTTATATCTTCATTGATAATGTGTTGTTCAAAAGAGATTTAAATGGGATTTTGCTATGATTTGTTGATTATGATAAAGTTCAGAAAATATTATCAGAATTCCATGAAGGACCTACAGGAGGTCACTTCTCAGCATGTACCACAGCCTTAAAGATTATGAAAGTTGGTTACTATTGTCCTAGCATATTCAAAGACTATTTTGAATGGATTAGAAAGTGTAAAAATGTGCTTTATTCAAGTTGGAAAGGAATGTCTAGGCCTATCTCAATTGATCAACTTTTTTATGCAAAGGTGGTCTTGAATTTATAGGAATGATAAACCTACCCTCATCACAAGGGCACAAGTGGATCCTAACTCTTACTGATTACTTTACACGATGGATAGAAGCAATAGTTTTAAAAGATGCTAATGAAGCTTCAATACTATCCTTTTATGAAGGTATAGTTTGCTAGATTTGGTGTTCCAGCAACTATCAGATCAGATAATGCTTTAGATTTTTTTGGTGCTAAGATAATAGATTGGGTTGTCAAACATGGAATTTATTTGAGTGCTTCATCTAATTTTTACCCACAAGGTAATGGATTAGCGGAGAGTACTAACAAGAATATATTAAGGATCATCGAGAAGAACACTTAAAGATAATCAAAGAGCTTGGCATCCGATGTTCGATTCACCACTTTCTACCGATGAGTGACTCCTAAAAGATCAACAAGAATTCACCATACAAAATTGTGTACAGAAAGGAAGAAAGAATGCCTATTTCAGTTGAGTTACCTAGATTGGATTTCCACACCAAATGGAGCTGCTTGAGAATGAACCACTATAGGTTTGTTATGCAATGTTAATGGAATTACAAGAGCTAAGAGAGCAAGCTCATTTAAATATGGAGAAAAATCAGAAGCAGATGAAGAAGACTTTTGATAAGAAAGCTAAGTTCAAAATATTCAATAAAGGAGATATTGTGTTAAAATGGGATGCTGATCATGAAAATCTAGGAAGACACTTAAAGTTTGATACACTTTGGAGTGGTCCTTACATGATTTCAGCTAGCAAGGAACACAATGCTTTTTAGCTTTCGAAGCTGAATGGAGAGGAACTTCCCATTTTTGTGAATGGTATATTTCTCAAACATTGTTATTGAAAATCTTACAGTGATTGTTAGAGTAGGATTTTCCCTTCAATAAGTGTAGTTTGTGCACATTGCAATGTTTTTCAATTCAACAAGTGTAATTCATGCACGTGATCTGGTTTACAAGATATTTTCCCAATTTTAGTTCATTTTGGAAAGGGTTGGACTTTTCAAAAAGGAAATTTTTGTTATATGCTTTGAACTCTATGCCCAATGGACAAGAGCAAGGTACTAGTCTTTAAGCTAGTAGGCAACTTTCCCTACAGTGATTGCGCTGAAATGTTGACAATTTTTGCACTTGTGTAAAAATGGGCACCTCGAAACTTCATCATTACAATGAGAGTCATGGGTGGAGTATACCTAAGCTAAGGAATTTTTGATGTTATTATTTACTACTGAATTAATTAATGATTAAGTGAAATCTGCAGCTATGTGTGTTGTTCCAAAATGTAACAGATCACATAGTCTGTAATTTCATGATAACTTCAGCAAAAGAACATAAAGGCCCCGAAGGAAAACTATGTTGTCTTGATGAAGACACCAAATTACAAAGTAGGTGAAGTGTTGTGTTTTGGTACAGCAAACATAAGTGTAGATTACATAAATTAGAGTTCATTATTGAATGTTACAAGTTCTCATCAATGTTCTTTCCTTTATGTTTAAGGCATTCAATTATATGACTGATTTGTTTAGTTCATCATACACTCCATTAAGAAGCTTGAAATGCAAAAGGAAATACACAACTCAATTTTAGAATTCAATGTTTTATTCACAAGGAAGGTCAAATGTTTCCCACACAAGCTGTGGGTACTGTGACTAAAAAGTAAAGTACATCTACAGAAAAAAGAGGTACACATGCATGAAATATAAAGAAAAGGAATATGATTGAACCCATCATTTCCTTTGTATATTGTTCATTTTTTAGGTTGTCCCCCTTCCAGCTTGTTCCATCTTTGTCTTCACAATTCAAAGCATGGTACGTGAAAAGTAAAAGAAAGGAATCATCAATAAAGAGCTCAAGGTTAGTCCATATTCCTACATTTTCCTACTTCGTGCATATGGATCTCTAAGCAACATGAGATTTAGGGTACCTGAAGATCAAACCGCATATCTCACTCGTAAAGAAGATATAGAAAAGAGAAGAAGAAACATGGACACAAGAGAGGCCAAAAAGCCTAATTATTTCTAACTATTTTCTTAAAGTGTGGAGATACAGGTTGCAGCCAAGAAGAAAGAATCATATACATGCTGAAAAAGGAGGACCCATGTAATTGAAACTCAGATATTGTCTACAAATGGAAGAGGGTTATAGTACAAAATAAAGAAGATGCTTGCAGATAAGGTACATTTTCCAGATTTCAGCCAAAGGAAAGGAATTCTAGGAAAATTTTGATAGGGCTTCGCCATGAAAAATCAACATTTCAAATTTTCCAACATGCCAGAAATGTTACTATAAAGGAAATAAAGCATCTATCTAAAAGAAACAAGCTACAAAGATCTTAACAAGCATCTAAATCAAGTCTTATGCCTAAGATAGTATCAAAGAACAAGTGAACTGCTTGTAATTTCCAAAAGAGTGATACAAGGTACAAAGATCTCATAAAATAGAACAGACAAAGTGTTATTACTGCCAGTTCCATAATCAAATGAACAAGCCTACCAGTCTATCAAAAGATATAGAATTCTCAAAGAGCTAAATTTCAGAACCAGGAGTTGTACATGTCATCACCAAAACTAGACTCGTATATAAAGAAAAGAATTTCCAAGGTGTCTTCTAGTTTTACGACATCCACAAAGGAGCAGAGAGGATCCAGGTGTAAAACATTTCAAAATCAGAGATAAAATGTGCAGCTTACCACATGGGTCAAAACTTTGAACCTGAATCAAGAAAATATTTCCCTAGTCTGAAAAAGAAAATCTAATAGAGTTTTCTTCGACAACACTTCTACAAGAACATCAAACCCTCCACGAGTTAGTGAATGAAGATACAATAGAGAAATGGCCGAGTCATCGAATTGAGGGATCCATCATGAAATTCCAAAACTATCATACAGGAAAATGAATTAAATTCAAAGGTCGACACATATATACAGCTAGAACGAATACCCAAAACTCAAACTACATAGATATAAAAGTCACAATGAAGACTGATTCGAGTATTTCACTCACCTTTTATCACAGGAAGTTTCGAAGTTAATTGACCATGGGCACTCTATTGAAAAAACATACAGATCTGAAGAAATAATGACCCCATAAGGAGATTATAAAGCTTTCAAGCTCGGAGAACCCATCACAGTATCAAGATGGTGACCAATAAAGAAGCTAGAGACTTCAAAATATACAGAGCCAAACAAAAAATAATCATATCTAATTAATCATGAAGAACAAAATGCAGAGGGGTCGGGTTTCACAGTTACCCATAATGGCAAAGTTCAGAGTTTCACAAAGCAACCAATAATGGTGTCAAAAAAATTTCCCAGGGCTTTGCCCGCATAGCAAAAAATCAAATGAGATGTGCATTAGGGTTGAGTTTTCCTTTAGCATGCAAATTCAAGAGGCGAGTTAAACCTAACTCAACCACAGTCAAATAATCAACGATCAGAATTCACCATGTACAAAGATCAAAGGTCGAGGATCAATCTCAAAAAATAATGTAAACCATGGTTTGAGCTTCCAAAAAATACATTCAATGTAATTCGAAACCCTAAATCATGCTTTGAAGATCAATGATAAAAAATCGAAAAGTACAGAGATCAACGCTCACAAATGGATCATCAGAATCAATGCAAAGTAGTCCAAGTGAAATGGCGGTTGTTGACCAACTTTTTCAATTTTCAAAAATTGTGAATTGTCAAAATTTCACCGTAGGCCTGCAGAGTACATGTGTCACCATCATGGCAGCAGAGAAACGGAGGTCAGGAGTCACTTAAAGTTTTCAAACTTTTAAAATGCAAAAGTTAAAAGTTATAAATATTTCCCCAAGCCCGAGCCTCGCAATGAGAAAGTCAAAGCCGCAGGGAGAAGTCAAAAATCAATTCTATAGAACATTGGCAGAGTGGTGGGGTTTCGTTAAAATTTGAGACTTATTCGCAAAAAAGGTTAAAGCTTCAAGTTACCCCGAAGGCCCGAAATTCTACAAAGGACTAAAAAGTCACAAATTGTCTGGTCCGCAAAGGACTTAAAAGTCTCAGAAGTTACATGTAGGCCTAAAAGTCCGCAAAGGACTAAAAATTCACAAAATGTCCGTGAGGTTTGCAAAGGGTTTAAAACTTTAAAAAAATCTCGAAGGTCCACAAAAGACTAAAAGTTTAAAGAATTTTTCCGAAAGCCCGTAAAAGCAAAGGGGGAAGATTTTTTGTGCCATCCAAGCTATCATTTCGAGTTTTGACTTTCAAAATTTGAATTATAGTATATGTTTCAAAAAAATACAAAGTACCGACCAATGAAACATGCATGTATTAATCAAAAGATGGCCGAAATAAGATCAGCAAAAAAATAGAGTCTGCATGCACATGAAGAAGACTTGCTCAACAAGCAAAGCTTATTTTTAGCAAATCATCCACTCATGCTTTTCTTAAAAATAGACATGCTTTTCTTAAAATAGATCAGTCGACTACAATTGACTAGTTGTAACCAAAGGCTATTAATGCTTATTTGTAATTGCATGTTGTATTTTAATTACTTTTTCTATTATTAAATAAAGGATAAAAATAGAATGCATGGGCGAGTACAAGCCTTGGGCTATTTTTGGGAAAGGGGTGAACTTTTTTTTCTATATATTGTGTGCCTTTGCAAAGCACAAGGAGAACTTCTGGAGGAATTTTTGGATATAGGAGTACTGAAGTAAATTTTTGCCATTTTTCCCTCTGAATGTGAAGTATTTTATGTCTTTCCAATTATTTGCAGTCTTTTATATGTTTTTATTAGTCTTGTGAATGCAAATTCCCTGATCAATCATCTTACCCTGCTGCAAATTCAGTATTTTCTGCATAATTTTAATGTGCATGTTAACTTATCAGTGTTGTTGTGATATTTTTCCCTCAGTACAACCAAGTGTTTTCCTTAAATTTTGTAGAAAACTATTGGCTCGTGCATCAAAATATTTCACATATCAATTTTGCATATACTTAGTCAAATCCCTCATACAAATTTGGTGTATCACCTTAGTTTTAATTACTTTACAGTCATCTTTTACCCCTAAACCCCATAATCAATTTAGGATACATCAACAAGGAACCAGCCTTAATACGAGACTCACCTCAAAATAGGTATACCCATAGACTTGAGGTGATTCCATTATATCTACAAAAGAGAGAGATCAAATTTTGCAGCCATCTCTCTGGTGGTGCACTTTCGAGAGCTAATAGGATCTTAAGGGACTAAACCTAGATAAAGTATCCCAGAAGCACTGACATGGTAGGGAAATGAAATGAATCATTCCCAACCATTAACAAGGTCATCATGATGTATTTATGTTGTCGGATTAGTGCCATGAGATTATGTTTGCAAAATATAACAATGGACAACCTTACACTGACTCAAACTTGACTATTTCGCGCTTGTTCAAATAATAGAACAACAAGAGGAAAAAATTGATATGGATTTAATCGAGATAGGATTTTTAGTGGGTACTAACATTGAGGTGTAGCATCAGATGAGACCTTTCAAGGTTCCATGGTGTCTAAGAAATCACCTGGTGAACTTAAAGCATTTTTTTCTCTCATGGCTCTTAAGGTAGTATGCTCGGATGAAGTAGCCCTTAAGAAATGAAGTAGTAGGGAACGGAATTAATCCTTCTTAACCATTTATTAGGTCATCCTGACATGTGTGCACCATCACTTGAAAGGTCTTGCAAGATTTTGTTTACAAAATATAGCAATGGACAACTGTACACTGACTCAAAGTGGACTATTTGTTGCTTTTGCAAACAACAGGCAAGCGAGAGGACTACATTGAGATGGAGAAAAAAATTCAAGATTTTGTATAGGGCACTAATGCGAGTGTGTAGGATCATAAAATACCTTTCAAGGTGCCACGGTGACCAAGAAATCACATAGGGAATTTATAGATTTTTTTTTGTTTTCAGGGGTCTTAAGGGACTTCATCTAAACGAAGTATCCTAGAAGCACTCGCACCATAGGGAAGAAAAAAATATCCTTTCAAACCATTTACCAGATCATCTAAACATGTGCACACAGTCAGTTTTTTGCCACAAGCTTTCATTTGCAAAATATTGCATCAGACAACCTTACAATGACTCAATTTGGAATATTCAGGACAATTACAATCAATAGGAGCACAAGAAGAAAAAATTGATTTGGGAAAAATAGAAAAAGGATTTTGTAGAGTGTACTTGAATGGAGGTTTAGGATCATACAAAACCTTTAAAGGTGAGACAGAGACTTAGAAATCACCCAGCGAACTTATAGAATTTTTGGCTCTTACGGCTCATAAAGGACTACGCATGGATAAAGTATCCTAGAAGCACTGACATCATAGGGAACCAAAATAAATCCATCCCAACCATTTATTAGTTCATCTCAAACATATGTGCATAGCCAGTGTAGTGACACAAGCTTCCATTTGCAAAATATAGCAATGGACACCCTTACACTAACTCAAAGTGGACTATTTTGCACTTTTACAAATAGTAGGACAACGAGAGTAGCGAATTGAGATGGAGAAAACTAAGATAGGATTTCATTGAGGGTACTAATGCAGAGGTTAAGGTTCAAAATGTACATTTCAAGGTTCCAATGAGACTGATAAATCACCTAGTGAAATTATAGCATTTTTTGCTCTCAGGGCTCTTAAGGGACTATGCCCAGAGGAAGTATCTTGGAAGCACTGACATGGTAGGAAAACAAAACAAAGACTTCACTACAATTGACTAGGTTATCCCATTGCTTGTACATAGTCATTTTGGTGCCATGAGCTTCCGTTTACAAAATATAGCAATGGATAACCTTACACTAACTCAGACTTGACTATTTGGCACTTTTGTAAACAATAGGCCAATGACATGACCAAATTGATATGGAATAAGCCAAGACAAGATTTAATAAATGGTACCAACACAAAGGTGACAGATCAGATGATACATTTCAAGGTGCCAAGGTAACCGAGAAATAACCACGCGAATTTATAGCATTTTTTGCTCTCAAGGCTATTATGGGAGTACGCCTGGTCGAAGTAGCCTGGAAGAATCAACACCATATGGAACTGAAATAAAACCTTCCAAAAAATTTAGTACGTCATCCTGACGCATGTGCATAGTACGTTTGGTGAGACAAGCTTCTACTTGTAAATAATTACAATGTACAACCTTCCACTGAATCAAACTAGATTATTGAGCACAATTACAAATAATAGGACCACGAGAGGACAACAATTATTTGGGGAAAAATCAGACATAATTTATTAGAGTGTACCTACATGTAGGTAAAGGATTATACGAGACCATTCAAGGTGTCACGGAGATAGATAAATTAGATAAATCACTCAATGAACTTATAATACTTTTCTATCGGGGTCTTAAGTGACTGTGCTTCGTTGAAGTATCCCAGGAGCACCAACACCATAGGGAACTGAAATGAAGCCTTCCCAACCATTTATCAGGTCATCCAGACACATGTACAAAATCATTTTTGTGTAATGAGCTTCCGTTTGCAAAATATAGCAATGAATATTCTTACATTGACTCAAATTGGACTATTTGGCACTTTTACAAACAATAGGACAACGAGAGGACCAAATTGAGATGGAAAAATAGATAAAATATTATGTAGAGGGTACTAACATTGAGGTGTAGGATAAGATGATACCTTTCAATGTGCCACAAAGACCGATATATCTCTTGGTGAATTTATATCACTTTTTGCGCTTAAGGATTTAGAGGTAGTACACCTGGACAAAGTTACCCGAAAGCACCGACACCATAAGTAACAAAAAATAAGCCTTTCCAACTATTTACTAGGTCACTTGATGCATGTGCTCAGCTGGTTCATTTCCATAAGCTTTTGTTTACAAAATATAGCAATGGATAGCATTACACTAACTATCACCTACCTATCCTATGTAGTTATAGATAATAGGACCATGGGGAGATCAAATTGATCTAGGGAAAAAAACACCTGATTTCATAGAGTGTACTAACTCAGAGGTTTAGGATCAAATGAGACCTTTGACGGTGCCATGGAGACCGAGAAGTCACCCAGGGAACTTTTAGGCTTTTTTTTATCTCAGGGATCTTAAGGGACTACGTCTGACCAATGTAGCCTAGAAGCACTAGGAATGTTTGGCACCAAAACACAACCTCCGCAAATGTTTAATAGGAAAAAAATATGCATGGGCATTATCCATTTGGTGCCACGAGATTTTGTTTACAAAATATTTTATCATAAAACCTTACACCGACTATCACTTAACTATTTGATACATTTAGAAAGAACTAAACCACACAAAGGAAAAATTAATATTTAGAAAATTGGTATGGGATTATGAAGAGTGTATCAATGTGAAGGTTTAAGATCAGAAGAGAGGTTTCAAGGTGCCATAGAGACTAGTAAATCACCCAGCGAACTTATAGCCTTTTTTCTCTATGGATTATTAAAGGACTACACCCAACCGATGTAGCCTGGAAGCACCAAGATCATTGGGTACCAAAACAAATCCTACCCAAGCATATACTAGGCCCCTTAGATGCATGTGCATAGTCAATTTTGTGCCACGAGATTCCGTTTGCAAAATATAGTAATGGAAAACCCTACACTGACTATAACTACACTAGTCGGTGCAATTACAAACAATAGGACTACGAGAAGGACATATTGCTATATAAAATCTCGAGACAAATGTTTTAAGAGTGTACCAATGAAAAGGTTTTGGATTATATGAGACCTTTCAAGGTGCCATGGACATCAATAAATCCCCTAGAGAAATTATAACCTTTTTTCTTTGAGGGATCTTGAGGAACTACGGGCGACCGACATATCTTGGAAGCATTAGGAATGTTTGGTACCAAAACAAATCCTCCCAAATTATTTACGAGAACACCTCAATGTGTGTGTGTATTACTTTTGGGGCCATGAGATTTTGTTTGCAAAATATTGCATCGAACAACTTTACACTGACTATCACTGAATTATTCAACACATTTATAAAAAATAGGACAAAAAGAAGAAAAAATTAAGTTGGGAAAACTGAGACAGGATTCCATAGAGTGTACCAATTTTGAGGTGTAGAATCACACGAGACCTTTCAAGGTTCCATAGAGACTAAGAAATTTCCAAGGGAACTTATATCCTTTTTACTCTGAGGGCTCTTAAGGGACTATGCCTAAATGATGTATCCTAAAAGCACCGGGTTTGATGGGAAATGAAACAAATCCTCCTTAACAATTTAACAGGCCACCTTGATGTGTGTGTGTAGTACATTCGGTGCCACAAGCTTCTATTTGAAAAATATTACATCTAGTAATCTTTCATTAGAGTTTGAGTAGAAAACTAATGTTTTCTTTTATTCACATAACTTTCCCATTCTCTCTCTCCCCCCTCTCTTTATTTATCTCTCTCTCTCTCTCTCTCTCTCTTTCTGTTTCGCTTACTTTATCTCTCACTCTTGGTGATAAAATTATACTTTTCCTACATATTCTCTATTTTAATATTGATTGAAAGATATGAATAAACTCTCTGTGTAAGCTAATTTGTTCTCATTTTTAACATGCAGTGGAACATGAATAGAGTTTTATGTAAGAACATAACCATTTCATTTGAATCTTATTGCATGGAGTGAAATTAAGTGATAAAAAAATGGATTGATGATGTATTACCCTTTTGGAGAAATCTTGTTGCATGGTTTAATGATTAATTGATAAATGCAAATTGTGTACATGACTGTAATGTGTGTTCTCAGTTGAATAGTTAAGAGCATTGTGGCAAATGGAGTTTGTGCATGTATTAAGGAAAAGTTGTAGGTAAGGCGATTCAAATGTAAGTGAAGTATTTACAAAGTTATAATTGAACACTATCCCCCACTGTAGAACAAAGGGTTTCTAGATACGCTGAACCAACCTATGAGTGAGAAGAGAATTGTTGATAGAAGCCATTGAGTTTGTTGTACATCTTTTCTAGTAAGATAGGATTAAAGAATGAGGGGTGAAGATCAAAATAATCATCGTTGAGGTCTTGGAACCAGAAAAAACCGTTTTATAGCCCATTGTTGCCTCTCGGGATCCACAGTGACCAAAAGTTAAGGTTTAGGAGGGTTTGTAGTATTGGCATGAAATCAAGGAATTATTGCACAAGATTTGGAAGGAACAATCATGAAGAGGACCATCAACTGTTAAAAGGATAAGTTTTGAGTTTCATTGGTGGAAGAGTGAGATTTCCTTACTGTTCATGTTATCTAACAAAAATAGACATGTGTTGAGGGGTAACAGATTTTTCACTTTGCTTTTCCATTACTTATGTGGATAGAAAATAGAGACACCTCATGGGATGTGGGTATCCCTATTGTGAGGTGTATCTCCAAATTACTAAGGCTGGTTCCTTTTTTGGAGTATCCCTAAACTAGATCTCTAGGGTTAAGGGTAAGAAGGTGAATACACCAAAGGTAAATGAGGGATTTACGACTAGAGAACATACACAATCTAGTGGGAAGAAAATGAAGTGAATACTATCAGGGGTGTTGTTGTTAACTTCAAGGTAAATATTGATATGGTAAGGGATTACTCACAATAACACAAAAATTGCACGCTAAAATGAACATAACAACTAATCTGTAGCAAGGTAAAATAGCTTAAGCAAAGCTTTAAAAATTCAGGGAATTACCATGCAGAAAAACAACTACTTGAATACACACAACTGCAAATTCTTGAAAAGCTCGATCAGTTGATTCTTATATAAGGGGAAATCTAAAAAAATAATTCTAGCACTCTGTTACATCAAGAAGTCCTCCTCTAAAATACTTGCAAAACATGAATATAGAGAAGAAAAATTGACCTAACTATCCAATAATAGTAAATGCTAACTTACTAACTCCCACATGCATAAAGCAGTTCCAATAAATAAAGGTTAAAAAGCCTTATGAGCTTGCATATACTTTGACCACTTCAACACTACAAGTAACACCTCCCCTTGCAAAAAGGTATACGAGTCTTTTTGTAAATAATAAGCTATTTGGCAAAAGCTTTGCCTCACTTGGCATGCATAGACTTGATTAAATAATCAATCTTTGTCTTTATATGAAAAAGGTAGAATTATTTTGTCTTATTGGAAAATCCCCTTTTGTCCATATGTGCACATGCATGATAAAAGTTTAAATTTTGGCATTATGTTGGCAATGCATATAATTGCCTAAATTGAACACTTTTACATTTGTATTAGCATGCATTAAATTTTGAGTAATTTGGGCCTTTTGGTTTAATTTTTAAATGCATGTATTCACGCATTCTTGACCCCTTTGCAAATAATGACGCTTAATTATACCCCCATCCATAATTTGCATTTCTTTACAAAATACATGGGCATGAGGTAAAATAAAGTGTTTAACCATATGAAATCATACTATATTTGAACTCTAACCCTTGGTTGGTAAGCTAGACTAGGGTGAAAACCCTAAAAACATTTTATTTCAGTCTGTGATTTTGGAAGGAAGAATCTTCTTGAGGCTGCTCTGCAAGATTTTTTCATTCACTTCGTCATGATTGAGAGGGTAAACCTCTGGTTTTCTCATCGTAAGTTTTATCTGCACCTTTCCTTCCGTATTTAGATACCTAGAGGCCATGAACAGAGTATGGAGCTCTTGCAATTTTGCTAAGGACGGCTATTGTGAGGAAGATTCTCGAGAAAGGGGGTTATTTTGAAAAAAATTTCAGCTTTATGCTCTATTTGCGGCTAGTTTTGAATGTCCTTTTCCCTTTTCATCCATGTTCTCCTTGGATTTTTCTCTAGATCTAGTGTTTAATCTCTATATTTCGAGCTTGAGTAGTCGGTTTTTCCCAGCATGGATGTCATTTCTATCATGTGGCTGAAGAGTTCAATGTTGGCCGCCGTGATTTTTAATTAGAGCTCTGCATTTTACTTTGTGGTTCGAATTTGTGTAAGAATAATGAACTCATGCCATAGAAATATTCAAGGTAAGCTCGTATTTTCAAATCTATTCAAACTCTGCTTCTTCTGGTTCTGCAAAAAAATGTTTAGCCAACATGGGAGCTCTCTAGAACTCTGCTTTGACTCATTTGTTCTGTGGTTGTGTATGAAGACATTGGCCTCTACTCGAACTTGAGTGAGGGGTTTGCATTCACAGCCGTATGGGCTTCATTTTATTGAGGAAGTGTTTGTTCTTTACCTTGACATAATGATAACCACAATTTTAAGCGGTTCAATTTGTAATTTTCAATTGTTTGCGAACTGGAAGCTTGCATCAGCTAGCCTAAACTTTCTTTCTGCTAAGTTGAAGTCGCATTCCTTTCCTTATGGTCATCTCAGTATGTCTCCAAGTCTGTTGGCTCAAAGGGGTAAGTCTATTTACTTGCCCTGCCTCATATTTACCTCAGAAGATAAAATAGCTATGAATTTTTGGGTCGTCGTTGCTTATAAAATGAATCTTATTTTCAATGGGTAGCTTTCTTGGAACTCTATAAACTAAAAACATCTTTTCTGTTGGCTTTCTGGTTTAATCTTTCTTTTGGAGCCTTGTCGTCCACAATCTACATGGTAAGATAGAAAATGCTAGGAGCCTTTGACTTTTGGATTTGTTTCCACGAGGGTTTGTTATTGTACAAGCTACTCACCATTTTTCGTTGATTTTAGTTGTAGATATGCATTGTGATTATTCTTTGTTTATGGGTTATTCATTCCACTTTGGTATTATGGCTCTCTAATTCACTGCTTGTTTTTATTTGCTAGACTTTGTGTTTGCTTTTGATAGAATATGTGTTCATATTCCAATGTCAAAGACAACTCCATCAATCTTTGATTTCTCATTCTCCAAACAAAAAGCTTTAAAATACTTTGAAAATGTACAATGTATTCTCTTAAAGAAAGTTAAACAACAGAAATTTTGAATGCTGTAACAAATTTGAGCCTTGTCCACAACCTTTACTGATTTTAGAAAATCCAGAAGAACAATTTTGTAATTGTATGCATTAGATTTCTCATTAAGCTTTGATGTTCTTACATATTATTCATAGAAAATCTGCACTCTCTGTTCATTTCTATCTAGTTGGACATGTCATCAACAGATTTGATTTTTTCAAAATTTCAATGCTAACCGCATATACAAAATGATACTTGTTAAATTTGTTATATCAATTATAGCATTCATTTAACTTCATTTCATGTTCGTAATCTGGTCTCCCTAGATATTTGTGAAGTAATAAATATTTTAAGGCCTATGCATTATAAAGGTTGTTCTCGACATCATTGTACTTGTATGTCTGTTGTAGTTTGCTATTGCATAAAACCACTAGTAATTTCTTTGATAAGAGTATATCAGTATGTGATTTAAATTGCAATCATTTGGATGCATTTTATAGTCTCTAAACTTTTACCTCCATGTCTTCTCTTTGCATGGCACTTGTATTGGTACAAAATGCAATCCCTCATAATGATGTCACAAGAAGATTGATGTCTGCTCTATATCTTTTGTAAAGATAAGATGAATTTCATTATGCTTCTTCAAGGATGATTTTTATTGAATAAATCTTTATTGTTGTAATATTTTCTTTGCTATCACAAGGACATAATCTGAAAACTGCATTTACATGACAGCTGCATAACATGGTGAATTTATATCCTGCAAATGTTGTAACCTTTTAAGCTTATCCTTAGCAGATATGAAAGTTGATAGTTGCTACTATTTAGAAAGCCATTCTGAAATTGTACGTGCTCTTTCTGAATCTTCAAATTTTTAGCTTTATGGTAAAACAAAATATTTGTTATTTCTTTGTACCTATGGATATTCTCCTTCTTTCATACTTGATGGTAATATTTGTAAATTTCAAATCTGTTAACTTTACTTTGAAATTTCTGTACCTTTAATATCTGGAAAGGTGTACTTGAAGTGCTTTTATGTCTCATGAATGCATAAATGTCATGTTTCTTTTACTCTTGTACTTGTGTAACTTGAATGGTTGTCCTTGCAGCTAGAAAATTGTACTTTAATACTACAATTTCTAAAGTTATTAGATGTACTTCACTTCCTATACCTACAAAATCAAAAACATGTTAGAAAAACAAGTGATGCCACAAGCCCTTTCTTTTAATGATGATTTCTTCTTGTGAAATTTTAAGTATATTGTTAAGAAATTCCGCTTGTCTGAAGTTGTGAGAACAATAGGAATGAAAATCCGGAGCTCTAACGATTGACTATTTTTCTTTTAGGTACTTTATGAGGATGAAGAAGAGGAGCGGGAAAGGACAACTCATAACCGATTGTGGGGAAATCCATCTGAACAGGAAATGATGGATTTTCCTTTCTCTTTTATTCATAGATTTATACACATGTATGTTATTTTTATGTACTTTATTTTTAGAGTTATTCCCCATGGCTTGTGTCGGTCTATTGTACTTTTAATTGTCAAATAAATGAAAACATCTTCTGTAATTAGCTATAAAAAAATTTTTGCATTATTTTCATTAACTTGATGTTAAATGAATTCTTTTCAACTCATGTACACTACAAAATTTTCATTTAATCATAATTAATGAACTAGAAGTTACTTAATAAAACTGAATCGTGAATAAAATATTGGTAGCAACCTACTTCTATTTCTTAAATGGACTATCCCTGTGTAAGCTTTGGCGTTTCCATCTTTAATCTTCATTGTGTTTCCCACCTATTTCAGGGACTTGCATCGATTCTTGAGGGGTTGATGCATGATCATGACAGAGATGATGCTTGGAAAGACATCCTATGTTGAAGGATGACATTACGAAATGAACAGAACAACAGTTCAAACCATTTTTCCTTTAGTTAGACCCCTCAAACCAAACCCTTAAATCAAAGAAATTAAGTTTCAAGTTGACCTCTCGCACGGGTGTGAGAAATGTCATTTTTTTGTTTCTGACATGCCCAAAGTGGGATAAGTACTATCATTGATGAGTTCAGAAAATTGAATATTTAAAACATAACTCATCTGGTGACTCTGTAAAGATGATTTCAGAATAGTACTGCATATTCCATGCCTAAAGTGACAACAAGATCATTAGTAAGAGGTATCCCCCTTGCATTTTTTTCATTATATCTTAAATCAGCTAGGAGAAGAATATTCAAATACCATACCCTACAATATGCCCAATTTTTCTATACCTCCTTCCCCAAGTGTGAATCTTGTGATTCAGATACCTATTTTTCCAATGGTTTCCCCAACTAGAGATTTTGTTCCTTTTACTAATGGAATCCCTTTTCAAATTTCCATTTAACATGATATAGATGTTGCTGCCTTACAAGGTGTTCCATATTTTACTGGTGAAAATCAAATTAACCCTATTGAACATATTAGAGATGTTGCAGCCCTTTGTTCCATGCATAATATTATTCATGAAGATGTAGCCATAAGGTTGTTAGCTACTTAATTTAAATTTCAAGCTCGTCAGTGGTATATGAGTCGGCGGTGGGTACAATAAATTCTTGGAATGCATTAGGTGATGTATAATGCAAGCAATTTGAAGACAAATCTGATCACCTATCTCTTTTTGAGGATATGTCAATAATTAAGCATGCACCTCATGAATTCATGAAGAATTTTAACTTGAGGCTTTATATAACATGGGAGAGGATTCCTCCTACTATTAAGCCTCAAGTTGACCATGCCTTTCTGTATTATCTCAAATCCTTAAACAATGATATTGCAGCCATGATACAGTTAATGGGTCCTTCCACACTTCCAAAAGCCTATGACATTGCCATAAGAGCTGAAAAAAATATTATTCAAGCTAAAAAATTGGATCCAATGCTTTCAATGCCTATTACTACAGATATAGCCCCCATTCCACCACCTATTCAAGGGATAGATCCTGTTGTAACAAAACAACCAAATGACTTAACTGATATACAAAAGACCATGCAGACATTAAAAAATAAGCTACCAACAATGCAGAAATAAATAGCTCATCCTAACAAGCCTTACCAAGTTCCTTATCAAGTTACTAGGTAACTATATCAACAAAATCAGAACTATAGAGCTCCTTTTCATCCTGGACAAGCTGATCCTACTGTTCTTACCACTTCAAATGATTTTGTACTAGTTAATATGGTTTTAAGAATTTTGTTATCCTTGTAATTAGCCCCATCCTCGCCTTCATGCAAAAATGCCCATTTAAACCTGAACCTTATAGCCCAATCCCAACTGAACATCACATATGCCTCAAATGGAGGGTTGATAACACAAGGCATAAAATGAAATGCATCCAGCAGCAGAGATGGCCGGCTTTTTCAAAAGGATGAGTTCTATGCAATTTTGACTAGGTCTAAGAAACGAGATCTTGAAGGGGAAGACATTAAGAGAAAGGTTCAAATATGCCTTCCACTTCTGATAAAGAGACAGAGACATCCCTATTCAGCTCTTAAAAAGCAACAAACACATGAAAAACTAGGTCCAAAAATCTTGTTTGTTCCATAGATTTCCATGACTACAAAGGCATAATCTATCTTTTCTAAGGCTCATTCCTATAATATCGTAGCATCTTTAAATATTGTATAATGCATGAAAAAGGGTAATGTGAATATTTATTTATGGGATGATTTAAATATTCCTAGGCATAAATAAATTCTTGCAAAGGAACTTGCTAAACTGTAGTTGTCTTCAAAATCAGCTGAGAGGGAGCCAAGTAAAGTTGACATGGTGTTTGGTACAGTTTAACAAGAAAGAATGAAATAAGTGAGGTGGATAGTTCAGAAGTTACTTAATTCAGCCGATGTAAGGAAACCAGCTCCCTTTTATTTATCACTTAATATTGGTAATCATTTGGTTCGTAAATGTATGGTGGAAAGTGGTGCAAGTAGTACGCTCATTTAGAAAGCAATTTCGACAAGTTGGGCTTAGAATATGAGCAATATCCAAAGAGAATTATAGAGCTTGATGGGACAACAAATAATATAGTAGGGTTGATGAAATGTTTTTAAGTAACGTTACATGTTTGTCCTTATGTAAAAATTATACAAGATGTAATTGTTGTAGATTTGCCTCCCTATATTGCTCTCCTCTTATCAAGAGATTTTAGTGTGAAGATTGGTGGGTATATCTCTTCTAAATGGTCTTACCTCTTCTTTACAACTAGGTATGGAATACATGTTGCACTAAATTTATAACCATTAGCAAAGTTTCATATTGATCCACATGTCTTTAGATATATTTCTAATTATGTATAGATCAAACTGATTTTGATAATAATCCTCATATTTCTATTTTAGATGGTGTTTCATGTTGGTTGTCAAAATTGGACTTTAATGAAAGCAACAAATAAGGGACGAATGTCACTCCTCTTTGATGGGAGAGGTGACCTTATTCAAAGCAAAAACTATTAAAAATGTACAACTTTTTATTTCAATGAGGAACTCAGATATCATGAAAGTGTTTTAAATTACAAGATAGATTATCAATACAAAAGAATAGAAGAACTAAGGAAGGGGAAAGGTAGAATAAAACTCTTCGGGAAGTATAGATAGCAAAATAGTTCCCTATAAATGCTAAACTAGGATAGTATAGAATATAATCATTTGTATTAAAACCATTAGATGTTATTTTTGAGACAAAAAGTTCAAAGATAACATCCACAAGAATACAAATCTTCTTAGTGAAAATAGAAAAATGATTCAATAATTTATAACAGATAAGAAGGAACAAATAGACACAGAAAGAAGTATAAAGGAAAATATCCTTGTATTGATAGCTTTTAACCCTTTTACACTTTAAAAATTAATCAGAGTTCCAACCCACTTTTGAAATGGCAAGGAGAGCTCATTATAAAATTTAGAAATTGGTTACACTTGGTAACCATTTCTTTTAATTAAAATATTAATTAAGGAAATGCGTAACACAAAGTCCTTAACTAAATTACAAGGATCTTGGCACTAAAAATTGAAGAAGAGAGAGAAAATATTGATGAAGAGACATTCGATTATGGCTAAGGAGGGCCCACTGATTTGAGAAACCGATACCTAAATCTTTTCAATGCTTCCACTATTTCCATGCCTCTTAGAATTGTGGTGTTGGAGGTGGCATGTGTCCACATTCCTAGACATTTATCCATATATTTATCAAACTCGGTATGTTCTAGATATTCTTTATTAGCTTTGGCAATAGCAGAATGGAGGGAACAAATTTCTTCCATCTTCTCTTTGGTAAATGACTCCTCTTTAAACAAATCATCCTTGACAAAAGTTCTGAACTAAGCCTTGATTTCCTGAAGAGAGAAGGGAACACCTGAAGTTTTATCTTGAAGATGACAGTGAATATCTTTGAAAGCTGATGAGACATAAGTTTTAAAAGATTCTCATTTTTTCCACACATTCCTCAATTCTCCCAGTGCTTCTTCTAGAACCTTTATCTTCCACTCAACACTGAAAATCCATTCCTTTCACAAGTAATTATTGGCATCATCAAATACCTTGTTGACGAATAGGGTCCTCTCATCAGCTTGGCCAATTAGGTGAAGATTTGTAATACAACTACTCTAGACCTTCAGTTCTTTATCCATGGCTTTGATTGAGGAAGAGAGTTTCTGCTACAAATTAATCACTTTTTCATTTGTTTTGAAGGCTTCCTCAATGAAGTTCAAACCTGCTATAGTCATATCATCCACCATAGCTTCCACAACCTTCCCATAAGTTGAATATTGGGGGGTGGGAGAGCCGCCAGTGAAGATGGATCCAAAAATTTATCCTTGGCCAACAAAGATTTGATAAATTTGGAAAGAACCTGATTCTGTTCTTCCAACTACTCTATGGTCTGCTTGCCTTTCTCAACTCGCTCAATAACCTTAGGTAATTTTTCCTGAAGGTTATGAATTTCACTCTCAGGAGTGGATTATCCCATTAGGATCCTAGAAAGCTCCAAATTAGAGACCAAAATATCCTTCTTTTCTTTATCAACCATGGGCTTTACAACCTCAAGGAACTAGTGGCCCACAGCATCGTTACTAATATTGAAGTAATATTTTCTCTCTTTCTTAGAGGAGGACTAGTAGAACTCAACAGATCTGCTACAACATCAAAATATTTCCCTGTTAAACGAGAAGAAGATTTCCTCTCTTCTTATCACAACCAAGGGCTGCACCAGGAAAAGCGTTCAAGAAGAAGAGAAAGGAAAAAAAGGAACAAGAGCAAGTGAACTCATGGAAATCAAATTATTAACCACTTGTTGCCTCCAATAGAGAAGTACTAGAGACCTCAGGAACTTCCTTTGTAGAGGAGTCTTCTATACTAAGAGATTCAGTACTTGGAACCTATTTTCATTCTTTCACGGTGATTTTAGGAGCTCCTGTAGGATTTGGCACTTCACCATCATCACTTTCACTAAGAACAATAATATTCTCTTACCCGAAGGTAATTTTGATCTGCTCTGGAAGAGATTCTTTCTCAATTGGTTCTTGCTTAACCTATTTAATATTCTTTCGATACACTTGAGTGGAAGAAGGAGTGGATGATTTAAGATCATTTATGGAAGAAGAAGGAGGAGTTTGCTCAGGTACCTCAGTACAGGGTGAATGTACTTCCTTCCTAGGTGTTGAAGTTTCTTTTGAAGGAGATCTACCGTGGCTTTCATGAATTCACAAAATTTCTTGTCAAAAAAAAACTTTAGTTCCGACAAGGATGGGGTAATTATCTCACTCAAATCATCTTTCTCTTTCACATACCAATACAAGGTTTCTAGAGGTGTGTTCTTGATGGATATTTCATACTAAAATGATTGTAATCCATCATCATTGTCCTTAAGCCATTTAGGAAATTGGTAGATATTGAGATCTATAATTTTTGCAGAGAGATTCTGCATAATGCCTCCTTCTAGCTTCAAAATCATTAGCATAATCAGCCCAGTAATCCTTAGTGTCTAGTCTATGATTATAACTTATTCTTGAGGTTCTGATCAATAAATTTCTTCAGATCAAAACAAGTCCTAGGTCTGAAGAAATGGACAATGAGTGGAGCAATAGCCCTTTCTATGTTTTGGGAATCTAGAGCCGTTTTGCATGTATAATTTCCTAGGGAGATATGGAAATGAAGACTAGTGATATTCTTGTCTCTATAGGTTCTGTGAAGTTTATCAAGTTGTCTGCACACCTCAACTAGAGCCATTTTATCATTGCAAAACATGGGGAGCTTGAGGGGTGTACTTTCAAAGCAAGCTAACATCATGTATGAGAATCTTCTGAATTGGATGAAGAAATCCCGTACATGGCTAGTAGGGTTAGAGACTCATCAGAAAATATCCTAGCAGTGTCACTCTCTAAGAGTCTTACAATATACATGGTGAAAGTATCATTGACCCTTCTAAAATTGTGATTCTTAGCATCGAGGGTAAAGTGAGGGCAAAGTGTTTATAGATAGGCTCATCCTTCTTTCCATGTATGTAGGTAAAACTGAAACACTCCTAGGATGAAGCTAGGGTATACATGACATAAGAAGTCATGTAGAACTTATTTTTGAACATTTGACAATTTCTTAGTCAAATTCATAGAAATAATTTCTGCCCAATTTATATTCCGCTTGCCCTCGCATGAGATGATATTTTTAAAAGGCCACATCTAAAAATGAAATTCGTTGGTGGAGTGCATTCCCATGATACAAGTGAGAAAAATCATTAAATAAGACATCTCCTCATTGAAATAAACCCCGAATAATGCTTTAGAGAGTTGGCATGCTCCTTTCATAGGGTTCTTTAACCATGACTTCGCTTACTCGTGCCTTGTATTTTTCATTTTCTTGATTGAATTGATTTTGAACTTGAGCAAGAGTGATAATGATGGAGTCTTCAAAGTATCGTGAATGCGTATGGAAGCAATAATGGTGGCATCATCCAATTTAGCAATCAATTCTCCATGCACATTAACAAACTCTTTGGTGTATGGGTTAAAATGAGCTTCAAGAAGAAAGCATGGTGTCAAAGACACCGCACGAGAGATGGGAAAAATAGCTGCATATGCAATTCCACCGACTCGATCATTTTGGCCATTGGAGCGGGGTTGGTGCATGTTATTCTACCCTAAAAATCACCAAAATCTAAGTTTCGAACCTCACTATCCCTAATATCAGGCACAGAGGTCTTGAGAGGTGACAGATGTTCCTGCCCTTGAAATTTGATCTTCATTTTTGCAATGCACTGAGGGATGACCTTCCAAGAACAAATTCGTGATGAGAATGCAAATGAATATAGGGAGATGAACAAATGAATCAATTACAAAGATGTGTGTGAGAAAATAAAGTGACCAATATGAAAAATTCATAGGTGGTAGTTTCTTTAAATAGCCATTCACGAGAGAGAATATAATTAATTAGCATTAAATACACCTTACATCGACTAAAAGGTGAAATGTGGGAAAATTTGAAAAAACTAGCTTGGACTATCTATGGGACATTGGGACATGAGGTACGCGAAGACGTGATTCGACCAACGGGGCGATGTAGGGAAAGCGGGCCAAATGAGCACAAGCGGTCTAGGGACACAGAAATGTTGGGGACTTGAAGACGTGATTCGATTGATGCGAGCGATGCGGGAATCGGCAAAAAAATTCTGATGCATTTTGGACGGATGGGTCAAAATTATGTGAAGAACCCGATGTGGCCAAGGCGGAGATCGAGGAAAAATAAATCTACGCAAACTTGGGACATATTGGCCAAAAAGTTCTGATAAAAATGATAGACAAAGACTTGCGGGGAAAATGGTCGATCGGTGAACAGAAATCCTAGTGGAACATGGGACAGATGGGACAAGAAAACACAATGCGATCGACGTGGTGGAACGGATAACATGAATTCCGAAGGAACTTTGGGACATGAGGGACTAAAATGTCTAACATACCCTCAAGTTACTTAAAATGACCCCAAGAAACGACATTTTCACTATTTTTCCAAATTTCCTCTTCACTGAAACATTAGCGAAGGGTGCCAACTCGAGAATTGTCAAATTTTTAAATTTTCAAAAGAGAGGACTGTTATTCTGAGACTCACAAAGCACTCCCTGGATGTAGATCAGCTTCTAAGCCGATCGGTCCAAGATGTGATTGCACAACATGGAAACCTCTCTCTAAGTGTGGGGACTTGTGAAACTGAGAGAGGAATCTCCAGATTAGAGGCTGGTTCCTCAAACTCCTCTGATTCAGATCTATATTTTTCAAAACTACAGAGGTTCAGATCCTAATCCTACACTAAACCGCAAGGAGACAGAGATAGAAAGTGCAAAAATAAAACTAAACTAACAGGTGATACACCAAGGAGGAGTGGTGAAACATTTCTGTCAAGAAAATAGACACAGACCAAAGTTTACAACATAAAACATACACAGACTGATAAGATATAATTCAGGATTTGAAATGAAGCAAATAATACAAACAGAGGACTGAAACCCATTCACAGAGCTTGCATTATCTTTTCAGTGTAAAAAACACGCATTACACCCTCAGAGAGGTAAAAGAAAACTGTTACAATCTTTGGAGAGGTCTGATCCTTGCTTCAGTCACTTGCTGGAGCTGAAAGAAGAAGTTGCTATGTCAAAAAGTTCCCCCTTGAAATGAGCCAAATCTGGCTTTTACAGTGCAAGGGTCGAGCCCAGGGGACAGGAAACGTACAAAAACATGAGAGCCCATCCCTCCTTGAATGCAGGTGCATTAAAACGGCATGGGGAACCTTACAAACCCATACCCTATCATTTTGACCGAAATACAGGAGAAGGCGACCCATTCTGCATTAAATCTGGTCGCTGAAATGTCACTTCTGGCCATGAACATGCGTCAGAGCCATTTCTCAATTTTATCTCTCCATACTACACCAAAACTTGAGATTAACCCCATAATCCCGTAGATAATTTCACAATCTTTCCATTGATATAAAGAACATGCCAATCCGAGCTCACGGATCAAAAGATATGGAGATCTAAAGATCTAAGGCACAAAAGCAGTGAAAACAGATTTTAAACTTCTTCCGCGCTCGCCACTGGATGACACGTGGCATGCATTGATTGGTCGCGTGGTTCTCTCTCCTTCTCTACTTCATTGGACACGTGTCCTCTTTCTATTGGCTCAGCTACCCCTTCAAAACTCACCTTTTGACTTTTGGACTTTTCCCTTGTGACACGTGTCATTTCTTGGTTAGTCGCGGGTCTACCGCTCTTTCGCATCCACCGCGTCTTTTTGCCCCGGACGTCCCACTTTTCTCTTTGCTGTAGTTTCTTGTTTTGGCCGAACCGGCCGGTTCAAGCGTCCATTGTCCCAAATGTCCCGATTGCTTCACGGGACAAATTCTTCCTGATTCGCCGATCCGGCCGATTCGCGTACTCACGGCCCGAATGTCCCAAGCTACGTTAGTCAATTTTCTTTTCTTTCAATTTGAACCGGATTTCTGCGTCCCACGCTGCGTCATTCCTGGGTCTCGACTATCCCGGTGCTTTGATTCCCCATTCCGGCCGAACGGCCGGTTTGGGTCCTTCGCATCTCACTGGCGTCCCACTTATCGTCCCACTGCATTTCTTGTTTGGGCCTCCCGTAGGCTTTTCGCCGATCCGCGCCTTGGTGTCCCAAATGTCTCGATTGTCCCACAGTCGAGGACTTAGCCGATTTTCACAATTTTTTATTTTTTTGGCCCAAGCTCATTTTTGCAACTTTCTTGCATTTTCTCGAGCTTGTTCTTTTCGACCTGGGACAGACGGGAAGTTAGAAAAATTTACGGAGGGACCCTAGAACATGATTTTTTCCCTGATCAATCAATTTGCACGGGACTTGAGAATCTCGATGTATGTTATCAATTCGACCACAGGTGGGTGAAATTGGATAACAATTTGGTGACTCGGTGGGGTGTCTACTGCTAGATGAAAAGACCGGTTGCTGAAGCGATCCATTGGGCATGGGGTCATTGAATATTCTTTTTAGGACCCTAACCGACTCGAGAATGTGCAAGAAGGAAGATGGAATGTTACACGATGAAAGCAAGGACTGCAAAACATCTCCATGGACAAAGCAAGCTATGCCAAAGCACTTAGGGAAAACAAAGATAACCTACAGAAAAACAATGTGCACAAGCACTTGGAGGAAGGAAAATCTAATCTAATATTTATAGAGGTAGTGAACCTCCCTCTAGAAGCAACGCTTGAGATAGATTCCATTGATTTGGAATCTGTAGTTCTTCACCATCCAATGAGGCCAATTGGAAAGAATTGTTGTTCTTGCACTTTGTGACCATGTATAGGCCACTCCAAATGGCATCAAATTTTGAATGCCTTCCGGTTTTGCTCTGTCCACATCCCATTTCAACACTAGATCCTCAACTTGAAAAGATCTATCTTTGGCCTTCCTATGAAAGGTCTTCTTGATCAAAGCCCGATCCTTTTCCATTACTTGGGATACGATTTCGATCTCTTGTAGCTCCATCAACTCTGCATACCTCACCTCCATGGGCTCAAATTCAAGTAACTCCAGCTGCTTCATGAGTTCCAATGTTGGAAACTCAAGTGACATGGGCAAGATTGCCTCTCTTCCATAGACAAGCCTGAATGGAGAGTTACCTGTGGATCTTTTGGGAGTGATCCTATCAGCCCATAAGGCTGATTTCAGCTTGGTATGCCAAGACCTCTGATTCTCATCAAGAGTTCTCCTAATGATCCTCAACAAGTTCTTGTTCGTAGACTCACCCTGGCCATTACCCTGAGGGTAATAGTTCGATGAAGTGCTTAGGTAAATACCATTCTTGATGCCCACTCAGTCACCTTGGACCCAATGAATGCCAATGCATTATCAGAGATTATTGTGGTAGGTACACCAAATCTGGTTGTTATCCCCTCATAAAAGTCTAAGATGCTAGACTCATTCGCGTCTTTGAGTGCTACCGTTTACATCCATTTGGTTAAGTAGTATGTGGCTGTCAAAATCCATTTGTGCCCTTGGCTTGAATTGGGATTAATGACTCCAATGAAGTCCAAATCCCATTGCATGAATGGCTGGTCAACTGAGATTGGATGCAATGGAAGGGCAGCAAGTCTTTCTTTTCCTGTGAAGAATGCACAATTCTTACACCTCTTGATCCATGCATAGCAATCACTGAAAATTTTAGGCCAATAATAACCAGCCTTCATGATTTTTAGAGCTGTCACTCTTGGTGCAAAATGGCCACCAGCTGGTCCACCATGAAACTCTTCCAACACCCTTTGAATCTAACTTGTGTTAATGCATCTCAGCAGCACTCCATTCACGTCTTTCTTGAACAAAACTCCATCAAAAATGGCATATGGAATAGTCTACGCAGCCTGAAGTGTCTCCTTTGGGTCTTGTTCATCTCTGGAGGGCATAGGCATGTACATAGGAAGTGTATAATACCTTGGGTCCAGCAAGGAGTGGGGGAAGCATTGTCTTTCTCTTGATTGCCACTTGGCTCATGGCTATCCTGGATCACAAACAACTTCTTCTTCGTTGCATACTTCCTTTCATTTCCCCAAAACCAGCTGCTCACACAGTCCTTTCCCTCTTACTAGTTTGGTGATCTTGATATCAATGTCATATTCCATGACACGGGTGATCCAACCTGCCCTTTTCTCATTCAAATCCTTGTTGAGGAGGAAGTATTTAACTCCAGCATGTGAGACCAGCAACTGGACCTTGTTGTTCGAGATTAAGTGCTTGAATTTCTTCAAGCTTCTAATTACTGTAAGTACATGCTTTTCAATAAAAGAGTACCTCACCTCGTAGTCATCTAGGCTCTGGCTAAAGAAGGCAACCGACTGCTCATCATTATCTTTGTTCTTCTGTACTAGAATGGCAGAAATAGTGTCATCACCTCCAAATGCATAGAGGATGAAATCCTTGGAGAAGTCTGGGTTGATGAGAGTTGGTGCCTGAGAGATAGCTTCTTTGATTGCTTCAAAACTCTCCTTGCCTTCTGCTGTCCACTTAAAAGCCATGCTCTTCTTTAACATTTTGGTGATGGGCTTGACAAGGGCTGCAAAATCTGGGACAAACCTCGAACAAAGTTTATCCTTCCCAAGAAACTTTGAAGAGCCTTCTTGTGACTTGGCAATGGTAGTGCTCTTATGGCTTCAACCCTCTCTAGATCAATTGTCAGTCCCTCTTTTGAGACAATATGGCCTAAAAGTTTTCCTTCATGTGCAAGAAAGATGCACTTCTTGGGGTTCAAAGACACTCCGAACTTTCTACATCTCTGAAACACTTGCCTGAGGTGAAAGAGATGGTCTGCTGCGTTCTTTGAGAAGACAGTGATATCATCTAGATATATCAGCACTATCTTGTTGATCAAGCCTTTGAAAGCCATGTCCATTGCCCTTTGAAAGGTAGCACCAGCGTTGGACAGCCCAAATGGCATCTTCTTGTAAGCATATGTGCCCCATTTAGTTGTGAAGGCTGTCTTGAATTGGTCTTCTCCCTTCACCATAATCTGATTGTAGCCTGAGTATCCATCTAGCAATGAAAACCTTTCTGAACCAGCTACAACCTGCAATATTTGCTCCATGGAAGGGAGTGGATAATGATCCTTGAGAGAGGCTCTATTCAAATCCCTGAAGTCAACACACAACCTGATCTCTCCATTCTTCTTTACATCGGGATTAAGTTGGAAACCCAACTTGAGTGTTTGATCGGGAATATAATGCTTGCCTCTATTAGCTTATTTAGCTCTTTCTTCATCGAGAGGCTCAATGTGAGGGTTGATTTGGTCTCTGGCCGCCCGATGGGCTTAGCATCTGGATCCAATTCTATGGTATGTTGTGCCAAATTTGGATTGAAACCTCTTAGATCTTTGTAAGTCCAAGCAAAAACATCTGGGAATTCTTGACAAAGCTGAACAAAATCAGATTTCTCTTGTGAGGTACTTACTTTGCCAATCTGCAATGTTTTGCCTTCTTCCACTAAAATAGGCTCTGCATCCTCACCCTTTACTTGAATGTTCGCTTTCTCCTTCCGGAACTGATCATTCGGGTTGAAGATTGACTCCAGGGTTATGAGGCCTTTTGGTAGTTTGTTGGTTCTCAGCTGCACCACTTGGTCACCATACTGCTGCTCCAACTTTTCTTGATTCTTAGCTGAGAACTCAGCTTCTTCTTGCAAGAAATTAACAATTTGTTGATCATTCTCGAAGACTTGCCAACTTGTGTTGTTATCCGAACAGCCAATCTCACAACCACTTTGATACGAGGCTGAGTTTTCTCACTTTTGATACTTTCTACAACATCAAACGCAGCCCCAATTGCTGCCAGCACTGTCAGTGCTTCATTTTTTCCTTGGGATGGAATTGATGCTAAAAGCTTCAAAATCCTCAATAAGATCCCATACCCGATTTTTGTAGTTCTTGAACAAATCATTTTTGGCAGCATTTCTTCCTTTGACTTGGTTTACGATCAACTCACTATCACCAAATACTTGTAAATTCTGATGCTTTTCTTCCTTTCCCGAGTGCAATCCATGAATTAAGGCTTCATACTCATGTTGTGTTGTTTGAACAAGAAAACTTGAAAGAGAAATTTGAGTAATACCTTATACCTTGCGGTGAAACGAGCATAGCTCCTCCTCCGCACCTTGTCTACTCCTTGACCCATCAAAGAACAATTTCCATACTTCATTTTTGTCTTTATGATCGGCCTAGTGATGCTGGGACGAGTTGATTCTCTTCATGTAAACAATAAACTCCTAGCTCAAATTCTTCTATTTCTTAATAAGGATCAAAAGCATGCACCTTGCTTTCCCATTCATCAAGAGTCAAATCCGGGATGCTTCCAACCTTGGTGTCACTTCATCGGTGCTTGGATAATCTTCTTGATCAAACGTTGAACAGTTGGTATTGATTTGGCTTGGGGTGTAAGGTTCAATATGGAAGTTTGCAATAGGTTCAGATCTGATTGTGGCCCTAGTTCCATATCTTGTTCTGAACAACATGTGTGACCGATCCGCTGAAAGATAGCCTCCAATTTTAGCGGTGAAGTCTCTTCGACAAGCACAATGCAAAGAGTGGTGGCAGGTCTATGGCCCGACACATCTTGTAACACTATTACGTTGGGACATGCGTGCGTGTGAGGCTCAAACCTTTGATTACTCCAATCGTTGTCCTTTGTTTTCCATCTAATTGCACTACTCCTTTGGATATAACTTCATATTGGAGTCCTAGCTGATCAGCTATTTGCTTGGGCATTCTTGAACTACTTGCCCCGAGTCGATCATCATGCAATTATGTACCAACTTATCTCCTATGATCAATGAAACATAAAATGGAGGGGGCTTCAACATTTTACCTTCTTTGTCCTCCATGATTTCCTTCATCTTTGGACAGCATTTGTGAGTACCTTATCTTGCATTTGGACCTATTGATTAGAAGTTGACCGAGTCCTTCATGGCAACTTGTAGCAAATCTCTTTGTCTAGGATAGATAGTGATTCCCACATTGATATGTTTACATTTTTATTCTTCATCGATCAATGATCTTGAATGGAGATGAAGTATCCTCTGTCCCTTGGCTTGCACATTCATTCCTTGCAAGTGAGTGGCAGTGATTGGCATCTCGAGTTGATTTAGGAGCTGGTTTGGATGCTCCTTGCATGTTTGGGACTACGCATTTTGTTTTCCAGTAGCTTTGTGGAGTGGTATAAGGTTGTGGATTACTCAAGCCAATGGCTGTTCTTCACCCAAATTTATCCTCTTTGACCTTGTGTTGGATGCAACACTTTAAGAGGGTATTTGATTCATACCACGAAATCTTGACTGCCAATTGACAAGAGTAGTTTCATTCGGAGATGTTCCTTCTTTGAGGTGCTCCTTGCTGCTGATCTTCTTCATGGTTGGACTCTTGCGACCCACCGATGGTTTACACCATAAGAGCCTGATTTAATGCACTGTTAAAGCACATTGATTGGTTATGTGGCTGACTCCATGGGAAACACCAATCATATTCTTGAGCCATGTTATTTTGGAGTGGCACTAATGCTTGAAGCGATACGACATTAGGGTTATAGGGCTGAAATGGTCTATTAGCGGGAGGCCTTACTTGGCTTTGATTTTGATTTGCAGCCTGAGTTGGTGACCTATTTTGTTGGTATGGGGGCCTAGCCTGGTACTACGCTTGAGGCTGATATGGTCTAGCACTTTGAGCTTGCTGTCTTTTGATAGTAACTAGCTTATTTCCCAAATTTTGCAATTGTTTCATGACCTCTTGGAGTTCGTTTGAAGCACTAGAGGATGAAGTAGAAGTCTCATTTGAACTTTGATTTCTAGGGGTGGGAATAGGAGCCAAAGTGGGTGCTTGACTAGTGCTTGGATTTTCTAAGTTCGGATACAAGGGCATGGGAGGCCTAGGAGCCAGTTTACCAGCTTGAATAAGACAATTTTCAGCCCTAATGGCAATGCTATAAGCAGCAGGTAAGGTTGTGCCTCCCATAGATTGAATTAGCATAGAGATATCGGAATTTAAAGATTTAAGGTAATATAGAAAAGCACCTTCTGTTGTTGGCCTAACTGCCACTAGAATCCTATCCCAAGACCTTTGAAATCTGAAGTTGAAGTCAGTCAGCTGCTCGTTGGGGGCTCTCTTGATAGTTGTCAATTGTTCTAGTAGAGACAAGTTGTCTCCCTTCTCTCCAAACTGCTCATGGAGAACTATGCACAACTGATTCCAATTTGTGATAGAACCGGCTGTAAGGCTCCTAAACCATTGCAATGCCTTCCCTTTGAATGAAGATGCCAGTGAATTTGTACCGCATCCATTTCATTTATCTCATGGATTGCATAGATGTTAGCAATGTCTTTGACATGATCACCAGGAGTGGTATGATTTTCTCCAGTGAAAAATGGAATGTTATTCAATGCTACAATTGGAACTAGATTCTGTGCATTGAGGGAAAGTGGGTTCTTTGCCAGTGAAATTGACAAAGGGATTTAGTGGTTGCGCCATTCTGATTGGCCTGAGAACCCTTGTTGATGCGAGAAAAGGTCTACCAGGTGGAGGTGTAGACAAAGTTCTATTAGGTGGAGACACAGATCTTTGAGCTCTTCTTCCCCTTCTTTCTCTGCCTAGAGATAGATGCAGATAAACAAACAATCCTTCCTCCCTAGTTCTTGACCTGGTTTGTATTCTTCTCATAAATTTTCCAGGCTTGGACTGCAGAAACCAGTGGATTATGCCTCTTTTGGAGTCGCCAGATGTGCGATTTTAAAGCTCCTTCAAAGCTGGAACTTACAACAAGTGCACATCAATCTTGTTGCAATGAAAGTAAAGACCTCTAAGGTCCCACCGGCATCCCAAAACTATTGTTGCGAGACTCACAAAGCACCCCCGGATGTAGATTAAGCTTCTAAGTTGATCACTCAAAGCATCCAGTGTGATTGCACAACATGGAAACCTCTCTCCAAGTGTGGGGACTTGTGAACCGAGAGAGGAATCTCCAGTTAGACATGGCTAGTTCCTTAAACTCCTCTAATTTAGATCTATATTTTGCAAAACTACGAGAGGTTCGAGATCCTAATCCTACTCTAAACTACAAGGAGATAGAGATAGAAAGTGCAAAAATAAAACTAAACTAATAGGTGATACACCAAAGGAGGAGTGGTGAAACATTTCTGTCAAGAAAATAGACACAGACCAAAGTTTACAACATAAAACATACACAGACTGATAAGATATAATTCAGGATTTGAAATGAAGCAAATAATACAAACAGAGGACTGAAACCCATTCACAGAGCTTGCATTATCTTTTCAGTGTCAAAAAAACACGCATTACACCCTCAGAGAGGTAAAAGAAAATTGTTACAATCTTTGGAGATGTCGATCCTTGCTTCGAGTCACTTCTTTGGAGTGAAAGAAGAAGTTGCTATGTCAAAAAAGTTCCCCCTTGAATTGAGCCAAAAGCGGCTTTTTTACGGTGCTAAGGGTCGAGTCGAGGGACAGGGCGAAATGTACAAAAACATGAGAGCCCATCCCTCCTTGAATGCAGTGAATTGAAATGGCATGGGAACCTTACAAACCCATACCTTGTCATTTTGACCGAAATACGAGAGAAGGTGACCCATTACGCATTAAATTTGGTCATTTGAAATGTCACTTCGGCCATGAACATGTGTCGATCTGTTTCTCAATTTTTCTCTCCGAATGCACCAAAACTTGAGATTAACCCTAGAATCCTATAGATAATTTCACAAGATTTCCTTTGATATAAAGAACGTGCCAATCGAGCTCACGGATCAAAGATATGGAGATCGACGATCTAGGGCACAAAATAGGTGAAAACAGATTTTAAACTTCTTCCCGCGCTCGCCACCTGGATGACACGTGGCATGCATTTATTGGTCGCATGGTTCTCTCTCCTTCTCGCTTCGTTGGACATGTGTCCTCTTTCTATTGGCTCGGGCTACCCCTTCAAAACTTGCCTTTTGACTTTTGGACTTTTCCCTAGTGACACGTGTCATTTCCTGGTTGGTCCGCTGGTCTGCCACGCTCTTTCGGGTCCACCTGTGTCTTTTTGTCCCGGACGCCCCACTTTTCTCTTTCTTTGTCGTTTCTTGTTTGGCCGAACCGGTTGGTTCACGTCCATTTGTCCCAAATGTCCCGCTTGCAAGCGGGACAAATTCTTCCGATTCACCCGATCTCGCCGATTCAGCGTACTCACAATCCGAATGTCCCAAGTCCCGAAACTGTTAGTTGATTTGATTTTCTTTCGATTGAATTGGCTTTCCGCGTCCACACGCCCTTACGGTTTGACTTGTCCGGTGCTTTGATTCCCCATTCGGCCGAACCGTTCGGTTCGGGTCCTTCACGTACCTTCATCCCACTTGTCCCTTTTTCGTTTGGGCTGCCTATAGGCTTTTCGGCCGATCCGCGCCTGGTGTCCCAAATGTCCAAGTTGTCCCCAGTCAAGGACTTAGCCGATTTTCACAATTTTTTTTATTTTTTTGGCCCAAGCTCATTTTTGCAACTTTCTTGCATTTTCTCAGAGCTTGTTCTTTTCGACCTGGACAGGGAAGTTAGAAAAATTTCTGGAGGGACCCTAGAACATAATTTTTGCTGGATCAATCAATTTGCACGGGACTTGAGAATCCCGATGTATGTTCTCAATTCGACCCGGGGGTGAAATTGGATAACAAGGACTATTGAGGGGACAACAACTTGCTCTTTTCGGGGATGACTTGACTAGATCGAGAATAATCGGGAAAGATAAGAATTAAGAAAAAATCTAGGGAAGAAGACCAAAGTGCCTTATCCATTGGGCCAAAGAGTCAAATGAAAAAAAGAAGAAGGAAACACTGTAAAAAAATAGGGAAAGGCAAACAACAAATAAAATTCAAGGGAAAGCAAACACACACTTTGTACATAATATACATAGGAATTCCTATTTCCCTACGATTTGAAAAATTTCAAGTACTTCCCACTATAAGGAAGTGTGAGACAAGATACATCCATGTAATCAAGTTAGAATGAATTTTCACTAGTAAAGTGCCTAATTCAGAAAGGACTAAGCCAAAGAGAGTCAAAATTACCATGGCTTCCACAAGGTTCATGCCTTTTGTCCCATAACAAAACAATATCTCCAACCTTGAACTCTTTGGATTGGGTTTCTTGTCAAATAAATATTTCACCTTCTCACGATGGGTAGTTATTTCTTCAAACACCTACATCTTGTCTTCATCTAGCTTATGGAGATACATGATCCTCTTATCCAAAGAATCACTAAACCGGTGTCCTTAATAACTTTCTTGAAATGAAAAGCTGGTAGTTCAACTATCATTGGTAATTGGGCTTCCACAACATACACTACTTGAGAAGGGGGCATCCCAATTGCTCTTTGGGTGTAATTCTACCTACCTAGAGAGAATCATAGAGCTTCTTGTGCCGCTTGTCTCGAGATTCCTTAACAAGTTTTCTTACAATGGTCACCAAATTTTTGTTTCTTGATTATGCTTGTCCATTCCCTTGAGGATATTAATCTAAAGAATGAGCAAGGGAAATACCATATCCATAGTAGAAATCCATCATCTCAAAGACACGAAAAATTTGAAGCATTATCAATCACGATCTTGTTTGGTACTCCAAACTTTATCGTGGTGTTTTCTTTGATAAAATTACATACTACCTCTAAAGTGGTACTTTTAAGCTGGGATGGCTTCTATCCACTTAGTGAAATAATATGTGGCAATCAACATATGAGTATGTCCTATACTCAAAGATGGGTTGAGTGTTCAAATGAAATAAAACCCCACCTTGTTGAAAGGGTTCTTCAATCAAAGCGGCTTGAGTGACAAAGCAGCCAACTTTGGTCTTACCACAAAGGTTTTAAAAGCTTCACATTTGTCGATCCACTTTGATGCATCCTTAAACAATGTAGACCAATAGTACCCTACATGAATAATTTTGTGAAGAGTAATGGCAGATGAGAAATTACCCCACAGGCTTGGTCATGCACTTCGTCAACACACTTCAAGAATCTTCCATCCACTCCCCGTTTGAACAAATCATTTTCCCATAACACATACTGTGCTGACCTTAGCTTGATAGCTCTCTTCTCCTTAGTAGTCAAGTGAGAGGAACATTCACCATAGGTTGGAAAGTGAGAAATATCAACATACAATTCATCTGTTGAGATGAGGAATGGAACAATAGGGATATCAACTTCATCTTGAGGTGCTTCATGACTAGCTCCCTCGAAAATGAGTTCACACAAGCCTTTACCCTAAACTATTTTTGTTGGTCTGATGTCAAGATCATACTCCTGAACCTTTGCTACCAAATTTCCTCTTTTTGTTCTGAACTCCTGTTGTGTAAGAATAGACTTGATAGTCATATCGGGCACAAGCACAATAGAGTGAGAGTTAAGAATATAAAATCAAAACTTCTTAACAAGTTTAACCACTGCTAAAGCATGTTTCTCCATCATAGTATACTTTAACTCGTGATTTTTAAGAATATATCTCATGAATGTAATGGGAGCTCATGATCTTAAGAATCATTCTAAGTTAACACAACTGGCCAAGGTACTTTCGTGACATAGTAATAGATAATAAAACCTTTGCTAAAATCTGGACATGCTCAGATAGGAGTCTTACCAGTGGCTTTCTTAATGCCCTCAAATTCTTCTTTTCCTTCAGAAGACCAACCAAATGTCTTCTTTCCCTTCATCATTTGGAAAAATTTTAAAGTCATCTCTATAAAATTAGGGATGAATCTTCTAAGGAAGTTGATTTTACCAAAGAAAGAGTGCACTCCTTGTTACTTGTGGGGAGAGGAATCTGCTGAATAGCTTGAACTCATTCAGGATCAATCTTGATTCCATATTTGGAGACAACATGTCCCAACAACTTTCCCTCCATGACACAAAATAAAAATTTCTTGGGATTCAAAGAGACTCCATGTTCTTTGCATTTCAAGAGGACCGCTTTCTAGATCTTTGAAAGTGATCCGCTATAGATTTGGAAAAAACGGTCAAATCATCTAGATACACAACAATACATTTTACTTTCATAATTCCAAAGGCCAATTCCATATCTCCTGGAAGGTAGCACCAACATTAATGAGACCAAAGGGCATCCTCTTATAAGCTAAAGTACCCCAAGGAGTGGTAAATGTAGTCTTGTGCTGATCTGCACAGTGTTAACTTCTACTTGGTTATATCCCAAGGATACGTCTAGAATGGAAAACATCTCTACACCCGTAACATCTTTCAACATCTGGTCCATCATGAGTAGGGGTAGTTATCCTTCAAAGAAGCTTGATTCAAATTCCTAAAATCAACACAGATCTCAATCTCATCATTTTTCTTCTTGACAGGTAAAATATTAGCCATCCATGTTGAATGATGAATGGGAAAGATAATATTAGCATTCAATAACTTCTGTATTTCATGGAAAATGGTGTCATAAATTTTGGATTGTATTGCCTTTGTTTTTGCTTGAAAGGTTTGATCCCGGTGTTTGAGGGGAATGAAATGTTACATTTCTTTTGGCTGAAAAGCCTTCAGATCATCGTAATAATAAGCAAGGACATCAATGTACTTCTTCAAAAGATCCACCACCAAATTCTTCTCTTCGTGGGTACAAAACTTTCCAATGTTCACCATTTTGGGCTTCAGCAGAGTTCCCAATATTAATCTTTTCATATTTAGCAAACTGTTGAGGTCCTTTGGAAGCTTTAGACTTGACATATCTATCGCTTTTATCAAATAATTACTCTAATCTTACCATCTCTCTAGGGATCTTGTTACCTTTTAGCCTGATGCATCCATCTTGATATGTCTCCGCTTTAACACCTTCTTCACGGAAGACACACTCTCATGAGGCAGATTGTCACCTCCTTCAAAATACAATTGTTCAAAGTTATCCCTGAGCTCCAAGAAAGAGAGTAAATGTTGATCATCATTGAAAAATTTCTAGTTGCTTGCATTATCCGGTACACTTGGTCTATGGATCATTTTAATGGTGAATTTACCTTAAGATAAATCAGGATGAGGTATCAGAAAAGACCCTGAAACAACTAGGGAATCAGCCCTAGTGTTCTTTTCCCTTGGCACTGCTTTGATGGAGAAGGCATCAAGAAATTCAATAGAATCCCAAACCAGGTTTTTACAGTTCTTCAATCTTTTATTTTTACTTGGAACATATCTTTGACTTGTTTAACAACCAGTTCCACATCTCCACAAGTCGGAAGATTCTTCACCCCTCTCCCTTTTGCCATGTTTAGTCCAAGGATGAGAGCTTCATATTCTGTTGTGTTGTTTGTATTTTCAAACTGTAGTTTGAATGAGAATGGATGAATCTTTCCCTCTGGGGATATCAATACTACACCAGCCCCAACACTAGCATAGGAGAAAATTCCATCAAAATCTAAATTCCAAATCCTATTAGGGTCATGAAGTACTTCTTTGGAACATTCCACCTCATCTTGTGACATGATCATATAGTTTTCATGCCCAATATTTTCATAAAGTATTTGTGCTTTGGGATCATTTGTCTTTTGCATAATATACTCAGTTTTCTTTTCAGTAACAAATTCTTCATCTTTCCATTGACTAGTATAAGGGCATGCAACCAATCCATTTGAATTTCTCCACCCACATCCTTACAAAAGTTCCTACTCAACACCATGCCATATGAAGGAGGGATATCAACTCTAGAATAGTAGCTAAAACTTGTTTCTTAGGTAAGGCAAAGAAAAGCTACTTGTGCATCCTTAATTCTTCTAACTAAGAGCACCTACCTACTCTCCATGGAATAGTAAGAACCATAAGTGCGTGTGAGGGTAAGACCCAAAGAGTGATCAAATTTTGTAGTCATTACATTGTCTAAAGCTCCGAGTCTATGACATAGTTGTTAAGTCTATGGCCCGCTATAAGGAGGGTCACATAAAATGGTTTGATTTTCTCATTAGGTGAGGTGACTAAAACCACAAGATTTGGTTAGGGTGTGGTAGATGGAGTAGGCAAAAGATATTTGGAAGTGTTAGATGAATTCTTGGGATGGAATTGACAAATTGGACCATTTTAGAAAAGACCTTTGGATGGGTTTGATAATACTTAGCCTCAAATTTGGATCTTTGTATTTTTAAGATGATCGATGATATCAAAAGTTCTAGAAGTGGATGGGGAATCATCACTAGGAATCTTAGGCCTATCGGGATTTGAAGGCCGGAGAAAAATAAGTTTTAGAAGTAGGAGTAGGAGATGAAGAATTAGCATAATGATGTTTTTCATGGATGCGGTGGGAAGCGGGGATCCTCTTCTCGCCACCACTAGAATAGTTGTGGGATACTCAATTGTTTAGTAGGTCGCATCACTTTTTTTTTTTTTTCTTATTGGTCTACTCCTAGGTCATAATAGCATATGATTCAATGTTCATCTCTGCCACTACTTCATCATAATCATCTTCTCCATCAATGCCCTCAGTAGTAAGTAAATTAACTTTAGATCCATCAAGTTCTTTAAGTTCCTCATCAACCTCTTCTTCAGGTTCTTCAAAATATTCATTAAATTCTTCATCATCAAGTTCTTCAACCTCACAAGTTGCATTAATAAGGACCTTGATGGATGGTCCTTCAATTTTCAATCTCATCTGAGAAGAAGGAAAATGGTTTATGGGCTGAAAATTCCTCCTTGGAACATCTTGATAAGGAGCATGCTGAGAAAATTATTTCTTGATGGAAATGAGGTCATTAGCAAGCTTCTATACTAATTGGTCTGCATTAGCTCCAGGGGTAGAGGAAGAGGAGGAATAAGCTTTAGATTTGGAAGGATCTCTTTTTAATTTACTAGACATGATCAGGTCATCTTCAACACTGACGGCTAATCTCTGATCAACATCCAAAGTTGTAAGATTTTCTCTTCTCACCACATAACTCACTTCAGGAAATTGAGTGTTTAGGAAGAAACATTTTTGAATTTGATCTATAGGCCAGGTGTCTTGTGGGATCTTATTAATCAGCTTATTGAACTTGGCCACAAATTCTCTCATGGGCTCATGTGGTTCTTTCTTGATTTGAGAAATATGGGCTAGTAAAGAATGCACATCTTCAGTAGGTTTGAAACGATTTTAAAATCTTGTTCTCATGGTGGTCCAATTAGTGATGGCCCTAGCATGGAGATGATAAAACCAATCTGCTTCATTTTCCTGTAAAGTCTCCACAAAAAACCTCAAAGAGATATCCTTGTGTTCAACTCTAAGGTATCCCACATGCAACTATGATGGCTGCAATGTGTTCATCAGGATGTACCTTTTTTTCACCTCTAAACTTTAGAAAGTTCTTCTTGTTACCCCTGGGTAACTCATGCAAAGGTTGAGGAAGGGTGAGAAGCCCAACTCATTGTCCCCAAGGTAATGGAAATGCCATCCTTGGAAAAATTTCTTGAAGTCGAACTGAAACACTAGCAAGAACCAAAGCATGATGATTAGGGCTAGGTTGCTCTTCAAGGAAACCACTTCGAAGCTCGTCCCTCAATACGTGGTGGGCTTTCAGAATGAGTTTTTATATTCCTCCTTGTTGAATGAAGAGGAAAACCTTGCTACTCCAAGATTTGAAACTGAGAATCTTTAATTTTGAGAACACTTCTACCACGGGTAAAGCTTAGAGCCACCAAATCAGAAAAATGATCAAGAAATTGTTTTTAAATACCGTAATCCATTAAAACGAATCCCCAATGGAGTCCCCAAAAATATTGATTATCAAAATAGGACTCTAATGAAGCAACAGTGAGGGGATGAAAGTCCCTCCTCTTTAATGGGAGAGGTGTCCTTATTGAAAGCAAAAACTATTCACAAATGTCCAACTTTTAATTTCAATGAGGAACTCGAGATATCATGATTTTTTAAATTCCAAGATAGATTATCAATACAAAAGAACAAAATAACTAAGGAAGGGGAAAGATAGAATAACACTCTTGAAAGTATAGATACCAAAATTGTTACCTATAAATGTTGAAATAGGATAGTATAGAATAGAATCATTTGTATTAAAACTATTAGATGTTATTTTGTAGACACAAAGTTCCAGAGATACCTTCCACAAAGAATAGAAAGCTTGTAAGTGCAAATAGATAAATGATTCAATAATTTATAAATGAGATAAGAAGAAACGAATAGACACAGATAGAATTAGAAAGGAAAATATCCTTGTATTGATAGCTTTTGACCCTTTTACACTTTCAAAAATAATCAAAGTTCCAGTTCCCTTTTGAAATGACGGGGAGACCTCAATATGTAATTTAAAAATTTGTTCACGATCAGTGCTGTTTCTTGTAATTAGAATATTAATTAAGGAAATGTGTAATACAAGTCCTTAATTAAATTACAAGGGGCTTCGTACTAAAGATAGAAGAAGAGAAAGAAAAACTTGAAGAAGAGACATTTGATTATGGCAGAGGAGGGCCCACTAATTTCAGAATCAGATGCCTAAATCTTTTCAATTCTTCTGCTATTTCCATGCCTCTTGGAATTATGGTGTTGGAGGTGGCATCTATCCATGTTCTTAGACATTTCTCCATATATTTATAAAACTCAAGTATGTTCCAGATATTATTTATTAGCTTCGGAAATAGCTAAATGGAGGGAACAAATGTCTTCTATCTTCTCTTTGGTAAATGACTCTTTACACAAATCATCCTTGACGAAAGTTCTGAACTGAGACTTGATTTCTTGAAGAGAGAAGGGAACACCTGAAGTTTCATCCTGAAGATGACAATGAATATCTTTGAAGGCTGATGAGACACAAGTTTTAAAAGATTCTCCTTTTTTCCACACATTCCTTAATTCTCCCAGTGCTTCTTCCAGAACCTTTATCTTCCACTCAACATTAAAAATCCATGCCTTTGACAAGTTATTCTTGGCATCATCAAATACCTTGTTGACCAACAAGATCTTCTCATCAATTTGGCCCATTAGGCAAATATCTGTAATACAAATACTCCAAACCTTCATTATTTATCCATGGGTTTGATTGAGGAAGAGAGTTTCTACTGCAAATTAATCACTTTTTCATTATTTTAGAAGCCTTCCTCAATTAAGTTCAACGTGTTATAATCATATCATCCACCATATCTTCCACAACCTTACCATAAGTTTAGTACTTGTATATGTCTTTGATGCTATGAACTTCATCCCGACTAAGAATCATGGGGGTGGTAAAGCATCCAAGTGGAGCTAGATCTAAAACTTTATCCTTGGCCAAAAAGATTTGATAAAGTTGGAATGAACTTGATTCTAGTCTCATGCCAACATCTCTATGGTTTTATTTCCTTTCTCAACTCATTTAGTAACCTTAGTTACTATTTCGAACGTTATGAACTTCACTCTTAGGAGTGGATTCTACCGATGGGATATTGGAAAGCTCAAAATTAGAGACTAAAATATCCTTCTCTTATTTATCAACCTTGGTCTTTGCAACTTCTAGAACCGCCGCCCCGAGCATCGATTACTAATCTTGAAGAAATATTTTGTCTCTTTCTTTGGAGGAGGAGGAGAAGAACTCAACATATCTGCTACAACATCAAAATCTGACCCTATTAAACAAAAATAAGATTTCCTCTTCTTGCTTTGTCAACTAAGGGTTCAGACCGAGGAAAAGGTAGAAGAAAAAGAGGAACAAGAAACATACCCAAGAGAAAGTGAAATCATTACACTCAAAGTATTAACCACTGTTACCTCTAGTAGAGAAGTACTTGAGACCTCGGGAGCTTCCTTTGCAGAGGAGTCTACTATACTAGGAGGTTTGGTACTTGGAACCTCTTTCCATTTTTCCACTGTGATTTCAAGAGATCTTACAGGATCTAGCACTTCACCATCATCACTTTCACTAAGAAAAATAATGTTCTCCAGATTACGAGGCAATTTTGACCGCCTCCGAAGAGATTCTTCCTCAATTGGTTCTTCGCTTAACCTTTTTAGTCTCCTTTTGATACACTTTAGTGGAAGAAGAAAGAGTAGATGATTCAGCTCTTTTATTGAAGAAGAAGGCGGGGTTTTCTCAGTACCTATGTATTGGAACTGTATGTACTTCCTTCCTAGGTGTGGAATTTTATCTTGAAGGAGATCTGCCTTGGCTTCTCCTGAATTCACAAACTTTCCTGTCAAACCAAACTTTAGTTCTGACGAGGATGGGGGTAATTATCTCACTCAAATCATCTTTCTCCTTCACATACCAATCCATGGTTTCTAGAGGTGTGTGCTTGATGGATATTTCATACTGAAAGGATTACAAGCCCTCATCATCATCCTTAAGCCCTTTAGGAACTTGGTAAATATTGAGATCTATAATTTGTTGTAGAGAGAGTCTACCATAATGCATCCTTTTGGCTTCAAAATCATTAGCACAATCAACCTAGTAATCCTCAATATCTGGTCTATGATGATAAGTTATTCTGGAGGTTCGATTAATAAATTTCTTCAGATCAAAACAAGTCCTGGGTGTGAAGAAATGGATCGTGAGAGGAGAAATAGCCCTTTCTATGTTTTGAGCATCCCGAGCCATTTTTCATGTATAATTTCCCACGAAGATAGGGAAATGAATTCCGTGATCTTCTTGTCTCTAAAGGTATTGTGTAGTTTATCAAGTTGTCTCGCACACCTCAACTAAATCCATTTTATCATTGTAAAACATAGGGATCTTGAGGGGTGTACTTTCAAAGAAGGCTAACTCTGATTTATGATAATATTCTAAATTGGATGAAGAAAGACATGTACTAGGCTATCGGGATCATAACTTTATTATAAAATATCCTAGCAGTGTCACTCTCTAAGAGTCTTACAATATACATGGTGAAAGCATCATTGACCCTTCTGAAATTGTGATTGCTGGCCTCGAGGGTAAACTAAGGGTAGTATGTGTAGATAGGCTCATCCTTCTTGCCCTATATGTAGGTAAAACCGAACCACTCCCAAGATGCAACTAGGGTATACATGAGATAAGAAGTCATATAGAACTTCTTAGTTTGTTGAACATTTGACAATTGCTCAGTTAGATTCATACAAATAATTTCAGCCCAATTTATATTCTACTTGCCCTCGCAGATGATATTTATAAAAGGGAACATCCAAAAATGAAATTCATTGGTGGAGGGCATTCCCATGATACAAGCAAGAAAAATGATGAAATTAGACAACTCCTCATTGAAATCAACCCTAAATAATGCTTTGGAGAGTCGGGATGCTCCTTTCTTAGGGTTCTTTAACCATGACTTCACTACTCGTGCCTTGTATTTTTCACTATCTTGATCGAATAGAGTGTTAGCTTGAGCAAGAGTGAGAATGATGGAGTCTTGATCGAGGAATGCATAGGGAAGTACCAATGGTGACATCATCTAGTTTAGAAATTAATTCTCCATGTTGATTAGCAAGCTCTCGGTGTATCGGGTTAAAATGATCTCCGCAAGCAAGCACGGTGTCATCAAACTGCAAAGAGATGGGAAAACCAACCGCATATGCAATTCCATTGTCACTGATCATTTGGGCCATAGGAGTAGGGTTGGCACATGTGAGTCTACCTTAAAAATCACCAAAATCTAAGTGTTGAACCTCACTATCCCCAATATTAGGTACAGAGGTCTCGAGAGGCGACAGATGTTCCTACCCTTGAAATTTGATCTTCATTTTTGCAATGCACAGAGGGACGACCTTCCAAGAACAAATTCGTGATGAGAATGCAAAGGAATATAGGGAGATGAACAAATGACTCAATTGCAAGGATGTGGGCAAGAAAAAGCAAGCGAGCAATGTGACAAATGCATAGGTGGTAGTCCCTTTAAATAGCCATTTAGGAGAGAGAATATCATTAATGAGCATTAAATACACCTTGCACCGACTCGAAAAGGTGAAATGTGGGAAAAGTGGAAAAAAATCACCGAACGATCTATGGAGATTGGGACATGAGGGAGGTAAAGATGCGATTCGGCCGATGGGGGAAAGTGGGCCAAATGAGCACGAGCAGTCTAGGGACACAAAACCCGAGGGATGTGAAGACACAATTTGGTTAACGTGGGCGATGGTGGGAATCCCCAAATAGAAAGCTTGGATGCATTTGGGACGGATGGGTAAAAATTACGTGGAGAAATCGATGCAACCGAGGCGGGTGATCAAGGAAAATTAAAACTAGGTGAACTTAGGACAAATGGTCGAAAAACTTATTATAAAATTGTGAGAAAAAGACTTGGAGGGAAAACAACCGATTAGTGAACAGAAGTCTGACGGATCTTACGATAGATGGGACAAGAAAACGTGATGCGACCGACGTGAGGAAATGGGTAACAAAAATTTCAAAGGAACTTTGGGACATGAGGGACAAGTATGTCGATGCATGGACACGCAAGTTACTTAAAATGACCCTAAGAAACAACATTTTCACTATCTTTTCAAATTTTCTCTTCATGAAACTTTACGAACGGTGCCTTGTAAATTTTCAATTTTTTCAAATTTTCAAAAGAGGGGAATTTTGAGGGGACAACAGTTTCTAATTTATTCATGGCTGAAAGGATACAAGAGAAATATGCTTACAATCCTTACAAGGAAATAGAAGAGAAAATTCTTTGTGTGTATTCTCTTCATGAAGAAAGCACATCTATTTCCTTTCTATCCAACACAGAGATTACTGAAGAAGGCATATGTACGTGTTGGTTTAATGTTGTCTTCCTCAACAAAATAGAAGTATTTTTTAGCTTTAAGCTTGCAGTTTGCTTGTACATGTAATGTTTTTGAGTAAGAAGCATTGATTCATGACCTACAATGGGCTAAGAAAAGAGGAATTAGCTCATTATAGGTTTTTGGTGACTCAAAGTTAATCATCAATCAATTTAGAGACTTGAGTGTTTCTAAAAATCCACCGCTAAAGTCTATTAAACAAAGGGTTTAGAACTTGATAGATGATTTTCAAGCTTTTAATATTCATTTTATCCCAAGATAAATTAACAAACATGTAGATAGACTTGTAACAGCTTAGAGCCAAGTTTGATGTGCTTGAGCAAGTTAAAAATGATGAAATTGAGCTTCACATCAAGCTAGTTATCATACCTTCAGTGCTTGATAATGAAGAATACCTGGAAGGTTTTCAAAGATGATAAACAAATTTGTAGGAATAAGCTAATTTTTCATAACCTAATCAAGCTAAGATGCAACACCAATATGGTGACCAGATTGTGTAGCTGAAAATGAATAAATTACCTTAAGGACTTGTCACTTTAGAGGATATTTTTAGCATGTATGATCTACAGAGGAAATACAAGGGAAAAATATCTAATCATGGTGATAATTACAAAGAAATATTAGTTGAGAAAGGTAAAACAATGCAATATGTTCCACTGTTGAGAAACAATATTTTGTTGATTTATGTAAAGAATTCATAGATTTATTTTCTTGGAAATACAAAGATTTGTAAGGTTTTGATCCAAGTTTGGCTCAGCATATGATATAATTACAACCAAATTCAAAACATAGAAGGAATAATCAGAGGCCTATAAATCCCAAGATTTAAACATTGATGAGGAATGAGTTGTCTAAGTTAATTGAATCAAGTATTATTTTCCCCATCAATCATTCAAGTCTGGTGGCCAACTTGTTCTCGTACGGAAGAAAATTTGTGAAATACGGTTGTGTGTGGATTTGTGAGACCTTAACAGAGCTTCATTGAAAGGGAATTATCTGCTACCCTATATGTATTGTATTTTAAGATAAGTTTTATGTTTGGATATGATGTCCATATTAGATGGTTACAAGTGGATACAATAAAATTCTTGTGCATGATTAAGATACATATAAAACAACCTTCACGACAAAATGAGGTACTTATGCATACAAGAAAATTCCTTTTGGTCTTTCTAATGTTGGTGCAACATTTCAATAAGCAATCAACATGGATTTTCATAGCCTCTTGAATAAATGCATAATTTTGTATTTATCTCGATGTGAGTATTTTCTCAAAACATTATATGATCATATTTTGTATTTGAGGTAAAACTTTCAATTTATTTAAGTTTCAGATTTCTTTGAATCCCAAAAAACAAAGTTTTTCAAAGACGTGAAGGCAATCTACTTGGTCATATTATTTTGAAACAAGGTTTTTCCATTGACCCCGAGGGTTGATTCAATTTTGTAGTTGTACTTTATTACTTGATATGAGAATGCTCTTCAAATTTTCTTGGGAAAAAAAAATTGTAAGACGGTTTGTACCAAATTTTGTGTCTTTGGTCAAACAATTGAGACCTCTATGCTTAAGAAAGGAAAACCTTTTCTTGGAGCAGCGAAGGAAATAGAGGTTTTGAAGCCATTAAATTGACTATTTCTCGGGCTCCTACATTGGAAAACCAAAATTTTATAATTAATTTATTATGTATGCACTTGTAGGAGTTGAAATTATTTCAGCCATATCTACTTAAGTTAATGATGATGAAATAGAACAACCCATTACTTTTTCGGGAACATCATTTATGAATACGAAATAAGGTACACCTTTCTTGAAAAATTGGTAATTTTAGTAGTTAGATGATTAAATAAATTCAAGTAGATGCTTTTGAATAATAAGTTTCATGTTTTAGTTTCTCATCCCAGTGTTAAAGCATTTTTTTAACAAGGAACTAAATGAGAAAAGGGTTGGATGGTTTTCCAAGGTAATGGAATACAATATTGATATCAATTTTTCCAAAACAGTCACAAGAAATTGATTTTGTGAGAATTTGATTTCTGATATGAAATATTAGAATGTTGTAGTTTAATCTCAGCCTAAACTCAATCAAGAAGCTCCAGTTCCATGTTGGATGGCTTATATGATCACTTATTTACAACATGGAACATACTCGGAAGGTATGGAAAATAATAATGAATATATTTTGTTTACAAGATGTACCATTTGCATTCATTAATGGAATGTTGTTGCAAAAGGATATACATGCAATATTGTTGTGTTGTGTTTATTTTAATCAAGTTTAGCAATTACTTACATAATTTCATGAAGGATCTGCAGATGGTCACTTTTTAGCATGCACAACAATCAAAAAATTCATGAGAGTTCAAGATTATTGGCCCAACATTTTTAAATCTTTTGTTATGAGTGGATTAAAAAGTGCAAACAATGCATGTTCTTTGTTGGCAAGGAATGATTGACATCGTTACCTCTTCAGCTTATTTTATTTGATTAACCTTTCATACAAAGTGGGGCCTTGACTTCATTGGTATGATTAACCCCCTTCATCTTAAAGGAACAAGTGAATTTTCAATGCTAAGGACTATTTTACTTGTTGAACTAAAGTTGTTTATTTAAATGAAGAAAATGAGACCCCCATTCTATCATCACACGAAGGTATTATTTACAAATTCGGTGTTCTGCAACCCACCATACTTTCTAACAATGATCTAGAATTTCTAGTAGAAAGAGCAACTAATTGGGATGTTAAACATGGTATTTATTTGAGAACTTCATCCAATTATTACCCTCAAGGTAATGGATTGGATGAAAGAAAAAATAAAAATATGCTAAGGATTATCAAGAGAACGCTCAAATCAAATAAAAGAGGTTGGCATATAATGTTAAATTTAGCACTTTGGGCTGATAGAGTGACACCCAAAAGGTCTATTGGTAATTCACCATAAAATCTTGTTTATGGAAGGGAGGCAAGAATGCTTATTTCTCTTCAGTTACCCACATTGGATTTACTCCATCAATTGGAGTTAATAAAAAATGAACCAATGCAAGTCCATTATGCAGAAATTATGGAACTACATGAGCCGAGAGATAAGTCTCACATGAACATAGAGAAGCATTAAAACCGGAGTTAAGAACAACTTTGATAAGAATACCAAAATCATAATTTTCAATGAAGGAAACATTGTGTTGAAATGGGATGAAGACAAGGAAAATACAGGAAACCATGAAAAGTTTGATACAACTGGAGCAACCCTTATATGATTTTAGATTGCATGTAGCACAATGTTTATCAATCTACAAGGGTAAGTGGAGAGGAACTTCCCATTCAAGTGAATGATATGTTTCTCAAGCATTTCTATTGAAAATATTCTAATGCTAGTTAGAGTATGGTAGTTTAGGATTTCTGTTTAAATAAATTTCTCTTGCACACTTGTAGTTTTAGATTCAATAAGTGCATTTCATTCACAAGATCTAATTTTCCAATTTTTTTTCCCGCATTAGTTTTTTTCTTTTGGAAATGAAATTTTTTTAGTAAAGGGAAAGAATTTGGTTTGGGCTTAGAATCCAAGCCCAATGTATGAGATTAAAAACTTTTCTTAAAGCTAGAAAATAAATAATACCACAAAAGTGACGTAAATGTTGATATTTCTTGCACCCATGTGAGAGGTCACCTCGAAACTTCATTTCTAAGGTTTAAGATATTGGTTTGGCGTATAACTAAAGGAAAAAGGGTTTGAACTGTTGTTGTGTTGGTTTGAGAATGTCAACCTTCCACCTAAGATGTCTTTCCAAACATCATCTCCATCATGATCATGTATCATCTGCGTAGGAACCGATGTAAGACCCTTCCACATCTAGGAAAGACTTGATGAAGATTGAATATGGAAACCCCAAATTATACATAGGGACAGTCCATTTGAAAAATTAAAGTAGGTTCTTGCCTATCTTTTATTCACGGCTCAGTTTTATCAAGTTACTTTTAGTTCATTAATTATGATTAAATGAATATTTCCTAGTGTACATGAGTTGCAAATAATTTTCTCAACATCATGTTAATGAAAAATAATGCAAAAAATTAGTATTTACAGCTCATTATAATAATATATTTTTGTTTATTTAATAATTAAATGTACAATGCACCCACACAAGCTATGGGGAATAAATCTAAAAATCAAGTACATAAAAATAATGTCCATGTGAATAAAAATATGAATAAAGAGAAAGGAAAATCCATCATTTCCTATTGGATGGATTTTTCCACAGTCAATTCCTTCATTGTCCTAACCCACTCCTATTCTCCATCCTCAACAAGTACTTAAAACTATAAAATTCAATGGTTAGAGCTCCCTGATTTTCATTCCTATTGTACTCCCAACTTCACACAAGTGGATTTTCTTAACAATGTACTTGAAATTTAAAACAGTATAGAAAGGAATGTAAGATCATAATGATATTTTTAGTATGTCACAAGAATAATTCAACATTAAAAGAAAGGGATTCTGGCCTTCACTTATTTTTCTAACTAGTTTTTTATTATGTAGGTATAGGATGTGAATTACTTTCGATAAATTATGAAATGTAGCAATAAAGTATAGTTTTCCAACTGTGAGGACAACCATTCAAGCTACAGAAGTACAAGAGTAAAAGAAATATCACATTCATGCATCTATGAGACACAAAACTAGTTTAAAGTACACCTTTCTAGATATTAAAGGTAAGAAAATTTCAAAGTAAAGAGATAAGATTTAAGATTTTCATATAATACCATCAAGTATGCAAGAAGGCTAATATTCATAAGTACAAAGAAATCGCAAAGCTTTGGTTCTTCTATAAAGCTAAAAATTCGAATATTCATAAAGATCATGTATAATTTCATAATGGATTTGTAAATAACATCAGCTATCAAATTTCAAATCGACTAATGAAAAGCTTAAGAGGTTAAAACATTTGCAGGATATAGATTCTCCTTGTTATGTAGTTTTCATGTTAATGGATTTCTCATATTATGTCCTTATGATAGCAAAGAAAATATTTCAGCAATACGGACTTATTCAATACAAAGAAGCCTTCTTGAAGTTGAATGAAATTCATCTTATCTTTACAAAAATATAGAGAAACCATCAAGCTTCATGTGACATCGTTACAAAGGATTACATTTTTCAACAATTCAAGTGTGATGGAAAGACAAGCCAAGGAGGTACATGTTCATAGACTATACCACACATTGAGATGATTGTAATTTAAAAGCAATGAGACTAATATACTCTTATTAAAATAATTACACATGGTTTTATGCAATATAAAACTAAAACAACTATATAACTACAATGATGATTTGAGAACAACCTTTATCATGCATATGCCTTTAAAAATTGATTATTTCATAAATATATAGGGAGAAATTTACAGCCATGATATGAAGCTAAGTGAATACCATAAATAATATAACAAATTTAAAAAGACTAGTTTGCATATGTGGTTAGAATTCAAATTTCAGGAAAATATACAAAGACAATCTGATAATGACATTTCTAAATGGATATAAATGAAAAGAGAGTGCATATTTCCTATGAATAATATTTCGAAACATTAAGACTTAATGAGAAATATTATGAATACATTTACAAAATTGTTCTTTTGGATTTGCTAAAATTAGAGAAGGCTATGGAAAAAGCTCAAATTTTTTATAGCTTCCAAAATTTGTGTTATTTAACTTTCTTCGGGAACATACATTGTACACTCTTTAAGTATTTTAAATATTTTTGTTTGGAGCCTAAGCGATCAAAAGGTGGATGGAGGTTTCTTTGACATTGGAATATGAAAACATATTCTATCAAAAGGAAACACCAAGTCCAACATATACAAACAAGTAGTGAATAAGAGAGCCATCATACAAAAGTGGAATGAGTAACCCATAAACAAAGAATAAGCACACTGAAAATCTACAACTAAATCATTAGCAAAAAATGGCGAGCAACTCGTACAGTAACAAAACCTCACGGAATCAAAGACAAAGGTCAAAGGTTCCTAGTGTTTTCTATCTTACCTAGTAGCATGTGGAGGACCAGACTCAAAAATAAAAAAAAAACCCAAAAATCCAAGAGAAAAGACATTTTCAATTTACAGAGTTCCGAGGAAGCTACCCATTGAAAAAAAGATTCATTTTAAAAGAGACAACGACCAAAAAATGCATAGCTATTTTATCTTGTTAGGTAAATATGAAGCAGGGCATGTAAATGGACTTACCCATTTGAGCCAACAAACTTGCAGACAAATGGAAATGGCCATAAGGAAATGAATGCTACTTCAATTTAGCAAAAACATAGCCCAAGCTAACTGATGTAAGCTTCCAGATCGTAAAAAATGGAAAATTACAACTTGTACCCCTCAAAATGGTGGTTATCATAATGGCTAGGTAAAGAACAAAAAAACCTTGTTCAAATTAATCCCATACGGTTTTCAATGCAAAACCCTCACTAAAATTTGAGTGGAGGATAATGTCTTCATACAAAACCATAGAAGAAATGAGTAAAACAAGAGTTCTAGAGAGCCCCAATGGTGGCTAAACAAAAATATTTTTAGAAACCCTTAGTAAAAAAAGAAGAAGAGTTTGAATAGTTGTGAAAATATGAGCTTACCTTGAAGATTTCCATGGCACAAGATCAAGATTCTTGGACAAATTTGTCCCAAAAAGTAAAATGCGAGATCAAACAAAACCATGACCACCAATATTGAACTCTTTAGCCACAAAATAGAAATGAAATCCATGTTGGGAAAAAATGACCACCCAAGCTTCAAATATAGAGTGAAACACCAAATTTTTAGCAAAATTCAAGGTGGTCATGGATGAAAAGGGGACAAAACTTCAAAACTAGCTACTAAAAGAGAATGAAGCCGAGAAAATGGAGAAGTAACTTCCTTTCCCAAAAATCTTCCTCACAACGACCGCCATTAGAGAAATTGCAAGATCCTGATACTCTATTAATGGCCTCCAGGGATCAAAATGCAAAAGAAAAGATGAAGATAGAACTTATTATCAGCAAACCAAAGGTTTTCCGTCTCAATCATGGCAGCCCGAGTCAAAAAAGTATTGCAGAGTAGTCTCTGTGAAGCTTCTTCCTTCCAAAATGACAAAATGAAATGAAATGATTTTAGGGTTTTCACCACTTTTAACGTACTCAACCAAGGGCTAATGTTTAACCATAGTATGATTTCATATGATTACACACTTTATTTTACCTCATGCCCACATATTTTGTAAATAAATGCAAAGTATGGAAGTGGGTAATAATTATGGGTCATTATTTGAAAAGGGGCTAAGATTGCGTGAATACATGCTTTTAAAAATTAAACAAAAGGCTTGAATGACTCAAAATGAAATGCAATGAAATACCAATATAAAAGTGTTCAAGTTAGAAAATTATATGCATCCACCCACATAATGATAAAAGGTAAACTTTTATCATGCATGTGCACATATGGACAAAAGGTTCTCTTCTAGACAAGACAAAAAAATTCCACCTTTTGAATATCAAGGCAAAGATTTATTATTTAATCAAGTCTTTACATTCCAAGTGACGAAAAGATTTTTCCAAGTACCTTATTATTCCCAAAAATACCCATATACCTTTTGTCAAGGGGAGATGTTATTTGTTGTGTTGAAGTGGTCAGACTATATACAAGCTCATAAGGTTGTTTCATCTTTATTTGTTGCAACTGCTTGATGTGAGTGGGAGTTAGTAGGTTAGCATTTACTATTTTTGGACAACTAGGTTATTTTGATGCTAGATATTCATTCTTTGCAAGAATTTCCGAGGAGGAATTCTTGATGTAATAGAGTGCTGGAATTATTTCTTCAAATTTTCCCTTATATAAGAATCAATTGATTGACCTTTTGAGAAATTTGCAGTGGTGTGTATTCAAATAGTTATTCTTGTGAATGTTACTTCTTTGATTTTTAAAGATTTTCTTAAGCTATTTTATCTTATTACAGATTAGTTTTTGTATTCATTTTAGTGTGCAATTTGTTTTTTGTTATTGTGAGCAATACCTTAGCATATCAAAATTTTCCTTGAAGTTAACAACTCCCTGGATAGTGTTCACTTCATTTTGTAGACACTAAATTTTTATGTTCTCTTTTCAAAAACCCTCATTTACCTTTTATGTATCACCTTTTTCACATTTTTTCATTAACCTTCTTACCGTTAACCTGGCATATCTAGTTTAGGGATACTCCAAAAAAGGAACCAACCTTAGTAATATGGAGATTCACTTCACAATATGGAGACCCACAACCTGCGAGGTGAATCAATTATCTATACACAAAAGTTAGGGAAAAGGAAAGTTACAAATTTGTTACCCCTCAACACAAGTGCACTTCTATTAGATATCAAGTCCCTTAGAGGACTATATGCATAATTGTAAACCTAGATTGAGAAGCCATGTTACAAAGAACCCAATATTTCTATATTTAGATAGGCATTGAAACATCTATGGAAGTACAATAGTCTTAATGGATGCTTTAATATTCTTGATTTGTCCTTGGGTACCACATAAAAGTGGATATATGCTAGATAGTACAATGGTACAAGGTTAGTTAGTACTTTAAGAGAAAAAAATGATAAGGTGATCTCTTGAGGAGTTGTAGAAGGTGTTGGATTCTAAGATTTTGGGAGCAAGTTAGGGATGGAAAAATTTAACTAATGAAGACTATAAGACTTAAGAGGTATCCTTAGATCCTTCTATCTATGCTTGTGGAAAGATACATTGTCTTAATTAGCATAGTTGATAGTTTTGGAAAGATGAACAACAATGGAGTTTGGAACCTTATGAATAAAGTTAGTGATGGTCCTAATGATTTTCTAAACTTTTAAAATAGGGGATAAGACTAAGAATAATTGATGAAGATAGTAGGTGCATGATAAGATAAAAACTAGTACAAAGAGACCAAGAGCAAGAAGAAGCGGAAGTAAGGAAAATAAAAGAGTAAGAGTTGTATGAAAATCATAATCACATAAATAATGAATATGGATAAGTTTAGTCATTATTATTATGAAGCCACTCTAATTCATCTAGATTTTTTAAAAATATTCAATAATATATCTTATTTATGAAACTACTCTATTGAAACCATAAACAATTTATAAAAATTCAATAATATATCTTATTTAATTTGAATTGAAACTTTGAACCTAGGTTTAGAAAAGGTTCTCTTAACATATACACATTGTTAAATTGTATCGCAATTACTCATATTAGATAACTCTTTATATAGGTTATATAAATATTGATTTCCAAAGTTTCATGCATATTATACATTGAAAATGCTAGTATACAACACTAATAAATGAAAAACTAACATAGTATTCAACTGCACATCATATTAGTTTGGATATAATATAATAAAAAAATTGTATGGTCTCATACAAAAATATCGAGTTACAATTAGTATTAACATGCACAATAAATATAAAAATTTGTGTAGGTCATATAATATCAAGTCAATGCCATATAGGCGTACATTCAATGTCGAATGTGCATACAATTCCATGCATATAAACGTACAAAATAAATTTCATTACACACACACACACACACACACACACACACACACACACACACACACACACACACACACACACACACACACACACACACACACACACACACACACACACACACACACACACACACACACACAGACACACACCCACACATATCCTATTCATAAAAATATATCCCTCTCTTTTCCTTTCTCGAAGAAACCCCTCCCTTAGGCATAGATGGAGATTTGTGAGATGAATTGGGATCCTCCATGGACTAGCTATGAGTCCTCTTATGCTCAAAACTGAACTATAGTTTCACTGTAAATCAAACAATTTTTTGGGTTAAAACTTAATGTATAAGTTTTCAACATGTATAAGACCATGCTAATGAAACTATTTACATGTACATGCACTAACCACAATCTCTTGGTCACACTTAATTTCCATCTCACGCTCAACTGAGTTGACAAGAGCTACTGGATCTTGAACGTGGGTGGAGAAATGATGAGCTTGAGGATTAGGTGCCCTCGAAATAAAAATGGAAGGGGTTGAATCCTACATACACATAAGATTACAAAATTAAACATCAAAATTAGCTTATAGAAATATATTAACAATAAAAAATTTGAAAGAAGATCTAAACATTTACACCAAGTACATATATGTGAAATTAGAATATTTTAACTAATTTTATACATATACATCTATTTTTATCATGCCACACCTATGAATGATATGAACATGGATGTTATTTGACACAGGTAAATCCTATGTATACACAATGCAATCGCATTGATTATCTACATGATGCTATATTGAAATAAATTATTAAAATAATTGAACATAATATGAATTAAATGAGATATTTAACAAAAATACAAAGTTTGTATACATCATTGAGTTGTTACGCAGATGAAATCACAATGAAAAACATTTCTTAACTCGTCGTACAGATGGTGGTGTTTCTTGTGAGGTCATCAACTTTATAAAATATATATCATGTCAAGTTAGTTAATCATATAATATATATACAAGAACATACATATATAGACATATATTAGAGTTCAAAATATATATATATATATATATATATATATATTTACATACATGAAATTTTTAGAAAATTAACATTCTAAATTACCTCTGTAAATGTATACATAGGCATGGTGCTCACAACCTTTGGTTGGGATGATGACATCCCTCCCACACATTGTAATATTAATGCATACATGTATACATGCATGTGTAAATTAGAAAAGTTGACCAAGTTCAAATACAATTATTTTAAAAATTTAACATATATAAGTAATTAAAGTATTCATATCTTTGTAACATGAAATAAAAAATAAAAATTCCCTATGAAGGATTCATCAATGTCTGAAATCAAAATGTTACACTCAAAAAAGTGTCAGACATAGTCACATTATCATGTGTGTAGTACCACCAATGGTAACTCCACCAACATCAGTCTGCATGAAATTATCATTGTCATTGGGTCGCAAGCATATGCTACCACAAGACATACAAATATGTTTCCTCATACAACTAATACCTAAAGGAATTCTATTTCTAACTCCACCAACATTGGTATTAGAAATCTCCCTTGCATGTCAGACAAGAGTATCAAAGAGCGCCTAAAGTGTGTGTAGTGTATCAATATCTATTGTATCCTTCAATCGATACAAGGAAATTCACAAGATGACGGGGATTTTGTATGGGGACTCCACCATGTTGAATAGGTGCACATTGTTCCCCTAGTCTATCCTGTGCAGAGCCTTTTCCTTAGCCCTGAAACTCAAGGTAGTCAAAATTGTTTGGGATCTCATTGAGGATAAACTCGCAATAGAGTTTCCTCAAAAAGTATAACACAACCTCATTGTTATTTAAAGGTGGAATATTAAATACCATCCACCATTTGTCCCAAAAATTTATTTATTATCAAAACATTATTGCACCACTATATTGGAAACCATTTGCAAGACAACAAAACATGAATATTGGTTATGGGGTCCATGAATAATGCACATATAAGGTATTTCATAATTTTTTAAGTTACATCAGAATATGATAATTTATTGGAATAATATTCCCTATAATGTTGTCTATAAGATGTCCAACGATCAATTTGACTCATTTCGTAGTAACTTGAGCCAATAATGCCTCCAATGTGTTATCAAGTCGAGCACTGACGAGGGTTTGTAGAACGAGGATCTCTCATTGTTTTAATTAATTCCTCAATTTCAATATTATTTTCCAATGTATGGGTCGATAATCCTCTTGATTACTTGGTAGGAGAACTAGGAGGGTTGACAGATTTGCAGATTTTTTTATTTTTGAGGTGAACTATATCAATAGAAAACCATGTATTTAATTAATATATATAATATAATTACCAAATTTCAATGCAATTTAGAGGAAAATATTTTCCCTATCTATGCTCCATTGTGCCATTGTTGATTCCACCTCAAAGCAATTGTTAGAGTGATTTTTAGATGATCTAAAGAGTTAAATGGTTGAACACGGAACATGACCGTATGCTTTGCGATAAAATTCACGTTTTTGGGAAATAATAATGAGGAAGGGATTTGGGTTTTTTACAATTTAGATTGACATGCATGCACTATAAGGAGAACTATTTTAGCTTCGAGATATTTACAAACAAAACAAAACAAAACGCATGTACACGTTATTGTAAAACATATAAGTGTTTTTCTTATTTTCATATTTTTGTCCAATTTTTGGCCCTCTAGATTGGTGCACTTACCTTTAATTTTTCATGAAATAAGTTAGCAAGACATTCATTTACCCGTGGTATAACCAAAAAAATCAAGGGAAATGGAAATGAAAGGCAAAGATCTAGAACTAGAATAAAATGGTAAATAAGTTGATAGAAAAGTTTATTCCTATAAGTTATGCCCAGACACTAATTTGGAGGTTTCAAAACCTAAGACAGAAGGGTCTCAACATCAAATATTATAGAAATGAAATTTACAAGCTATCAATATAGGAGGAATAAGGAGGGTCTCAAGAACGCAAGGCTACATGGTATGTAAATGAGTTGAGTTATACCATACAAGATGAATTGAGTATGCTTTGGATACTTGTCCTAAATGATGCTTATCAACTCACATTAAAAATATAACAGAATAAAAAGATGAGTATTTTTAGGAGAGAGGTCAAGAGAGGACCATCGTCATCTCCAACAAGAGGGAGAGGTAGATTTGATTCACTAAAATGTGAATCTTGTAATGCAGGAGGGTAGGAATAATTTGGATAAGGTCGTGGTAACTACAAAAGAGGTAGGATTTTCAGAGAGGAAGAGGATATTTTCGATGATGGGGATGTAATAGGCCCCAGAGGCAATATACTTGTTACTCATGTGGTGAAGAAAGGAATAGATATTTTAAGTGTCCACACTATCGCACATAGGATAGAAGGAAGGTGGAACAATTGCGAGTAAACCTAGTTGAATATAAATAAGAAGAGGACATAGAGGTTGCTAGAGACTTAGTTTAAACCCTCATTATAAGGATAAAAATGATCATCCCGAGGAAGGATAAATAAAAACACGGTGTCAGCGGTGATTCCCGGCTCACGGACAAATATCTTTTGAACAACAAACACATCTAGAGCGAAGGTATTTAAAACTATTATTGATAATGGTAGTTGTTAAAATATGGTCGAACTATGATGGTTGATAAAATCATTCGAAATGTGAGAAACACCCATATTTCCATCACATATCTTTGTTCATGAATGAGAATGAAGTAAACATAGATAAAATATGCCTAATAAAGTTTTAGATTTGGAATAACTATAAGGATGGGGTGTGGTGTGATTTTATCCCGATTGGTGTATTCCATATATTATTCGAAGTCGTTAGAAATATGATAAAAAGGTTACTTATGATGGAGGGAAAATAATGATACATTTCAGAAGGATGGAGTAAAGGTGTTTTTGTTACCCTTTAAGGAAGAAGAGAAGAGTGAGGGATTGTTGGCTACAAAGGATTTTGTTGTAGAAATGAAATAAGTTGGTTGGTATTATGCATTGATGTCGAAGAAGGTGGAACTAGATGCCTTTGATATACCTGTAAAAATAATAGAGGTACTAAAAGTATAGACATGTTTCATGCCGATGAGCTATAACATGGGTTACCTTCGAAGAGGGATATACAACACCATATTGATTTGATCCAAGGATTGGCCCTATCAAATTAGGAATCCTACAGGATGATCCCAATGATGAGGCAAGAACATGTCGATTAATGTATAATATATGATCTCATCTTACTCTCCTTTTTATTAATTTTGATTGCATTTGTGACTTTTAGTTGATTTGATATGAGTTAGGATGTAATTGTCTATCTTTTGATTAATTGTGATTTCTACTGTTAAAATCTCTAGAATTCTGAAAAGTGTGTTTGGAATTCATTTTTGTAATAAATCAGGTCTAATTAGTTGAGAAAATGAAGTGGGAAGCATTCAAGTACATTTTTGGTAACATTTGTTCCCACACAACTTAGTACTTAGGAACTTCAAGCTAGTTCGGAACTCCATCACATAGTCATCATCTAGTGTGGGAACTTTCGGACTTAGTTCGGAACTCCAATATTTAGTTTCATAATTTTTGGACTTAGTTACGAAACTCCCGTATTTAGTTCTAGAATTTTTGGACTTAGTTCCGGAACTCCAGTATTTAGTTCAGAATTTTAAGACTTAGTTTCTAAACTCCCGGGGATAGCTCGAACTCTTACAGCTTTGATCGTTAACAATTTCCTATGGTTCGGCACTTCTCGAAGTTATGGAACCGATGGGAGTTATCTATTCTAACCAAATCAGTATATTTTGCATGTACCACCCTTTCAATCAAGAAAGGATGAGAAGATTTCTGAACGTAGATCCAGGAGAGTTATCTTACAACTATCTGATCAACCATAATCCGACTCAGCATCTATTCTAGGCATGATTCGATTTCATCAGAATCGTTGAGACAATTGTGATTGTAAAATGTATATAAAAGCATACCTGTAGTAGATAGATAATATATAGAATATGATATGAGATAGATATAGAACAGAGAAAAGAAATATAGACTAAGTACTCAGATCCAATATGTTTTGTAATACTGAATGTTTTATCAATAAAATAGCCATTCCTATTTGAGAGAATTCTGAGTTGTTAAATCATGATTCAAGGAGGAGCAAGGGCCCACTCCCCTAAGGACCAGGATATTCATTTATTTGGTATTTATATTTCTTCATAAGATAGCTTAGATATGTTGATTCTTGTATTTGTTTTAATTCATTTGGTTAAACTCTATTATGTACTTATTTGTACGGTGTTTAGATAGATTCTTATATTTCTTGCAATTGTTTTCCAAAGATTCTAAATTGAGTGTGTTTACTTTCAGAGGCAAGTGTGTTTATTTTCCAACAGTAAGTGTGTTTCCATTCTACACAGTGTGTTTCCTTTCAACAAAGCATTTAGTGTGTTTGCTTCCAACAAGTTTTCCTAGTTCTATTTAAATAATATTTTACCAAGAAGTCCTTAAGACATTGAAGAGATCCCTAGAAAACACAAAAAAATCTACAGTTAACTACTAGATCGATAAAATTACTATTGTTGCATATACCTTTAGACACACCCCTAGTTATATATGGCATCAACAAGGAGTTGATTAAATGAAGGGAATAATGACACAAATAATTTTTCTCGACGTTTCGGGAACACTAGTTGAAATTTTTAATTAAGTGTTAAAGCAACAACAACAAATCATACATCTAGTAGTTGAAGGATCTTCCTACTACATCAAAAAAATATATGAGTATACCAAGAGACTCATAGGTAGATTCCTCCCAAAAAAACCTTCGGAAGAATTCATAACACCCTCTAGTTAAAGGAAGGAAATTGATCAAGAATTGGAGGCACCATCATCCCCTATCGACAAGAAACAAAATTTCCAAATTTTGAATTCTTAGATCAGTCACCTGAAGGAAGTGGAACTTTTAGGAGAGGTTTTATTACTCAAGATCCATTTAGGGAAAGTTTCAATTCTCAATTGAGTATTCAACCTCCTACTCCTAATTTTTCACCTTCCCTAAGGGATAATGCTCACCACATTGATTAAGAGGAAAATTCAAAAATATTTTTAAAATGGCACGAGAAGTTGAGGAGTACCTAATACATCAATGAAAAATATCTCACCTACACATTTACCCACATTTAGAGGATGCCATCTGAATATTCTAACCATTTTTGTTTGAGTTCAAGGTACTTATGTCGGACCTATAATTATAAGATAGATAATCAAACACTCAAGTTGTTTCCATCAACTTTGAAGGATGCAACAATGAGATGGTTCATGGGATTACCATCCAACTTTATTATCACTTGGGCACAAATGGAGACTTACTTCCTTGATAAATACAAGGATTATTGTAGACAGAGAAATAGGAAGGAATAATTCTTCAAAATCAAGTAGGAGGAAGATGAAAACATAGAAGACTATTTAGACAGATTCCTCTCTCTCACAAAGAAAAGATGTGGATTTGGGATTTCATAGGAGTTAAGTAAAACCATTTTTCTTAAAGGCTTGGATGACGATTCTAGGGAATCCCTTAACTTGATAGGAGGTGGAGACATTCTAGAACAAGAGGTGGACCTAGAAAAGGAATATTAGTGAAAATTTCGAATCTAGATACGAACAAACTAATGGATGAGTTAGAAAAATTTAAAATAGACATTTTAGTGCAATTAACCTCTACTATGGATGGATTACAAGCTAAAGAAAATTCCAAAACTAAACCGTTGGCTATGTATTGTCCTAGATGCAAGAAGAAACATGCATTAAGATATTGTCCTTTGGATAAAACTGAAATGTGTCTTATACGTGAATCTAAAGAACATGATACTTGATGTTTGTTCATTACTTGACCATTATTAAGAATTATCTTAAAAAAATAGTGCCTCATCTACAATATAAGAATTGAATTTTGTTCAGAGACAACCTAACCAAGGGTAGTTTATGCCAAGATTAGCTCCTAATCCTCGGACGATGCCATGGGCATCTTAATCATACCACAAAATGGGGACAACCACCTTGGGTACCTCAACCAACTTGGAACCCTCGAGATTGGGAAAACCAATCTTGGTATACTTAGGGGCATCGACAACCATAGGCTGGTCAAGGAAATCCTTATGCTTGGTCATAACCTAGATGGAACCCTAGTAATTATTCTCAAGGAAGAACATATCCAAATCATAATCAACATTCCATCATGGGATATCCTACATAAAATTCACAAATTAATAATGTAATCCAAATGAAAATTCTAGCACAAACAATAGTAAATCCAATAAACAAACAAACAACTCATGTTTTTGAAACAAAACGAGAAAAAATAGTTGTTTTACATTCTATGGATTCTAAGGATATTAAAACTAGATGCTGGGAAAATCATTAACATTCCACCCTTATAATCACTTGAAATGACAGGAAGAAAATGAAATCTCTAGTACATGTTGTTCCAAAAGAGGATATAGAAAGAAAAGAAAATGAGCTAGCTAACAATACTACCGAGACTCCATTTCCAGAGAGATTTAAAGAAGCTATAGAAATTAATGAGTCCGATTTGAGTACGGGAACTAAGAAAATTGAATATTGAAATACCCTTGTTGTAATAAATTAAAGACATTCCAAAATTGAACAAATTAATCAAAATGTTATGTATGAAAAATACTGGAAGGAAGAATTGGTACCCTAAGACTATCCAAGTAGATGGGAAACTTTCTTATTTGTTAGGTAGAAAAAATTTTACTTCCCAAATACGGAGATCCTGGAAGTCCTGTTATTTCGTCTCTATAGAAATAAGGATGTACGTAATGTTTTAATGGATTTGGGAGCTGATATCAATGTAATGATAGTGGATACTCTGAAAACATTACCATTAATAGGTATATAACCTACTAATACCATATTACAGATGACAGGAATCAATCTGTAGAAAAACTAGAAGGAATTATTGAAGACGTGGCGGTTATGGTGGAGTCATGGGAATATCTAGTTGACTTCCTATATCATGAGCGAGAAGGTATAACATTTGGTTATCCCATTATTTTGGGTAGACCATGGTTAGATAAAGTTTTTGCTATAATAGATTGTAGGTCGGGTGATATGACAATCTTGAATGGTAAGAACTTTAAACAAATTTCCTTATATCCTACTTGAACAACCTTTACCGACAATCATGAATAATTGTGGGTTGATTCTCCTGAAACCGATAAAAAAATGTCTTCTTTGAGTATGATAAAATTTTAGGATCATGTAAGAGAAGTAGAAGAGATAATTAATTCACAATTGGACAAGAACCTACTATCCTTGAAAAATTAGATATAGTTCCGTAACCCGCAAACTTAGTTTGAAACTCACTGCGGCTATAGTTTTTGGAACTACCACATTTAGTTCCGGAACCATGACAACAATAGTTATCTCGATTGAAAATAATTTCACTCCATAGGAATGAGATTTCTCATGGGGAGAGGATGAATTGGTAGCTTGAGTTTCAAGTACATCAGAAATGGTGAATAATTTCTACAAAGTAGCAGTGATGAAGAATTTTGTTTGCAAAGAGATAAGTATCATAATTTTCATTCTGTCCTTTTAAAATATTATGTCTCAAGGAAATTTTGGAGATGTTGCTACATACCATATGTTGTTACCATATGCATGTCCATTAAATACTTTAATGAAAACCTTCCCACAAATTAGTTCATCACATATTGGAACCAAGCATTTTGAAATTCAACCGCGTAAAAATTTAAACATTAACATTGGTTCAAGGAGGATGAAGAAGCTAAATTGTTTGATGTTCTCAAAAATCATACTATTATTCTTGTGATTACAAAGACATGAAGGGAATTCATCCAAGTATTTTCACTCATCACATCTATAATGAAACCTTTAAATCAGTTAGGTAGCCTCAAAGAAGGATTAACCTAGCTTTAAGGGATATAGTCAATCAAGAAATTGAAAAACTATTACAAGTAGGTTTTATCTACCCTATATCGATAGTCGGTGCGCATCTCATTTTTAATTATTCCTAAAAAGAATGGAAAATGGAAAATATGTGTTGACTATAGGATTTGAACAAAGCCAAAATGAGAGATTATTTTCCCTTACCATTCATAGATCAAGTCCTAGACAACCTTTCGTGTAAACAATACTTTTCTTTCTTGGATGGCTTTAGTGGGTAAAATCATATCGAGTTGCTCATTGAAGATCATGACAAAACTACATTTACATGTCCATGGGGAACCTTTTCCTATAGGGTGTTACCATTTGATTTATGCAATGCTCTTGCAAATTTCCAGAGAGTTGTACTTGTAATCTTTGTTGATCTAACAAATGATTGTGTTGAGGTATATATGGATGACTTCATTATACACGGAGATACATTTGAAGATGCTTTGAGAAATATAGACAAAGTGTTAACAAGATGTGAACAACACAACCTATTTCTTAGTGATGAAAAGTGTTTGATGATGGTGGATGAGGGGATTGTATTAGGACACCATATTTCAAAAAAAGGAATTCAGGTGGATCAAAACAAAATTAGGATCATTTCAGATTTACCTATTCCTTAGACCCCCACAGATATCAAATCATTTCTAAGGCATGCTAGGTACTATAGGCGTTTTATAAAATATTTTAGTAAAATTTTTGTCCCCATGTTTAATTTTCTAACCAAGGACTGTGAATTTCTTTGGGATGAAAAGTGTCAGCATTCTTTTGAAGAAATTAAATAAAAATTAATCAAAGTGCCCCAATATTAAGAGGACATAATTGGGAAAATCCATTTCATATCCAAATAGATGCCTCAAATTATTCCATTGGTGCAGTATTGGGACAAAAAGATGAGGAATAAAAGATGTATGCCATTTATTATCTTAGCAAGAATCTTACTCCCACCGAAAATAATTACACCACCACTAAAAGGAATTTCTTGTTGCGATTTATGCAATCAATGAATTCGAGACATTACATTATATGGTACAAGATATTTGTACACATAGATCATTCACCAATTATGTATTTAATGAACAAACCAGTTGTTGGACGAAGAATAATTAAATGGTTATTACTTTTGCAAGAATTTGATATTATCATTGTGGACAATCAGTAAATCTAATGTGGTAGCTTATTTTTGTCAAGACTAACCACCACAAGGGAGCAAGATCGAGTGAAGGATAAATTTCTAGATGAACAACTATTTTGCAATCTCAGTAAGTACACCATGGTTTGTTGATATGGAAAATTATCTTGCAAAAGGCAACTTTCCTCTTTTTTCACTAAGAAACAAATGAAGAGTTAAGTAAAACCAAAGATTGCACAATTCAAATGGTTAAATGGAATGCTATTTAAGTGTGGTCCTGATTTTGTCTTGCGCAGGTGTGTAAGAGAGGATGAAATATTTGACATCCTCATAGCATGTCATGATGAACCAAGTGGAGGACATTATTCAGTGAAAATAACAACTCATAAGATATTTTACTTGGTTAATATTGGTGATATCTTTACAAGGATGTGAAGAGATATATCAAGTGGTGTGATCCTTGTCAAAGGATGGGACAACCAACTTTCACCAATGAAATGCCTCTTCAACCTCAAGTTGTGGTTGAACCATTTGAGAGATGGGGATTGGAGTTTTGGTCCTTTAATCATCCTTCACAAGGGAAGGAATATATTCTTGTGTGTACTGACTATGTGACAAAATGGGTAGAAGTGTAGGCATTGACAAATGCCAATGAGGAAGTAGTTGCTGATTTCCTTTGGAAAAAAATTATGATAAATTTTAGAGCACCAAGGAGCATAGTTTTAGATCAGGTACCACAATTCATGTCTAACATGATCCAAGCTTTCATAAGGTATTACCAAATAAATCAAAGGAAGTCATCTCCTTACCACCCACAGTTAAATGGACAAGCTAAAGTAACAAACATAGAACTGGAGAACATCCTTACCAAAACGGTTGAAGCTAGGAGAAAAGATTGGGTAAAGAGACTACTTGAAGTTGTCTGGGATTATAATACAACTTGGAAAACTACAACAGGGTTTTCTCCATATGAATTAATCTATTGGAAAAATCCCTTGTTTGCTATAGAGTTTTAACTTTAGATGTTGAGGACAATAGTAAAGGTGGGAATTGAGTTGAATGCAGCTAAAAAAGAAAGAATCCTTCAACTCAATGAGTTGGATGAATTAAGGATGGAAGCACTTCAAAGAGACAGAGATAATTCATGAGCAAAGGAAGCAATGGTATGACACACATATCAATAAAAGGCAATTCAAATTAGGTTACTTGGCATTTTGTTCAATTCTAAGTACCAACAATTCAAGGGAAAATTGAGAACCCGATTGTTGGGACCCTATCGATTGAGTAGATATTTGATAATGGTTGTATTCAGTTACTTCTCATTGATGGAAGTAGCAGGACACTCTTGGTTAATGGACATAGGATGAAACTCTATAGGAAGCCTCCCACTAAGGATGAATTCTTGAGGAAGATTGAAGCAGATAAAGAATTTGATCATATGGAAGAACCCAGTTCTTCCAAAATGATCAAATAACCAGATGATAGATCTCCAATAAAGGGAAGAAAATGAAAACCTAGTAAATGGAGTTTTCTTCACCCTAAAAAAATAATAAAAAAAAGAGAAATTCTCTCAAAGGTCAATTGAAAACTAGCAAATGGTAGTTGAGCTCTTGTTGGCTAGTTCAAATAAAAGGGAATTCTTTTGAATTCCTAGCTGTCTTATCTAATCATGTTTTGTTCCACTTGTAGAAATGACGAGTTAACATAGGAAAAGGATTACATCATGAAGGATGATAATTATATCTATTAACTTATTTAGGGTTGATTAAATGTTTGCATGTGTGATTTGACTTAATTTCAAAGTAGGTATGATGAGACATCTATTTATACATTATGATTACAAGTGTGTAATCATGAAGATGATTTGGATGGAATAAGTGGCAGCATGGTTATCATTAGTAATCATTATTACAAAACTCAAGTGAAATAAGTTGCAGAGATATTTTGAGGAAGGAGCATCGAATTAAGTTTTGTTCCATAGCAAAGAACAAAGGTTCCGCAGCCAAGAACAAAGGTTCCGCATCCAAGAGAAAAGGTTCATGCAGCCTAAGAACATAGGTTCCATGCAACCAAAGTTGTCGGTTCTTGACTAAGCAAAAGGGCCTGCAACCAATTTACACAAAATCAAAAGAGAAAGAACTCGAGCTGATATGGGGATTAAGAAGAAATTAGAACCATAGGATGATTCCTAGATGCTCGAGACAAAGAAGTGGCATCTATCTTTGAGCATGTAGGATGGCTAGAGTTCTGAAGAAATTTTCAAGGCATAATGATGAATTGATAAGAGAATTCATCATAAACCTAGAACAATCCAGGACAAAGGTAAGAAATATCTTTATTCCTTTTTCTGTAAACACTATAAGTAATGTGTCCGGAGTGCCAATTGTGCATGTCCCACAACCTGCCAAGGAGACTTTAAAAGAACTGGTTGAATTCTTACTACAAGAAGGAGAAACTAAACCGGAGTACATCTACAATAAAAATAAAATCATAAAAAGGATCGAAGGGCATTTTCCCAAACCCTTTAACATGGTATCATTTTGGATAGTGAAATATTTAACTTGTGATGGTAAATTTGGGTCCGTGGGAAAAGAAGTCTTAAAAATGCTTGTATATATATACTTATGGAGCCATAAAACCCGAGTACATAATAAACCTTCAAGGGTTTCTTTTTATTATTTCTAGACCATGGCTCAAAGGTATTCTGGGGTGTTGGGACAATCGGGCATTACAAGTATGATTCATTTAATATGCCAACACCATTTTTGTCAAAGAAGAATGGAGAAGAAATTTGGGACAAGTTTCAGGGGAAAGTTCAAGAAAAACCCTAATATTATCATAAGGACAATTCCATCCCCATTATCTCCTTCAACTAATCTAGAACTTGATGCCCCGCAAAGGAACATAGGGAAATGGAAAGAGAAAATATACCAAAAAGAAAAAGGTCAGTGAGAAAGATCAAAATAGTAGAGCCTTCTGTAACTATGAAGGAAATTCCTTCTCTTGCAGTAGCTTCAGGGGAGCCAATATCTGTCTCTGACGGTGATAGCTCACCCATGCAAGAGAAAGAAATAATAGTAAGAAGAAGCTCTAGAAAGAAATCCACTGTTGGGCATGTGAACTTCCCTAGAGAAGAAAAATTCATAAGAGGTCAAGGGAAACCCCGGAGGAAGGAGTGAGCAGGAAAGGATGGAAGAAGAAGCTGTTGATATTTTGGGTAGCATGGCCATGACTCCTCTTGAGCCAAGTCAAGCTAAAATGGACATAGGAGAGGAGAGACTTAAAGAGCAAGATTTTCAGGAATTGGCTAAAGCTGTCAAGCATTACCACATGAAGAAGAAGAGTTTGCATCCTGGAGAAGAAAAGGAAAATTTCCTTTGATAGAGGAAGAATTCCCAACTCCTCAAGTAATTTCAGAGGAAGAAGAAAGACATCAAGTTAAACAGGCTTTGTTCTTGTCTAGAGCAGAGCTCATTATTAGAGAAAATGATGAGGAATTGGATTTCCTCAAACTCAAATTGGAACAAAGGGAAATTCTCATTAGAGAGCTAATAACTCACTGAAGCTTGGACTCGAGGAATTATCATCAACCAAGAAATAGCTGATAGAAAAAGAGGAAGAATTTCAGACTTCCAGAAAATAGAGTATTGTGTCCACAGTCTCTGCACAGACTAAGTTAACCTATTTTCCACTCAAACAACTATGGAATGAAACTTGTAGGGAACTCAGAGAAGCCAAAACATCAAATGAATAATTGAAGACCAAGATGGAAGAAGAGATGAAGGCAAGAAAATAATGGGAAGAAAAGTTTTATAAGGAGGAAGGAAATAAATATAAATGTCTTGCAAAAATTCATATGGTTTGTATTATGAGTAAAAATTGGTTACTTTGCAGGAGGCCCTCTCATGTATATAATGTGTTTTTAGAAGAGTAGTTCATTCATTGACAATCGTCAAGGATTTTATGTGGGCTTCCACATGAAATTAAATATGAATCTAAATTCATGATAACTTACTCTCTATCCAAATTCCTAAGTAGAAAACTTTTACGTGTGAATTTTATCTTTGTAATTTTATGCTAGAGAAAAAACATGATTTATGATCAATTTATATGTGGGGAGAGCCCACCAATGCATTTGTCTCTTTCTACAAAACAAAATTACATGAAAGGAAAGGGAATATAAATTTTTATTGAAATATAGCTCAATAGGTCTCGTATGTGAGCTCATTATGGTAAACCTTCGCCTTCCTCACACATTTTATAACTCATGCCTTTGATGAGAGATTCAAGACACATTATCTTGCCATCATGTAAAAGAGTATTGTTTCCTTCACATCCTATAAGGAGGAAATTTTTTAAGATATTTATGGAGGATGCTCAAAGAGGTGGGAACTCCTTCTGTTTCCCGAGAAGAAGGGAAGTAATTTCCCTAAAAACTTGATCTAGAGTTTAGAAATGGAAAAAGTGTTATGCATACTAATTCCCAAGTCAATGAAACCTATGGAAAAATATGGATGTGAATGTGAACAAGGCCCCATCTAATTCTCACCCCATGTCTCCTTGGAAAAAGAGAGAACCTCAAGATCCTACCTGAATTTGATTAGTGGGAGATGAAAATAAAAGTAGGAGCAGGGGTATAGTACATATTGGTTTCAACATTGGAAAATCTAGTTTCAACCATTTGATTTGAGCAATCAAATGGAGTGCGAAAAATATAACCCCACTTTTGAAGAATGAATTTTTCAAAGGGACTTACAAACATGAGGCAAGAATATGTCTGATTAATGTATAATATATGATCTCATTTTACTCTCCTTTTTATTAAGTTTTATTACATTTTGTGACTTTTATTTTATTTGATATGAGTTAGGATGTAATTGTATGTCTTTTGATTGATTTTGATTATAATGTTAAGAGCTCTAGAATTCCTAACGAAGTGTGTGTTTGAAATTCAGTTTTGTAATAAAGCAGGTCTAATCAGTCGAGGAAATGAAGCAAGAAGTGTTCAGTATGTTTTCGGTAACATCTGTTCCCACACAATGTAGTTCCAAAACTTCTAAGCTAGTTCGGAAACTCCATAACATAGTCATCATGTAGTTTTGGAACTCCAATATTTAGTTCTAGAATTTTCAGACTTAGTTCCATAACTCCAGTATTTAGTTCCAAAATTTTCAGACTTAGTTGTGAAACTCCAGTATTTAGTTCTGGAATTTTCAGACTTAGTTCTAGAACTCATGGGGATAGCTCCGAAACTCTCATGGTTTTGATCCTTAATAATTTCCTATGGTTCTGGAACTTCTCTAAAGTTTTGGAACCGATCGGAGTTATCTATTCTAACCAAGTCTAGATATTTTGCATCTACCACCCTTTCAATCAAGAAAGGATGAGAAGATTTATGAACGTAGATCCAAGGAGAGTTTTCTTACAACTATTTGATCAACAATAATCCGACTCAACTTCTATTCTAGGCATGATTTGATTTCATCAAAATCGTTGAGACAGTTGTGCTTGTAAAATGTATATAAAATCATAGCTACAGTAGATAGATAATATATAGAACATGATCGAGATAGATATAGAATAGAGAGGAGAAATATATAATAAGTACTTATATCCAAGATACATTTTGTAATACCGAATGTTTTATCAATAAAATAGCCATTCCTATTTGAAAGAATTCTGAGGTATTAAATCTTGATTTGAGGAGGAGCAAGGGACCACTCCCAAGGACCAAGATATTCGTTTATTTGGTATTTATTTATTTTAATTCTTAATTTATTTTAATTCTTTTGGTTAAACTCTGTTGTATACTTTTTCCTACAGGTGTTTAGATAGATTCTTATATTTCTTGCAATTATTTTCAAGAATTCTAAATTGAGTGTGTTTATTTCTAAAAGAAAGTGTGTTTACTTTTAGAAGCAATTGTGTTTATTTTCCAAGAGCAAGTGTGTTTCCATTCAGCACAGTGTGATTCCTTTTAGCAAAGCTTTTAGTGTTTTTACTTCCAACAAGTTTTCATAGCTTGATTTAAATAAGGTTTTACCAAGAAGTCCTTAAGACATTGAAGATATCCCCCAGAAAATACAAAAATAACTACACTCAACTACTATATCAATAAAATTACTCTTGTTGCATATAGCTTTAGACGCACCCTTGGTTTGGTATGACATCAACAATAAGTTGATTGAATGAAGGGAATAACAAGACCCATCACCCAACACACAAGTGAGGATTTTAATAGGAAGTGACATAAATGGTATAGAAATGGTTAGTGAGAGAAAACATGAGTCCATGTGAAACCCGTAACTAGTGATGCCTAATAAGGATAGACACTATATAATGTGTGTGAATAGTCAAACAATAAATAAAATTTTAATTAAGTATCATTTTCCAAATAAATATTGGATGATATGATGGACATGATAGCAGGGAGCCCGATATTTTAGTAATATTGACCTTGAGTGTGTACTAATAGATCCAAATATGTCAACGGGATGAATGGGATTTTTTAAAATATGGGTATTATGAGTGGATGGTGATGTCATTTAGGTTATCTAATGCACGTAGTACATTCATGAGGATAATGAAAAATTCTGCGTGAATACAATGTTGAGTGTTTTGTTGTCTACTTTGATGATATTTTCATATTTAGTAGGATAGTGGAAGAACACTTGTTTCATTTGAAATTGGTGTTAAAACTATTATAAAAGAGAGTTTGTATACAAACATAAAGAAGTGTATATTTTTCAGAAAAGTCTCATTTTGGGGGTTTTTCATCTCATAGGATGGAGTGAGGAAGGATGAGGAAAAAGTAATGATAATTTTGGAAAGGTCTATTCAAATTAATGTGAAAGAGGTCCATAGTTTTCATGGCTTGTCAAAATTTTCAGGAATTTCATTAGGAATTTCAGTAGCATTTCCTCACCCATAACGAAGTGTGCAAAGGGAAATGAGTTTGCATCGAAAAGGTAGTAACAAATTGTTTTCAATTGTTCAATAGAAAAGTGTTAGAGGAACCTGCTTTGGTATTGCCATATTTTAGCAAGGTATTTTTGGTTCATTGTGATGACTTACATGTCCGGATTGGACCTATACTTGGTCAATATTGACGGCATATAACATTCTTCGGTGAAAATATTAATGATATTAGGAGTAAATACTCTACCAAAGTTGTGTAATTTTATGCTATTTTTTAGGCATTAATGACTTTGAGACATTACACGGTAGCTAAGGAATTTATACTTTATATTGACCATGAAGCATTGAGGTATGTAAACACATAAAAGACACTAAACCTTAGCAATGCAAATTGGGCTTCATTTTTTCAAGATATAATTTTGTCTTAAAGCATAATTTAGGTAAGCATAATCAATTCATTTATTTTTTGAGTATGCATGTAGCAGTTTTGATGAAAATTGTAAATGAAGTGGTACGGTTTGAGGTAGTTAAGGAATCATATTAAAGTGATCCAAATTTTGGTGATTTTGTGAGACAATGCAAGGACCCTAAAGTAGGTAGTGGTTCTTCTAATTATTTGATGTAAGATGGTTATTTATATAGGGAAATAAATTCTTCATCCATGTCGGTTCAATGAGAGAAAATGTTATAAGATAATTACACATTAGGGGTTTGGCTGGACACTTTTGTATATGTAAGACAATTGATCTTATGATAGAGAAGTATTATTGGCCAATGGTAAATATGGACATAAGTAAGATCATATCAATTTTTAGAGTTTTCCAAATTCTTGAAGACCATGCACATAATATTGGGTTGTATATGCCATTAGATGTCCCTATAAGGTGATGGGTTGATTTGAGTATGAATTTCATGTTAGGACTTCCAATAAAAGAACAAGGGAATGATTATGTATTTATTGTGGTGGATAATCTCTCTAAAATAACACATTTAATTTATTACAATAGAACAAATGATGCTTCTAGAATTCTAGATATGTTATTTTAAGAAGTGTTTAGGTTGCATGGACTTCAAGAATGATCACTTCAGTTTGAGACATAATATGTTTGAGTAACTTGTGAAAGACTTTGTTGAGGAAAATGAAGATGTAACTACAATTCAATAATGCACATCACCCCGAGAATGGTGGATAGACAAAAGTAGTTAACAAATTTTTGGAAATATTCTACGTTGCATAATTGGAGAAAAGTAATGATAACGGGATTTGGATTTACCAAAAATTGAGTTTACTAATAATAACTCGTTAAGTAGGTCATCGTGGAGGTCTTCTTTATAGATTGTATTTAGTAGGAACCCCAAGGGATTTATGGATCTGATTGTGTTTTCTAGTGAAGATAAAACCAATGATGATGTAGAAGCATTCATGAGAAAACATCCTAAAATTGCATGAAGAAGTGAAGGAAAATCTTAAAGTTAGTAATACAAAATATAAAGTAGCTACAGATGTAAGTAGGATATTAAGTGAGTTTTAAGGAGGATATATGGTTGTGGTTCATCTTGGAAAGGAGAGGTTTCTAAGGGGGAAATATAATAAACTAAAGTATAAGAAGATAGGGCCATGTAAAATTATAAAGAAAATGATTGATAATGCCTACAAGGTGAAGCTACTTGATTTTTTTATTTCAATAGTTTTTCTTTGTTGAGTAGTTATATAAGTTTCCATGTTGTCATGAAAATTTCATGGAGGAGGAAGAAAAATTGGGACCAGCAGATGTTGAAGGAGAAAAAGGATAGGGTAATTTGTGTCTTGGACAAAAAGAATATCATTACTTATACATGGGAGCTACAATAGATATTTGGTACAGTGGGAAGGTTTACAATAGGAATAAAATACTTGGATTCTTGAGTGGGAGTTGAAGAATATTGACAATGGAAAATTGGATGAATTCCATCAACTAAATTTGTAGGAGGAAAATTCTTTTCAAATAGGGGAGAATGATGTGGGAACATAACTTTTGAAATCCATAACTTTTGATCCCACTCTTGGATCATCTTAAAATTATCTAGGGTGGTAGATCTTGACTATTAATATTTTGTGACCAATGTTTTATTATGGTGGGGTGCCTTTTTGGCATATGCTTTAGGGAAAATTAATTTTTCTAGTGGTCTAAAATTGGCTCCAAACATTTTTTTCTCTCTAAATCATAGAGATTTAATATTTTTTACTATGTTTTATACATAATAAATTAGAATTTGGTGTATGGATTAATTTATAAAGGAATATTTTCCTCAAAAATCTTGGGGTCCTTCCAAGGTGTTTTACTAGTATGTTTTTTTTTGGTGCTTTAGGGTTTTGTGTTATTTTAGGGTTTTAAGATAGTGTTTAATATAAGTAATATTGTGATGTTGTAAAATATTAGTGTGGACTTAGGAATGAGAAAAAACATATTTTTAAGATTTTCAATATTTGAAAAATCATGTGTGTTTGTGTTTACGATAAATTTCAACCACCTATAGTTGGGTCCACATTAAGCACCACCTATAGATCTGAAGTCTCCTAACAAGTTTAGGTGTCTCCATATTATCTTCACAAGTAATCAAATTGAAACTCAAGCAAGTTATTTTCAAATAATTTTTATCAATTTATGGTTACACTATGGTAGGTATCACATGATGTGAGAATGATTTGTGTCTTGATCCCTCATCGAAGTATTGGTAATGTGCATGGTGCAAATGGGTACTCAAAACCCACCTAACTTTGTTTTGTAGGAACTCTTGCACTATGAGGTTTGAGGGGTTGAGTATAGTTTATAGAGACATTATGAAGCCGAGAGAAGAATAATCGAATTTTATGGCATTCATTTCCAACTAGATCAAGCACTTATGAGTTGAAAACTTAGAATCTAAATAGGGCCAAGACTACATAATAATGTTAGAACCCCATAGACAATCCTTACCTATTTATACATTTATGATCAGATCCAGTATCAGGTGCCAATTCTTGGAACAAATCATTCTTAGTTTTAGATGAACATGTTCCTACATCCAAAATACTCAGAATCCTTCATATCCACAAAAATATGCTAAGTGTAATATCTCCTTCTGTTTTGATAGTTTTTATGTAAATAGTCACTTTGTAAAGTGTTACTCTCATTTGGGTAATTAATGTTGGAAGTTAATTAAATATGTTCATATCCACCTATTTTTATATTTCATCCTTTTAATATATTTTTATTTAGAAAAATTCTAAAATCTTTATAAAGTTGATATTAATCACTCCTAAACAAAGTGAAATCATAACCCCATTTTAGTATGAACACTATGTCAATAGGGGTAGCACCATAATATAAGTAGTCATGCTACTAAGATTGGTTGATTGGTTGTTTGGTTTTAGGATAAATTTACATTTTATTTCTTTAGATTATTATCTCCTCTATGAATTCATAATACTGAAAAAAATTACATTAAATTATCCCTTATAAAATATGTCTTACTACACCAAGTGATATATGCCTTTAAGTGCATCTCAAAAATTATTCTACCACTAACAAATATTCACTCATTAAAAAAATTAATCCCAAATATTTTTGTGGGCTTGGTTCATGCTAACTATAAGCTCTAATTTATTGTATAGAAAATCACGCACTTGGGTGCCTTTCTATGTCCTCAATACAAATTAGCATTCATATGATTCATACTCGTGAAAACTAGTATTTTACGACTATCTTTGGCCTTTACGCCTCGCTTCTCATTTTAAATTTTTTCCTTCATACCCCACAAACCTGTTGCTATTTTACTAATTTATTTTTTATTTCCCGTACACACAGCATTTACCAAGCCAGGATATGAGCACCAAAACACCCCTATACCCTATAGGCACCATGATCCTTTCTTATATTACTCACTCTTTTAAGTCTCGTAATGTTTTGGGAACCTTTTCCACTTATGGGTCATGCTTCAAGTTGTCAATTACAAAATTCATACAATGGAATCATATAAATACATAGATATGTGTTTAAAATAAGGGACCAAGCTCTAATAATTATTTCTATCACCTAATCTTAAAATTAAAAGGAAGTTAAAGAAATTTAAAGCATCCATTTGGAATTCAATCATGGGACAAGGGACTACATTTTCTACATATAATACATAGGAAGGGGAATTTTACTATTCTATCTACACATTTTACTACATTGCTACATTAAGATACAACCCGCTATCAAGTGCAACTAGCAAAAATGCATCCTAAGGCACAATTTACACACACTCATAAGAAATACATAGAGTCTGAGATGTTGTGCACTTCTCAGTTGTAAGTTCACTATCAGGGTGACAGCTGGAGTCAGTATGATTCCCCATATTGCATCTTTCATTCTTTGGATTTGGTGTAGTATTGTGGGTTTTGCATGTGATATTTGTTTTGTAGGTTATAGGTACCCTCGGCGATCAAAGAGTGACACACACGAGATCAACAAGAAATATTTATGGCACTTGTGTGATACTATAAAAATTAGATTTTGACCATTTTGATAGTCATATGTGCCATGTAGCATTCTCTGGCACCCAATAACCATTGGCCTTCCATGGGTTCCAATGTCTAGCTCCATCCTTGGATTCAAAAAATTATCCCAAGCATTGACAACATAGTTCACTTCCTATGTAGAATTTTTCCCAGTTCAGAATATTTCAGGATCATGCATAAATAAACAAAGCTATCTCTCCTTCATCTTTTATTAGGGTTTTAAATATTACATATTATATTTCTTGTGTGAAATCTACATTTTTGCATTTATTATTAGTAATGACTCTATAGTATTAAAAATAATTGATAAAAAATAAATTAAATCATATACCATGATCCTTATACTAATGAGATGTTACCATAATAGATTTTGTTGTCCCATTAGCATAACAATTTATTGGTAGAAAGATTCGCATGTAACCATTAGTTAAGGGTTGAGTATGTTTTCTTTCTCATCATTTCACACATATCATTTAGAACAATGGGCTCCAGGATATACAAATACAAGAAATGGATGATGTTTCTTAAGGGTTTTGTTGCATTACAATATACTAGGTATTTCTAGTTGTTGATGTTTGTTTAAGTGATCCCAATTTATTCCTTTATTAATTTTAGGAGGTTTGTTAAATTTTCATTGACATAAGGTTGTTTTTACATATTTTCACATGTATTTATTATCGTTAGAGAAGGGTAGCTCTTTATATTTGAAAACATTCTATGTATACACACACACACATAAAGATATATATATGTGTGTGTCAAATCGTATCTATATATACATTTATCTCAAAATGAGGTGCATGTTTTTCCACAAGCTTTTACTTTTCTTTATAACGTATTTCTCCTATAAGAGGTCATTGTTTGATTTATTTGTTTGGAATAGGGTGTAAATAGAGGTTTTTGAAAGGACCCACATTATTTTAAAAGAGGCCCTAAAGGAAATATATAAACATGAAGCCAAACAATGAAAAGGCCCAGACCAGGACAAAGAAAGAGAAATGAAGCCGTTGGAAGCGGGAAAAAGAAGATCCGTAATTGACATCAATTGTAGAAACAAAACTAAATCCACAACAAAAGAGAAGAAGAAACCCCATAAAAGCTACCAAATATGAAGCCAAGAGACCAGATGGAGGAAGAAAATATAAGTAGAAGGGAGAAAAAAAAATAGGAAGGTTAGAGATTTCCCTTCTTACCCTTTTTTTGAATGTACTACCTGCCACTTTTCCTATGAAATCCTCTCTAAAATAAGAGGGTTGTATTTGTATAAGTCCACGAAATTGGAGATATGTAGTTCCTTATCCAGAGGATGGGCACTCTCTTTATCTGATTCATAGTGATCAAATTAATAGGGCCGCTTTAATCCTGGAGAAGGTCCCTCCAAAGAGGTGGGATTCACGATAGCTTCTCAACCTCCTTAGAAGGTGCAGTATTTGACTATGTTGCATCTAGTGGAGATGTAGTTGTAGCATCTTGATCTTCTCATTAAATATCATCTTCATCCTATAGATCGGTGGGCTCAATCGTTTGGGAATAGATCCCTTTTTCTAATAGCTAGGGTTTTATCATGAGGATAGGTTCTTGAAGGTGACCCGAAGTTCCAACTTTCTAAAATTTTAATGTTGTATTTTCATAGTCCGAATCTCGAGTATTGTTCTTATTCCCCATCTTGAGGGTTATTAAATTTTAAAATCCTTGATAAGGTCTAAAACTACAAATATTATAGAAAAATTATGCAAACCACTCCACATCCTCTTATTGTCTTGTTTGATGAACTACCTAGAAGGTTTCTAATTTCCACAACCTGTATGAGAAAAAGTGAAGGCAAATATTTGGAAATATCATCCAAATAAGAAATCATGTAATGGAGAGGGTATTCGAATCGAACTCAGGAAACCAAGGGTAGTGAAAATAACTTTGAAACCCAAGAACCTAGGACCCTCTTCAACAACACTCTAGTAATCCTCTAGATCATTGAAGTAGATGATGAAGAAACCTTTTGTAAAAAGGAAGTATCTACATTTTTCTTTCCACAATGAATGAATCCAGGTAGATCATAGCATTAGTAAACATCCAAGCACCATTAAATATGTAGTTAATAGCCTTTGATTTCAAATTTTCTAAAAACTCCAAAGATTCTTCATCATTGATCTCCAGAGTAGGGGATTCAACAACTTGCTCTATGATGTATGCAGGAGGAGGAGGAGCTGCAAGAAATTTCAAAGAAGTCAGATTTTTAAAGAGATCCTCTTTAGAAAAAAGAAGGATTTATAACTCTAGCTCCACCCCATAAATTACTAGTCATGAATATTGATGAATCCCTCACAATCGCATAAGATATGAGCAGGGATTCTTCCTTCAGATATTTTCTTCCAAAAACTAAATAAAAATTGTCTCCCTAGTTATGCAACTCATGCAAAAGAGATGTTTTGAGATCCTTTCCCTATGCAATGTGATGGAGATGGATGTAAAAATAAAACCCATAAAATGTACGGGAAATGACTTGAAGCATAGCAATATCTCCTTCAAGAGGTTCATTTTTTGAGAGGTGGATTGTCCAAGGAAAATCTGAAACTATTCTACTACCTCAGAGTTTTGAGTAGTGTTGTAATCACTGATGAATCCATACACCTTCTCTACATGAAAACACTCATAGAAAAAGGAGTGAATCAGGGTAGTGAACCATGTGTTAGTACGTAGAGTGGGAAGAGAAAACAAAACCCTAGATGTGAAACCTCTATAGCCACAAGTTTTTTGCAGCCATAAGAACTATTTGCGAGACAAGACAAGGGTCCCTAGACTCTAGAAAATAATTCCACGAGTTCTCAAAATTCCCATACTCCAACTTATCCTTTCCATGTATAGGTGGGCATGAGCATTCGAGAGAAGTCGTTAGGTTTAGGGTTAATGCGATTCGAGCTATCACGATTCATGTTTATGTTTTCTAAAATGTGGTTGTTGTTTGATTTATTATTAGATACCATATTTCTTTTTAAATCTTTGCAACAATATCCAAAATGGATAAGATATTGATTATTCCATCTACAAGCAAGGAAGAATTGTTTTCTTAAAATCATACAACAAACATAATCAAGGATTTCCAATGTACATGCATACACTTTGTTAGATTAACTTGGAAACACCATTCTTGACTCTACATATTCTTCAAAGAGAGATAGAATATAACTTATACTAATAACATTTATATGATTTATTCATATATATTTATATAAATAGATTTTGAGATTATTTTAATGGTTTTTTATTTTCAATAAATATATTGTATAATTTTTTTAATCCTCTTTATGTTACCAAAGCTTAGTGTAGAACTTAAAAATTAAAAGATATAATTGTTTGAATTTTATGCAATATTACTTGTTTATCATGTTTTTAGTTAATTTGTAATTTCTTGAAATTTTATATAATTCATTTTTATGCTAAACTTCATCAACACTTCAATGGCATGTGTTTCTATCTTTCATGATGGTTATGCCATAAAATTCATTGAATGATGAATATAAATTAAAATATGTTGAAAAATAATTGTTGAAAAAATATCTTTTTAAAAAATTAGTTCTTTTTTTTTTTTCTTATATACTTTACAACTTCTATTGATGTTTCCATTACACCTTTGCAAAACAATTTGTAATTTATATTACTATATATTTTTATTATTAAAACACTACATTTAAAAAAATGAACTTCTTTTCTTTATTCTATACTTTACCAATTACACCATTGATGCACAATGTAGTGCTCACTCCTCTTTGACACTTATTATATTTTTATTTCGATTAATGTCAACTATAGACATGAATGTTATTATATCATTTTTCGTTTATCATGATGTTATTGAAAGAGGGATTCACGATAACGATGTTGAAAAGAGATGCACCACAACGGAGTTGCAGTGCACTCGATGGTAACGTCCAGCCAATGCAATACGAAAGATTCAAATCAATGGAAAGAATATTGTAAGTAAGAATAATGGAGTCTGCTCATTATCATAGATTGAAAAATAGGAAGTACAAATAGGTGTCTTGTGTAAGCCCCATCCCTAAACATGGAAAGAAAATCAATGACGCCAGCGACGCATATGACGTTGGTGATGCATATGACATTTGACTTCTAAGACCTATGACTCTCGTGCATGAAGGTGAGATGACTCACCTAGGTGATGTGAACGATGACCGGGAAGTCACACACACCAACATCCCCCTTCATCGAAGCTGAAGAAGAGGTCAAGGCAAGTAAAAATAGAAAACAAGACTCCCCTAGATAACTAAGAAAGATTTATCAATGGGGCCTCACAACTAAAGGCACGATAAGGAGCCCATGTATAAACAAGATCTTTCTAGAAATAATAGGAGGAGCGAGAAGGAGGAATGTATAGCACTGAAGAAGATGGGCGGCTCTGTGCCAGACCTCACCCCAAGTAGAGACCTGCAAGTGAAGAAACTTCACCTCGGTGAAGGGCTTGGTGAAAATGTCTCGCAACTTTGATCATTGTCTCGAACATACTATATGTCAATGATGTTTTCATGTATGAGCTCCCATATGAAGTGCATATGAATCTCAATGTGCTTTTTCCGTTGATACTTTTTGAAATATATTTATACAAATTGAGATAGTTCTCATGTTGTCATAGTAGATAATGGTACGCCATTTGAATAGATTTTGTGGCAGCATTAACTACTCCTCTCGCATTCTACTTATATCGATGATATGGCAATGGCGTTCTGCTTCTTGCTGGACCAAATGATAGGACTGAACCAAGAGTGAAACTATAGCCTAAGGTAGACTTCCGATGATCTAGATCACCGGCCCAATATGAGTCTATAAATCCAACCAAGTCAATCTCAGTCCCTCCTAAATAATTAATCCCATCGGTGTGAGTACCATGAACATAGTGAAGGATCTACTTTACTGCTTTCAAATGCAGCTCATAAGGCTCCATCATAAATCTAGACACGATCCCAATGGCATATGATAGATCTAGTGAGTGTAAGGTAGATAAAGCTTCCCACCAACTGTCAATAAAGGGTACCATCAACCAAGGGGGAAGAGAAATCAGAAACCAAATTAATCCCGAAAAGAAAAGGAGTAGGTGAGGACTTGAAGTTGGACATGTGAAACCGAGAAAGCAAATCAAGAGAGTACTTAGGCTACGAGATCATAATTCCCAAGTCAAATTGTGAAATATGTATCCCAAGAAATTAATGAAGCAATCCTAAGTCATACATGGAGAACTTTTTGGCCAAGGAGATCTTCATAGAATCAATGATAGAGGAAGAGCTACCCGTGATCAACAAGTCATCAACATAGAGAACAAGAATAAGCATGGAGTCATCCTGTCACAGAATATACACATTTGGGTCAAAGTGACATCGAGTGAACCCTGATGCAAGTAAAAAGAAGTCCATATTAGCATACCAAGCCCGAGGATCTTGTTTAAGGCCATAGAGAGACTTATTTAATTTGTAAATGAGGGATGAATCATGGACATAACCTAGAGGTTGTTCCATATAGATCTCCTCCTCTAGGTCCCCATGAAGGAAGGCACTCTTAACGTCCATCTGGTGGACTTCCCATCTATTAGTGGCAGCGGTGATGGGAAGGGCGATCAAATGGAATTCATCTTTCTGCAACCGGAGTAAAGGTTTCGAGTAATCACCCTACTACTACCGGGAGAAACCCTTAGCTACAAGTCATGCTTTATACTTCTCAACTTCTCCATTAGCTCCATACTTTGTTCGATATACCCACCTACACCGAATGATTTTTCTTCCTTTTGGAAGAAGGGTAAGATCCCAAGTGTCATTCTTTATGAGTGAGGAATACTCCTCATCCATGGCAGAATCCCACTCAAGAATCCCAAAAGCTTCTGGAAAGATGGTGGATCAGAAGTAGAGGTGAAGAAGGAGTGAGGTCTAGTGAAGTCTGAGTGAGTACGTCTCTCATCCAAAGGATCTCCAACTAAATCTCTAGCACTCTGTAAAGTTTTCCTAGCCCAAAGAGGTCCTAAAGGCTCAGGCTCAGAGTCAGAATATTCTTCACTTGAGTGAGAAGGGACATAGTCCTCATCATCACTCTTTATCGAATCGAGAAGACTTAGAAGTTTGAAGATCGGGAGGAGCAGGGAGAGGTGGAACTTGCTCAACAACCTCATCATTTGAAGAGTCAAAATCTTAATCAGTGGGAAAAATAACCTCAGTGGAAGTTTATGTCAAGGATGATTCATCAAATTTCACACTCCTCTCAATATAAAGCTCACGGGTGGTAGGGTTAAAAAATTGATATCCCTTCACGCCATCAGGATACCCGACAAAGATACAAGTTGCCTTGAATTTTTTTGGGGAATCGAGCCATAGCCTTGGATCTGAAGACTTGAAAGTGCTCGACATTAGGATTGTGTCCAAACCAGGCTTCAAAGGGTGTTATCCCTCATACTACGTTGTGTGGAACATGGTTCTTAATATAACAAGCACAATTCACTTGCTTGACCTAATATTGCGAAAGGAAGAGATTTTGAGTGAACCATACAAGTAGCCATCTCCTTTAAAGTTCAGTTCTTTCTTTCTACAACTCCATTTTGGGAAGGGCTGTAAGCAATTATACGCTGCAAAGCAATCCCCTCAGAAGTGTAGAAATCCTCAAACCTATTTCTCACATACTCGCCTCCATTGTCGGTTCGAAGAACCTTGATAGACTATTCCACTTGTTTCTCAGCAAGAGCCTTAAAGTTTTGAAAATGCTCAAAAACTTCAGACTTAAGCTTAAGAAAATATACCCAAGTATAACATGAAAATTCATCAATGAAGGTTAGTATATATAGAGCTCTAGTAAAAGAAGGAGACGAAAAGGGCCAGAAACGTCACTATGAACAAGATCCAAGGGATGAGTAGCTCTCCAAGATTTTCCCTTGTCAAATCTTTTTTCAAGGTGCTTTCCAAGGGTACAACCCTCACAAAGACCCTTTGAAAACTTAACATGGGATAGCCCATTGACCATTTGTTTTGGCTTAATTGTTCAAGGTAACGATAATTTAGATGCCAAAATGTTCATGCCATAACTTGCTAACCTAATTTGCAAGAGTGAGCAAGGCATTGGGAATCAAATAAGAAGAGAAGTGGGAAAAGGTATACAACCATGAACGGTCATCCTGCCTTTCCCTCAAGCTACGGTGCAAGGCAATCAAAGTTAAGCTCACGAATAATCACCGAGTTAGAACCAAATTCCACTCGCATTCCTTCACCAAGGTGGGTGGTTTGGTAAACCGATAGGATATTGGTAGATAAATTAGGAACACTCAAAGCACTTGGTTAAATGTTCCACCTTCTATCTCTCCGATCCACTACTAGAAAGCCCGACACATGAGTGTCATCACCCAATGTGATTTGGGACTGCCACATGGATCAATGCTAGAGAATTCAACCTTTGAAGAAGCCATGTGGTGTGAGGCACTGAAATCGATAATCCAAGTTGATGATGGAGATGATCTAGCTACGAGGGCCTTACCTTTCTTCTTTTAATTTTTCGTCTCCTTTGCATTAGAAGACTCGCCCTTCCGAGCATTTTGTTTAACACATTCAGGAACACTTATTTTATTCTTCTCAAGTAAATGAGTTAAGTGATCAATTTGTTTCCAAAAACAATGTTTCTCATCATGGAAAAATTCTTATAATAGGAGCATTTATACTTTTCCTTCTTCGCTTTAGGCTCAGAAGTCGAAGTATTAGTGATGGGCTTAGTTGGGGGTTGGTTGGTCTTGGTTTCTTTCTTAGGTTGGTCCTTAGTTTCTTTCTTATTTTCATTTTCTTGCCCTTATTCACCACAAGGGCATGTGACTTGGATTTTAGAGTCCCCATTTGAATGAGTTTGTCCTATTCTCGAATGAGTTGGGATGAAAAACTATCAAAGGAGGGCATAGTCCAAGTACTACCCAAGGCAGCTTTCATGGCGTGGAAAGTTGAAATGAAGACAGAGTATTTAGGACCTAACTTAGAAAGAATCGACAAGATCAATTGAGAGTCTTTCTTATCCACTTTACATTCCTTTAGAAGCAGTCTAGTGTGGACAAACTTTGAGAAGAATGCTTGTAGGTTTTCAAAGTCACTAGGATTTAACCCTAGTAGTTCGTTCTCCAACTCATGTGCTCTCATGTCATCTTGCTTCCCAAACATATCATCAAGCGTTTTCCATGCTTGATGGGGTGTTGAGGAAGTTTCGATGTGGAAGAGAAAGTCGGGAGAGACAGACATACAAATAAGACCTAAGGATTCATCAGAATGGTTGAACCATTTAAATTTTTTGGGTTCATCATTAGCTTTGGTCTCTAACCCCATGGTAACTCGGTATAACCCTTTACTTCACAGAACCAATATAATTTTAGATTTCCATTTGAAGAAATTAAAAGGTGAGAGCACTATTACTTTAGAGATATCCATAATGAAGAGATAAAACCAAGGAATGCGAGAAGGAAGGAGAGAGAAAAGAAATAACCACCCTAGAACAAAAATACACCCCGGGTTTGGCAATTTATAATTTAGTGCATTGATTACAACTAGATGCGATTGTGTGCCAAGAACCAGTCTATCACTCACTTTGCAATCGATCGCGTAATAATGTGTAAAGCTGGAGACAACAATCAAGGTTCATTGGGCATAGCAAATCACCACCGTAAGCAAACACAAGAATGAGATAAACAAGAGGGAAGAAGGGGATTTTGAGAAACAACGTCTCACATAACACGAAATAATACTTTTTCATAAGACCGTGGTGGACATGCTCACAATGCCACAAAAAAAGGAAGAGAACAAAGCTTAAAATGATCCAAAAGAGCTTTCACAAGTAATACAATGACACCATGAGAATACAACACTTTATAAAATTAGTGAATTTACAAAACTAATGATCCCATCATCTAGAATGTGAAAAAACATGCAACTTTGACTAAAGAAGTGCTCAGATCTGAGCAATGAGTCAAAAGTTATAGCAAAAAATAATTCCCGCAACTAATGAGAAAAATCCAATAAGCCTGCAAATGGATTAAAAAAGTGCCCTAAACACATGCAAAAGGTGTCGTATGTATGGCCGTTGGAAATGTCATGGAATTTCATATAGGTTTTGTTTTTATTACGAGGGGATTTGTATCCTACCAATCCGGACCTCACCCTCCATCTTCGGAACTTGAAGGAAGTTAATAATACAACAAGCAAAATATACCCAAAAAAAAATTACAGTGCCAATGAAATAAATGTTTTTACCTTAAAAATTTTAAAAGGTAATGAAACAATCCATTTTAAAGAAAATTGATAAAGTAAAACATATACAAACATGTTGTTTTTAAGATGATAAAAAAGAATATATTTTAGAAAGATATTACCTGGCATGCAGATTGAGAAGGCCACGTGGGAAGGAGAGGTAGGCCATGTACCAGAGAGGAAGGTAAACCACCGGCGGAAAATAATATCTCCAGCTAACTACAGAGTGAAGGTGTGTTCAGGATTTTGTAACGGTTGGAGGGAGTAGACGTCCACTTGCTGGTTTGTTTCTTTACAAGCACGAGAAGGTTTGAACATTTGAATTACTAAGAAAAGGAGGCATGAGCATGTTTGAACGTGATTGTCTTGAAAAGGATGCTTGAGTAGGTTTGAACGTGACTATCCGAGAGAAGGAGGCATGAGCAAGTTTGAGCGTGGTGCCTGTCGAGAAAAGGAGCCACGAGTAGTGGGTCAATGTTTGACTATTGATTTAAATGCAAAACAACATGAGATGCCCGAGACCAATGAAGCCAATGCAATGATGTCCATGAAGAAGCAAAACATGAGCCAACTAAGGAACCAAGAAAAACAAGTTTTCTTTTACCTGCAGGATCTGAATCTGAACACAACCAACAAGTAACACACAAACAACCCAGAAAAAATAGCCACAAAGATCTAGAAATATGCAATTACGAACTCAAATTGATAATGAAAACCAACAAAATACCTCAAACTTGCAACTGCTGAAACCTCTATATGAGGTGAGCAATAATTACAAAATGATAAAAAAAAACTTACACATGAGGAAATGAGAAGAAACTAGAAGTAATAAACAAGTGAGAAATGAAGAGTGCACATTTACCAAAACTAGCTCTAATACCATGAAAGAGGGATTTCCGAGAACCGATGTCGGAAATTGATGCACCATAACAAAGTTGCACTCTTATGGTAACGTCAAGCCAATGTAATATGAAAGATTTGAATCAATGGAAAGACGATTGTAAGTAAGAATAATGGGTCTGCTCATTCTCATACATTGAAAAATAGGAAGTACAAATAGGGGTGCTATGTAACCCCCATGCCTAAATATGGAAAGAACCTCAATAGCGCCAATGATGCATATAACATTGGTGAATCATATGACGCCACTAGAAGAGGAGTTACAATTTCGAATAAGGAACGTAACTCCATGATGCATTGACACAAATGAAAATGTCAGATTTGATGACAAAATCTAACACTTTTCATCGACTTCCTAAAACCTATGACTCTCGTAAGGTGAGATGACTCACCTAGGTGATGTGGACGATGATTGGGTAGTCACACACACCAATAGTTATATGATAGAGATATTCAAATTTTGATTGATTGTGATTCATAGTATGATTATACAGTTCTTAGATACATAGAGAGACATGTTATATTTGATGATGATGATGTGTTTTTGATATATGTATTACTAACATTTGGAATTCTCATCGTGTTGGGTAGGATTTAACTTTTGAACTAATCTTGTAATATTGTTGATATTGATAAAAGATAGAATTGAGATGTTTTTGAATTTTTAGACAAATGATAACATTGTTTAGTTGAGATGATGATTTAGCTATATGAGTATGGTTATTGATTTATGTGCATATATTTTATATTGGATGTTTTTATGTTTCCACAAGGCTGAATGAGGTATTGTGTTATTTTGTAGTTAATTAGATCACAACAATCAAAAGGGGGATTGGAGACCAACCACTGTGGAATACAAGATGGATACAATGAAGGTCACCATGACAACTGTGTAATGTGTTACACTTGTTTTATTTTGTTACAGGGACCCCATGGGGGTGGAATGACATCAATTGTGACCATGGACATGTGTGTAATTCTTTCCCTTTTATTGTATTTATTGTGGAGTATATGATTTAATTTGTGATGTAATTTATTTAATCATTGTTATTTAATGTGCTTTTATTATGTAAATAAATCATGTTATTAGGTTGTTTGTGTAGGTTTTTTGGTCTTTTGGATAGAGTGTAAGTAACTTTGAGTGTTGTACACTCTACAAAACCTTGGAATGTTAGATTTGGGCTTAAGGGCCATTTTTGGAGGCTTGTGGGACAAGCTAAGCTTGTCCCATACCTCTAAATTTCTTATACCAACCCTACTTATGGATTGGGGGTTCAAAAATAGACCCCATTATGTGTTTTGTAAGACAAAAAGTGACATTAATTTCACTTTTCTTACATGGGTTTTAAATTTTTCCCTTAGGGGGTGTGGGTTTGGATTGTGTGTGTAATAGGCTTATCATTCCTCTCAACCACCAATTTATTGTGCTTTGGGGTTGAGGTTTGACTTTGATGTGGAGTTAAGGATATGGGATGTGGCATCCTACATGGAGCCACCTCACCCTCCTCTCTAGTTTTTTCTATATATCCAAGTTTAGTTGTTTGTTTGGGGGTTACTTCATTTCATTTGTGCTATTGTATTTTTGGAGTTAGAGAGTTTTTGGAGTGCTTGTTTAGTTCTTGGAGCTTGTTGGAGTTGGATTGAGCTTTAAGGATCTTGGTGTGTCAATATTTGATCAAGCTATACCATGGAAAGGTAGGAGCTACACCCATGTTTTATTTGTTTTCCCTTATATGTGTATATTTGTATGTTATTAAATGTTTTAGTATGCTTGTTGGGTCCTTGGGTAGAATTCCTAAGTATGTTGTAGGAGAAGGCTCTGGTGATATTATAAGTAGGAGGTATAAGATTTTATTTTGTGTTTTTGGAGGTATTTGGGTTGGGTTCCCCACCTTGGATAAGATTTTAGTTCTTTTGAGGGAGACATAAGAGAATGTGGGAGGCATAAGACGATATTGAGGGAGGCATAAGATTTTTGTAGGGGTTGTGAGTTGTGTTTTGGAGGGTTTTAAGGTGGGAACCTAATCCCATTTGGAGGCATAAACGATCTCCCATAGATATTTTCTCTATTGGCTTGCATTTTCAAGCCTTGTGTATTTTATAAGTTTCATGTTGTGATTGTATCGTGTGTTAGAATGTTTCTTTAAATGGTTTTGAAAATATGTATTGCTATGTGGAAGCATTGTGTAGTTTCCATGATTTGGATCCATCCTTTATTGCATTTTTGTTGGTGCTCGGGGGCTAATGACAAGGATTGCTTCTCCTCATTGGATTATTGGTTGGGTGGAGAGTGTTTCCTTTCCACCATTTTTGGTTATTTTGATTATAGTGAAAAAAATTTGGAGCTCTTGTGGAAGACATGGGATTTAGAGTATTTGTGGAAATCAAAAGAAATCCTTCATTGTATAAATTTTATTGTAATTCCCACTTAAGGTGGAAGACTAGTATATTGTATTAAAAGAAAAGTTGTATTGTATATTTTGTTATTAAGTTGTACTATCATATTCAAAGAAAGAGCATTAAAAGAATGTTTATTTTCCTATCTCTTTAAATTTTTGTATGTAAAGGAATGAATCCGACTGTATATCATATTTAAATTTTACCTTCTATTGAAAGAAAAGAAAGTTGTAAATTTTAATGTTGATCACAAATTGAATTGGAAATGTTGTAATAACTTTATTTTTGTTTGTAATAGTTAAAAAATCTTTGTTTTTGATATATGTAAAGTTAAAATTACCTCTTGATATCAATTTTCCTTCAAGCATTCATGTTTAGAGCTCTCAGTGCACTTGCGGTGGACCGACACCGATCGATCTAAAGCGGCTCATTGTACATAGTACCGATATTGGTCACTATTTCATGGTTACTGATTTTTAAATTTTAAATTCTACCTTATATCTCAACTTAGATGATATTATGACTTTCTCAACAAACCCTAATTTAAGGTATGATTGTTTGAAATGTCATTTAGAAAAGTGTAGATCTCAAAATGTGAAAGATATGCTAAAATTTGTAAATTAGACTCCACGACGATAAGAACCGACATCGGTCACCGTATACTTTGCATAAATTATAATTCTTAAAACATGGAAGACTTTGTGGTGATTTTGTTGAACCAGATACCTTTGAGACTGTTATGCTATCATGATAATGGAATAATAAGTTAGTCATGGTACGCATCCTCTAGACTTTGAATTAAACTTGCACAGGAAATAATTCAGAGAATAATTAATTTCACACACACAAATATATTTCTTCTACGATATATTCATTAGAACACCATTACATATATATGTATAGGAGAGGAATTGCTATTATTATGGAACCTCCTAAAACCACTCAATCCCTCTACAATATCTCATATACTCCTATATTCATGAGTTAGTATATGTGATATTATATTGTTATTTCTAACCATATAATATTAACAATCTTTATTGTATTAACCATACGAGTTAACAACTAACATTATTATTTACCTTTTGATAAAAATCAACCTATTACTATTTACCTCTTGGTAAATTACCCATAAACATGTGAACATTATAATTCCTAAAATTCCTCCCCCGTAATGTTTACATGGTAGTAAAAGAATTTTAACACTTCCTCTATAGCCTGCCACCTCTATGCGCTCATGATCTTGGCACACACTCGAACTGAAGATAGAGGAAGGAACACATCAACTTCTTATTGACCATACATTTCTGGGAACACATTTGACCGACGAGGATGGGAACACACTCAGGAATCATCTTCTTATCAACCAATCACTCTAGGGAACACATCTGACCTAGCAATGTGGGAACTCAAGAATGAACACATATGAGAAACCTACAATGGTTTTCAGGAGGCTAACCACAAACCTAGGTAGAAATAGGAACACATCTGACTGTTCTACCTCATCAAGACTCATGATGTTGCATTTCACTGTGTTATTTGTTCTTTACTATGTTTTTGCATTCAGAAAATAGGAATAGCCACATACTCAAGCTGAAATCAACTACAACGCTGAAATAAAAATCACACGCACACTATCACCACAACTTTGTGTGGCCCCGTCATTGGTGATTGACAAGAGTTGACTATCTTACCTCTAACCTCCGTTTCCTCTATCCTCTAGTAACATGTTGCTAATTGATCAGATTTGGATATGAAGCTCAATCATTTAAACATTTTTATTAGATCTTCCCTCCACAATGTGAAACACTTTATTTTTCCGAATGTCGGGTAACACCCAAAATGCATCCAGTAAGACAAATTTTTAAAATTTTTGACATTGACATGATGAGGTTAAAAAAATTTGTTTTTCAAACATCTTATTTTTCAACGAAATTTGAATCAATGCAATGAGGATAGAAAAACAAACACTTTTGCAAAAAAATGTCACTCCATTTAGAGGTACCTAGGAAAAGTTATTAAGGTTTTAATTTCTAAAGTAAAAAGGCTCAATTTGAATTAAAATTGCATAAACAATTAAAAACTTACTCCAGATGGAGAGAAAATTTATCGTGTGACCACTCGTTGGAACTGGGAGGAAATGAGGATTCAAAAATGTCAAAGGCCCAAAAAAATGGCGTCGTAAAAATATTAATTTGGCTAAAAACATAATAATTTCCTTAAAATGCAATTATTAAACAAAAACTATAGTAAAATTAAATTTTTTAAACTATACTCTTTGAAAAATGACAAAATTAGCCAATCACAAATGACTGGAAAAAATCATGGCTTCATGTGTGAGAATGATCGGTTGATAATTCGACAACCGAGCTCCATTTTATAAACCAAAAATGCATTGGAAAGGTGCTTTCAATATCTCTACAATGGTACCAATAAAATTTGATTTCATCACCTGACCTAAAAGTTGTTCATGACTAAGTTTTACTTGAATTTGGAGTTGTTCTTCATGTCGAACTACAAACGAAATAATAGCACAAACTCCAAACATACTCTCAGATGCGGTTGATGTATGCTGCTGGAAAATGCAAACAGGAGAGAGTTGAAGAATGCAATCAATATCGATCTATATTGAGTGATATATTGGTATGTCTACTGAAAATACGAGTTGAAAGATGAACATCAAATTTAAATTCTCCCTTGTAAATACATCTCGCCTATCTCATCTTTTGTGAAATAATTTGAACATATTTTTGAGCCTTACAAAAATTCACAGGCCACATGTTATATCGACATGACTACAAATTACTACACATAGATATATAACATTACATATAAGCCGTTCTTATCTCGGTAGCTGAAAATTGATTGAATATTTGATTTGCTCAACACAACGCAAATGAAAAATTATTCACCTTGAATAGAAAGTGGTCTAAAATGATCTGCATAAGTATATGGATCTAGAGATGATCAATTTTTACTGGGAAAGATCAGATCTAATGACTACACATAAGAAAAATACACAACGGTTCATCTACTATAAGAATATAGACATATTATGACTCGAGCCTTAACCTAAGAAAAAGAAAGCTAAGATGTAAAACATCATATGGGGCAATGGACAATATCACAGCTCCCCTGATAATTCTATTTCTCAAAACTCAATAATAGGTACAAGAAATACCATGCTCATGATACCAAATCTAGACTTTTAACCAAACTTGCACATGAAATAATTATGAGAATAATTAATTTCACACACACAAATATATTTCTTCTCTAATATATTCATTCGAACACCATTACATATATATAGGAGAGGAATTCATATTATTATGGAACCTCCTAAAACCACTCAATCCTACAATATTTCATATACTCCTATATTCATGAGTTAGTTCAACAACTATACTCACGTACAATATAATAGAAAACTATATGCGATATTATATTTTTATTTCTAACAATATAATATTAACAATCTTTACCATATTAACCATACGGTTAACAACTAACATTATTATTTACCTTTGGGTAAATATCAACCTATTACTATTTACCTCTTGGTAAATTACCCCTAAACATGTGAACATTATAATTCCTAACAAATCCAATATATGTAGCATTAAAAATAATAATAATCTAAAATATATTGTTGCCTTAGAAACCAACACCGGTTGTGGAACTGATGTCGGTAGCACAGAGGTTACCATGGTCAGTCAAGAGACCACCCTTTGTCACCTCTGCGTGGACTGTTTTTCCAAAAAAGTGTGTTTCTGGTTAAACCATTGGCTCTTATGGATCTAAACTTCATCTAAATGCAAATCTAGCCTATGTGGGCCATTTATGGTTGTTTGAACCCTACTCCAACTTGCATATGGGGATTTAAATGCATAAAATTCTTGATCTACAAAATGTGTTTCTTCCCCATCAATGAATATAAAAAATAGAGAACTAATCAACAATATATCTCAAACTAGATCTAGGATGTATGTTTGCATTGAAATTAGATAGCTAAGAATACATGATTTAATCTAAGAATCAACTATTCTATAGGAGGAGCCATTGGATGAAATCCCCTTCTTCTTGCACATTGGATCCTCAAAATCAGACACATATTTACTCAATTTTTTTAAAATTTATCAGCAGGGGAAAGTTTTAGAACAATCTCAGAGCTTGTCAATGGATGTACACTCGCAACCACCTTGACATGATCAAATTTAACACAAAAGAAATAAACATGTTCCTCAGATCCTCTCTCAGAAAAAATGGGCTCTGTCAAACTTTTTTTCTTAGGAATTAGCTCCCGGCCTCTAATAGTCCAACCATTTGCATGAAAAATTCATGTAATTTATAACACTTCATTTACAACATAATTTTCCCCCAAAACTAGAAACATTCAAAGCACCATTGCGTGATACTTACTTGATGGTGATTCCCAGAATCAGATTTACAAAAAGTTGTCAAGTGTGCAGAGGGAAAATCACTCCAAATATTTCTAGCATTCAAATCTTCACCTAGTAAGTCCTTATTCATCTTACGCGCTAACTACTTCCTCCTCCAATCTGTGAAATCTGGGTCTTTGCAGGGCCAAGGAAGGAAAAATTGAAAATCATATCGAGGTGAGTAGTCGGATCACATCTTAATGGTAAAAGATGTTTTTAATTTTTTTCCCACTTAACCAAGATATCAACAGGTCTCTTGCTCTTGAGGAAAGAAACATTAGGACGAATCCAACAGTTAGATTACATATTTAATGATGAAAGACGTTTTAAGATCCTCCGCACCAAACCAAGATACCAACATAATGTTCCTCTTCATTTGGAATGCAGAAGACTCCAAGAAATGATAAAAAAATGTAAAAATTTGCATCCCAGGAGATTTGGAGCAGAAATGGTGGAACATCAGATATAGATGCACAGTTTCCATTGATCTCTCTTTTGAATGACGGGTGCATCACGTGGGAGATCCGAGTTAATATGGGCATGGGTGTTGCTTTTTACTTTTTACACGTTCTGGAAAAAATTACAAAATTACTCAATTTTATCCGCCGCTCCGCCTTTGAAAAAGGGGCTTGACACATGTCCCAATGTGGGTCCCAAAGGAACCATGGCTAAATTCTGCTATTCTACCTCTTTTTGGAAAAAGGAATATTTTTCCAAATTTTCCCTCTGACTCCACCCTTTCACTTTTAGTTTTTGATGTGGGTCCCAATGGAACCGTGCTTCCTTTTACACTTTTAACCCCTTTCTCCACAAAAGGAAAATTTTCCAAATTTCCCCTGAAAGTCCACACCTCCACCATTGACTGAAGCAAATTTTGACTATTCTCTATCGGGTTTGTGAGTCATTTTGATGATTTTAGTCTTTTTGACACTAAGGGGGCAAAAAATCCAAGTTTCCTCTAATGGCCCGCCTCCCCACCTTTTGACTTTTCAAACCGCCACGCATCTTAGTAGGCATCTTGAGATGGTCACCGTGAAGTATAGACCCTAAATGAGTGCGGGATAACCACGTGTCTCGGTCAGGCGAGTCTGCTATAAAGCTTGAGATTTCAACAAAGGTGCCATGTTTCTAATGTCCGAGACATTATTCTTCGGCCGTTGAAAAGTCCAAGAAAAAGGAAGAGTGAGAGGAAGCCTCAAGTGCCCTTCGGCACTTCTTCAAAATAAAACCACAGGGTCAGTCCCAAACATACCTGGTCCCTCCATGTATCTCGAGGCCCTTTAGTAAGTTGCTGAAAAGTCTAAGGAAGGAAGACCCGGTGGAAGCCTCCCACTGTCCCTCAATCACAATTGCTAAGGTGGGACCCTGAGGCAAATCTTCAAATGAGTGCTAGCCCACCACGTGTCCATGGCCCACCAAAACTATATCAGCTACATGAATATTTTTTCTAAGTCTGGGAAAAGCAGCGGAATCCTCCACGTGTCCCTGGTGCAACTCCAAGGCCAAACAAAAAGGTGAGTCTTTAAATGAGCGTCGTTCCTCCACATGGACAAGTTTTGGGTTAAAACAATCCAAAAAGTTTTAGAGTGCCCTGCCAAGTGTGTTTAACCGAGTAAAGGGCTACATTTCCACTGACTCGAGATATTTAAAATTGATGGGAGAAACACACCCGTCAAGTCGTAAAAATGTAGGGAAACCACTGTTTGAGCCTGGAGATGAAATTTTCTTCAAGGACAGAGAATTTGGAAATGTTATAAGGTTCACACATGACCCTCTGAGCTATATCCATTCACATTTCTTCAAGTACCTGGGAAAAAACGGCAAGGACAACAACACATGACTATGGAAAATGGAAGGGAAGGAACAACCCGAGTTTTACGCCCAATTGATAGACACCTTCAGATGGATAGAGGAACAAATCAACAAATTTAGGGCTTTTAAGTGACCTTCGACCAAGGAGGAACCAATCATGGCAACCAAATGGAGGACAGAGTCCTTAGGTACCAACACATGGAGACAAAAAAATGTTATAAAGGCCGCAAACTGAGGGATCTTAATGGAAAATGGGACGAGACTTGATTCGAGCACCAACACGGCCCAACCACCTGGTCAATGCATTTTTAATCCTTCGTGGCCAGAAATCTCTTTATATATATATATATATATATATATATATTTGAATATGTAGCAGACTTAAAAAAAGAAAAATATCTATATATACATACATATATGTATGTGTGTGTGTGTGTAAGTGTGTATTTATATGTAAAATAAATACGTAGGGTTTGGGGTTTTATCAAAATGGGAATACACACAAAGTATACACATTGAACCTGCAAGTAAAATACTTTTAATGAACAAATACAAAAGATAAAACAATACCCACAAAGGGGAAATGAATAGATCCATGTCTTAAGCTCAAAGTTTAATCTATAAGAGCTTTCATGCCTCTAATGGTCTCCATGGATTCATCCTCTCCTCCCCTCTTCCTTAACCTGCAAAACAAAACAAGAGAAATGATATATTAGAATTAGAAAATGAATATGAGAGAACCCATAAGGATACCTAGGGTTTATTTTGTCAAACATAAATCTAAGGGATAGGAAAGATTAGATCTAATAGTGTAGGATGCACCCTACATCACTTAAATGATGGGGTATTTAAGTGGTAATGTTTTAATTAAAAGATATGTGTGTAATGTTAAATGGGGCCTAAAGGGTTAGACCATGTTGTGTACCATTGACACTTTAGGTATTAAGCATGTTAATTGGATTTATTTTAAAATAGGAGATTATTAATCTTACCTAATAAAATTTTGAATTTAATTTGGGGCCATTCAATAAATAGATTTAATAAGACCCTTGGGGATAAATAGCAAAGAGTAAAATGGATTAATATTTGAATTAAGAAGCGAGAACTTAATAGGGAAATTAAATCAAAATATTTTAATAGGGTTGGTGCCAATAGTAACTAATGATTATTTTAGTCCCAACTATCATTTAATAGTTTAAAATTTTATAAATCTGGATTTAATTAAAATCCTAGCTAAGGCCTTGGAACCTTTAAAAAACAATCCGAGAATTTTTCCTATTTGCTTTACGGTTTCTTAGGGTTTTATATGGGAAAATTGTGGCGTTACATCAATCATACCTTATTTAGGGTCCTAAGACATTATGTTCTTTTCTTGTTAAAGAAATAAATAAAGGAATTTATTTCTCTCTAAGAAATGAAATAACTAATGTAAATCCATTAGACTAGCACTAACATATGAGCATTACTTTTGAAGGCCATAACTTTTGATCTAACTCTTGGTTCATCTTAAAGTTTTCAGGGTGGTAAATCTCGATTAGTAATATGCCTTTAAATTTTTTTCCGTAAAATTTATGGTAGCTTTGGCATATTTTCAGCGGTAAATTCCTTCAAAATCTAATGGTTTAAAATTTTGTGTGAACATTTTTATTTGTTTAGAACTTGAAGTTTTAATATTTTTTTATATTTTATGTAGTAATATTTTTTGCATATTCCTTAATTTACAAAGGTATATTTATCATGCAAAATTAGGGGTCCATCTTAGGCATTTTACTAATATCTATTTGTTTGTTATTTTAGGATTTTGTGGCATTTTAGGGTTTTTTAAGGATAGTGGTCGATAAAAGGAAGATTTTAATTTTTAAAAAGGTTAGTCTAGATTAGGGAATGAGAAGAAAAATATTTTTATGCTTTTGGATATTTACAAAATCATGTGTGTGTGTTTTGGAGGAATTTCAACCTTTTGTAGCTAGATCCACATTAATTTTTATCAGAGCGGGATTTTGATCTTATGAGAATGGTGAAGGTAATATAAATTATATTTATTTCTGTAATTTATTACCTCTATTTTATATAAGAATTTATAGATGCGAGAGAGGAGGTTATGCATAGATGAATATACATATGTAGGAGATAGAGAGACAAATTGTTGAATTCACATGAAAATTTAATTGCCTCATCCAGAAACATGTAAATGGGGATTTTGAACTAAATATTGATACTGAAGAAATGCCTCCATTAAGGAATGAAGGAGGAAATGAAGAAGAATATCAAAGAGATGAATAAAAATTTAATGAGTGGAAAATTAAGGAGAAAATGATCTAATATTTGGAGGGAAAGAATAAATGTATCAAGATTAATATTCCTTATTATAGTTGAGTGTTACAATCAGAGGAGTTTATTGACTAGTTTAATTTCATGGAAAATTATTTGAGTGGAAAACACTTTTAGAGGAGAAGAAGGTTAGGGTCAATGCATCATGTAGGGGGGCCAAAAGGAGGTTTTAAGTGGACACTTTTATCTGAAAAATAAAAATATTCAACTTATAAAAGTTATTTGAAATAGTTAAACTCAAAATTGGAAGATGTTATAAGAACATGAATTGTAGCATTTTGAGTCTAGTTTTTAAGCTACTACTATTTTTTGAAAATGGTTAAGTTTAAGTGGTTTAAAGAACTAAAATACCATCAGGTGCTCTTGCTTTTGTTAAAAAACATAGTATACATTTGATCATCCCCCCCACCTCTTTTTGAGCACTATTTAGTATTTTTGAAAACACTTCGCTAAAAATATAGGTAGGAGCATCTAGTTTGGGATTTAAAAATAATATATTTTTAATGATTTTTCAAGTAAAAAAATTTAAAATTTTCAACAATATGAGATAGCCAACCGTGCCCCCTAACTACCTAAAAAATATCAAAAATTACCTTTTTTTAATTTTATAATATGTATAGAATTAGTCCTAGTTTGGGTAGTATGGTTTAGGAGATAGACATGTGTATTTTCTTTTGTAGTGAGGAATAACATGCTTGCATTTCTTAATTGGTTCTTTTAAGGGAGACATAAGAGATTGTAGGGAGGAGTAAGAGAATGTGGGAGGTATAAGAGGATATGGAGGGGAGGTATAAGAGTTATGTAGGGGTTTTGAGTTTTAGTTTATTAGGTATTTAAGGTGGGAACCTAATCCCATTGGGAGGCATAAGGGATCTCCCCATAGATCCTTTCTCCATTGGCTTTGCATTTTCGAGCCTTGTCTATTTTGATAGTTTCATTCTTGTGATTGCTATCTTGTGTTTTGAATGTCTTTGTAAACGGATCTAAAATTTTTATTGTGATGTGGAAACATTGTGTTAGTTGACATGAGTTGTATCTAGACTTTCTTGCATTTTATTTGGGGCTTGGTGACCAATGACAAGAATATCTTCTTCTCTTCATTGGATTATTGGTTGGGTGGAGAGTGTTGCCTCTCCCCTTTTTTTGTGATTGAAGTGAATAAATGGTGGATCTTGTTGAATATTTTGGACTTGGAGATTTTTCAGAAGTAAAAGGAAATCCTTCATTGTATAATCCTTTCTTGTAATCCCCACTTAAGGTGGAAGACTAGAGTAGTATTATATTTAAAAAAATTTGTATTGTATATCTGTTTATCAATATGTAATGCATTATTGGAAATAAAGCTCTTTCGATTATAAGAAAATGAGTCATGCTCAAAATAAAAAGAAAGTTCATTATTATTTGTAGTAGAAGCATTATTGTAAGAATGAAAGGAAAACTTGGAAGTTGAAAATCATTGAGAATGTATTCTTAGTAAATATTAAGTGAATAATAGGTTCTTGTGCTTTTCTTGAGTAACTCGTTGTAGTGGAAATGGAAGGATGCAATAAATTATAATGATTTTTTTGTAAATAAAATTACATTCTTGTTGTGGAAAGGAAAACAATGATACTTAGAAATAGATTAAGTTTCATTTCTTTCTTTGAGTTGAAAACAATTTTGTTGGAAAAATAATCTTGTAGTTTTTTTCTTGTTACTATTGAAATAGAAAATCTTTAAATTTAGTAATTTAAGCATGGAATGAATAAATAGTGTAACCTTTCAACTAGAGACTTTAGGCACATAAATTCAAGCTAAGGATAAACTGCAAAGAACTCTTGTAAAACTTGTTTTTGGCAAAAGTACGGAATTGATGGTTGTATTTTCTAAGAACATGACCACCACCCTGTGTTGAATAGTCTCGAACCACCTGCCTAAAAGGAGTGGCGGACTCGAACCGTCACCTAGGAAAGGTGGTAGTACCTAGGTAGAGGCAGAGGTCCACAGGACCTCGACCTACTTTAGCTGGCGATTTCATCACTTTTGGAAAAATAAATAAATATCTATGACCATACGAATTTCAAATTGATTAAATTAAATTGTAGCCTATAAAATGTGACAAGGAAATCACCAACGAACTATAAGGGAATAAATTTATGGTTTTGAACATGTAAAGCTTTAAATGGGAATTTCAATGTATCAAATCTCTTATATTAATTGCAAAGAGGGTTTTCCTAATAGATAACTCAAAAATGGAAATTACTAAATAAATACTCCAAACTTAGAGTGTAAACCTCTATAATCTTCTAAGAGAAGAAAATTCCATAATAAATCCTTAAACTAAACTAAACTAAGTTTGATCTTAGTGAATTCTGAATGGCTTCTTCCCTCCTTGCTTTCATGGCGTCCACCCCTCTAACCCTGAAAAACTAAAGAAAATAAAAGAGACCAAATGAGGAGGCTAGGGAAAGAAAAATGATTTAATAAAATTCCAGAAGGATGGTTAGGGTTAGTTTGGAACACTAAGATCTAGTGGCAGCAATTGATTTGATCCAAGGGGTAAGAATCAACCCTACAAATGTTAGGTAAGAATGAATATTATGGGTTTTTAAATAATTTAAATGTATGTGAACATGGTTGAATAGGGAAACTTAATACCCTTGTATGTTAAGTTAATTATGTAACTCTTTTAGTATATTTGTAATAAATTATTCAAATCAATTTAAGACTAATAGTTTAAGGGAACTAAGGTAACCAAGAATAAGGGTTTGATAAATTTTTGTTTGAATGTTAATTTAAGAGGGGGACACCATTTCACCAAGAAAAATAATCTATGACACTTTCCTAGTAGATTGTAATTAAGTTGACATTAGAAATGGATTAAGAATATTTAATTATATATCTATCCCCGATCTATCCAATGTAATGTAGAATTTCGGTAGGATTTGATTAATCATATATTAGGGTTTGACACCCTTGCAAATTTTTTTAAACAATTAAAAATTGCCGCAAATTTCTAGATAATTTTAAGATTTAATGTGGTTTTAGTAACGTCAATTTGTGGGCAATACACATCTGATATTCTAAAATAATTTCTTGTAAATTTTTGGAATGCGAACACATGGGTGTTACTGAATAGAAGAGATATAATAAAAAAGAATAGGTTATTGTAATCGTGAATTGTGTGAAAAAAATTCTTGGATTTGAATCAAACACAATTTTTCTCTAAGTTTAAGAATGAAAATCTAGACATTAACATTAGCCAAATATATTTTTAAATGATCAAACCATTTTATGTGAAAATCAATCACTCATGTACCACTTGTTGCTAGAGGAACCTTGTTGAATTTTCAATACATTATGATATTTTTGTCAAGTACATTGTGTTTTGCATCCGGACATCATGTTTATAGTGTGGACTAAATGTCCCACGAAAATTTGCAAGGAATTTATTCCTATGATATTTTGTGAAAGATCAACTAGATAATTTTTTTAATAACAAATCTTATTTGAATGGAACATGCAATATATGTGGTGGCTTGTAAAAATTTAAAAGGTGTATCGATGATGAGAGTAAACATTCAATAGGAAAATAACTAGTTGGTTTCAACAAATATAAATCTATGGCATATTATTTAAAATATAGAAAAGAATCTAAGAGGTGTCACTTATTACGGAACAATTACATGTATCAAAATATATGGTTAAATTCGAGAGAGGACTTTGTTTATGAGTATGCTGACTCACACACATATAGCTCAATGGTTCAATGTAAAATTCAATTTTAGGAAGCACACATTCCCACTTGGTACTATTGTTTCAGTAGTTGATTTCATAGAAAATTACACATTGTAACCAAAAATGGAGGTTCGATCACATTCATAACTCAGTGAAAGTTTCTATTTTCATGCATATAACTCACACACATATAGCTCGATGGTTCAATGTACAATTCACTTTTAGGAAGCACACATTCCCACTTGGTACTATTATTTCAGTAGTTGATTTCATAGAAAATTACACATTGTAGCCACAAATGGAGGTTCAATCACAATACTATAACTCAGTGAAAGTTTCTATTTTCATGCATATAACATTCATGCACTCTTTGAAAAGCACCAAGTAAGATCGAAAAATATTAAGAGAGTTTATTTTCTACATCAATGATGATCAGAAAAATTCTACAGAATATCTGCAAAAGTGTTTATAATTGTTTTATGCGAACTTGAATGAGAGGAAGATTTTTTTCAATCAACATCACATTTGGTCGGCTAACTACACATTATAATTCAATAATAGAGAGATGTTTTATTGGATAAGCAGGATTGAAATAGAAACAAGTCTATAACATATCTTTATTTTTATTGACGTAAGACATGGGAAAGGAGAGCATTATGGTGGATGAGCATGTGTGAAAATAGCCCTTATGAGAGAAGATTTAATGTTCAAAGATGGTGATAAATTTACAGGTGCGAAAGCATTATTGATTGGTTTGTCAGCGGCATGGGCCATGAATCTCAACAGATTTTAATGGTTCATAGATATATCGGTTGATATAGGAACATAATTTGGCAAGCTATGAATATTTTATGATAGTTATAGGATCAAGTGATATGGAATCATTCTATAGCTCACATGCAAGTTATTACATTATTCATACTAGGTGCATGACATGTTTTTGTATGTCATGCATCAATTATGTGTGGAATGAATTGAGTCACAATAGTGGGTGGATAAATGGAGTTTTAGACCTCTAATTCTAATCGACACATATAAATTTCTAAGAGCTTTATAAATTATAATTTCTTCAGATAATTTGACAACATCACCTAACTTTGACCAAGTCTTTGATTAGTGCAATAATGTACATATGTATGTCATGTTATAAATTTATAAATTATTAAATGATAAAATCTTAATGTATTTTAAATTTGAATTGAGTTTTACTTTTTGATGTAGGGAATGTTTTTGTAGTTATTGGGAAAAGATTTAATGAAGAGAGGGAACATACTACTTGTTTCATTTTGTAGAAGGGAAAAAATTAACTTCCAAAGTCATTGATGGTAAAGAACTTGAGTATCTCACTGAGACAGTGGTAGTCGTTGGAACTTGGATTCGAGAATATCATATCAAAAAATCAAATACTTGGTTGTTTGAATACTATGAAGTACATAGAAAGATACTTCACTATTCACATTTGGTTAAATATTGAAGTAGGCCATCAAACAAGAATCTGTGGAAGGTTCGTGAATCAGATCATTAAAAAATTATTGCTACTATCAACAGTGGAGTTGATCCTTGCAGTTTACTCAATTTAATTTCCAAAGGTATGTTCAATTAAGATTAGATATACATCTACATGAATTTAATTTGAATATTTACTTTAGTGATTTTGTTTAAATTTTGTAGGTTTTAAAATTCTATTTAATTGTTTACTAACATGTTTACGTAGGTTATTGGTGCCAAAATAGATTTCATCTTCGTGTGATTGGAACTACTATTAGAGAATATATTATTCTTTATTCTAAGAGAATCTAAGTGAAATTAAATATCAGAAAGGAACAATAATAAAAAATTGTCATTTCACCACGTATATTTTATGAAAAAAAATATTACAATTCACATTTTACCACTTATATTGTACGAACCATCTCTACTTAACATGTTTCCTAGAACTTATTCACATTGAAGGATTTTGGGCACCGAAAAAAGCCTTGTCTAGCCTTACTCAGCCCATCCCAATGTGTGTGCGTAGTCGGTTCTATTTCATGAGGTTCCATTTGTAAAATATAGAAATGGACAACCTTACATTGACTCAAACTTGACAAGTGTGTGTAAAAAAAAATCTTCCCCAAGTGTTTACCAGACAACTTTGACAAGTGTGTGTAGTCGGTTTGGTGTGTAAAGCTTCCATTTGCAAAATATAGCAATGGACATCCTTACACTAACTCAAACTAGAATATTCAAAACATTTACAAACAATAGGACCACAAGAGGATCGAATTGTGATGAAGAAAAATGAGAAATTATTTCATAGAAGGTACCAATGCAAAGGTGTAGGATCATACGAGACCTTATAAGGTGCTACGGTGATCTAGAAATCACCTTGAAAACTTAGACCATTTTTTGTTCTGAGGGCGCTTAAGGGACTATGCTCAGATGAAGTAGTGCGGAAGCACCAGGATAATTAAACACCAAAATGAAGCATCCCCAAATGTTTACTAGGACACCCTAATGTGTGTATGTAGTTTGTTTGGTGGTATGAGTTTTAGTTTGTAAAATATAACAATGGACAACCTTACATTGACTCAAACTAGAGTATTAAGATTTTTGCAAACAATAGGAACACAAGAGCACTAAATTACTATGGAGAAAACTAAGAGAATATTTCATACGAAAGGTACCAATATAGAGGTATAGGATCAGATGACACCTATTGAGGATCCATGGTGACAAACAAATCACCTAGCGAAATTACACCATTTTTCTCTCTTAGTTATCTTAAGCGACTACACCTGAAAAAAAGTATCCTAGAAGCAATGGGATCATTAGTCACCAAAAATAATCCTCCCTAAGAATTTAGAACACCACCCTATTATGTTTACATAGTTCGTTTTTAGTATGACGAGCTTCTGTTACAAAATATAACAATAGACAACCTTACACTAAATTAAACTAGACTATTAAGCACGTTTGAAAACAATTATAGAAAAGAGGAAAAAATTGAGATGGAGAAAAATGAGACATTATTTCATAGAGGGTACTAACAAAAAGGTGTAGAATAAGACAAGAGCTTTCTAGGTTCCATGGTGACCGAGAAATACCCCGACAAACTTATAATATTTTTTTGCTCTTAGGACTCTTAAAGGACTACGCTCGGGCCAAGTATCCCACAAGCACTGAGATCTTAGGGAACCAAGATTATTACTCCCTATTTTTTTACTACGAAATCATGACACACGTGTAGTCAGGTTGGTGCCACAAACTTTCCTTTGTCAAAAATAGTAATGGACAATCTTACATACTTGACTAAAAGCTGGACAATTTAATGTTTTTCAAAACAATAGGATCACGAGAAGACCGAATTGAGATGGATAAAAATAAGGAAAAAAATCATGTAGGGTATTAATACGAAGGTGTATGATAATATGAAACCTTTCAAGGTGTCGGGGAGATCAAGAAATCACCCAATAAAATTATAACATTTTTTTCTCTCGGGGATCTGTTGTGATTTTTGCACTTATGCAAAAGTGGGCAAGTCGAAACCGTCATTACGATGAGAGTCCTAGGTGAAATATACCTAAGCTAAGGAATTTTTATGCTATTAGTTACTTCTAAATTAATTAATGATTAAGTGAAATCAGTAGCTATGTGTGTCTTTGTGACAAAAATGTAACAGATCACACGATCTGCAATTTCATGATAACTTCAAACAAAATAAGACAAAGGCCCCAAAGGACATTTATGTTTTCTTGCGAAGACACCGAATTACAAAGTAGGTGAAGTGTTTATTTTGGGATAGCAAACACAAATGAAGATTATATAAATCAAAGTTCATTATTGAATGTTATAGGTTCTCATTAATTTTCTTTCCTTTATGTTTAAGACATTCAATTATATGACTAAGTTGTTTAGTTTATCATACACTCCATTCATAATCTTGAAATGTAGAAGGAAATACGAATAACCGAATTTAAGAATTCAAATTCTTTTTAACAAGGAAGGTAAAATTTTCCCACACAAGCCGTAGGATGTGAGTAAAAAGTAAAGTACATCTACTAAAGAAAGAGGTACACATGCATGAAATAGAAAGAAAAGGAATATGAGTGAACCCATCATTACCTTTTGTATATTCTTCATTTTTCAGGTTGTCCCCTTTCTATCTTGTTCCATATTTGTCTTCACAATTCAAAGCATGGTACTGAAAAGTAAAAGAAAGGAATCATCAATAAAGAGCTCAAGCTTAATCCATATTCCTACATTGTCTACTTACGTGCATATAGATCTCGAAGCAACATGATATTTAGGGTACTTGAAGATCAAACTACATATCTCACTCTGAAATAAGAGATAGAAAATAAAAGAAGAAACATGGACACAAGAGTGGCCAAAAATCCTAATTATTACTAACTATTTTCTTAAAGTGTTCGGATATAGGTTACAACCAAGAAGAAAGAATCATATACATGTTGAAAAAGAAGGACCCAATGGGAACTGAAAATCATATATTGTCTACAAATGGAAGAGGGTTACAAGATCAGAACAAAGAAGATGGTTGCATACAAGGTACATTTTCTAGATTTCAGCCAAAGGAAGGGAATTATGGGAAAATTTTGACATGGCATCGCCATGAAAAATCAACATTTCAAATTTTCCAACATGCCAGAAATGTTACTATACAGGAAATAAAGCATCTATCTAAAAGAAAAAAGCTACGAGAGATCTTAACAAGCATCTTAATTGGTTGTTTTAAAGGGAGACATAAGAGATTGTAGGGAGGAGTAAGAGAATGTGGGAGGTATAAGAGGATATGGAGGGAGGTATAAGAGTTATGTAGGGTTTTTAGTTTTGTTTTACGAGGGATTTAAGGTGGGAACCTAATCCCATTGGGAGGCATAAGGGATCTCCCCATAAATCCTTGCTCCATTGGCTTTGCATTTCGAGCCTTGTCTATTTTGATAGTTTCATTCTTGTGATTGCTAAATTGTGTTTTGAATGTGGTGTAAATGGATGTGAAATTTTTATTGTGATGTGGAAACATTGTGTTAGTTGACATTAGTTGTATCTAGACCTTCTTGCATTTTATTTTGGGCTTGGGGACCAATGACAAGGATAATAAAATGCTTGAAAAAATGCCCATTTAAACCTAAACCTTGTTGCCCAATCCCAACTGGAACATCACATATGCCTCAAATGGAGGGTTGATAACGCGAGGCATAAAATGAAATGCATCTAGAACAAGAGATGGCAGTTTTGAAAAGGATGAGTTCTATGAAATTTTTGTGTCTAAGAAAAGAGATCTTGAAGAGGAAGACACTAAGAGAAAGGTTCAAATATGCCTTCCACTTCTGATAAAGATACTGACATCCCTATTTAGCTCTTAAAAGGAACAAAAACATGAAAAACTAGGTCAAAAATCTTGTTTGTTCCATAGATTTCCATCACTACAAGGGCATAATCTATATTTTCTAAGGCTCATTCCTATAATATCGTAGCATCTTTAAATATTGTATAATGCATGAAAAAGGGTAATGTGAATATTTATTTATGGAATGATTTAAATATTCCTAGGCATAAATAAATTCTTGCAAAGGAACTTTCTAAAGCTGTAGTTGTCTTCAAAATTAGGCGAGAGGGAGCCAAGTAAAGTTGACATGGTGTTTGGTATATTTTAACAAGAAAGAATGAAATAAGTGACATGGATAGTTCGGAAGTTACTTAATTAGGCTGATGTAAGGAAACCAGCTCCCTTTTATTTATCACTCATTATTGGTAATCATTTGGTTCATAAATGTATGGTGGAAATTGGTGCATGTAGTACGGTCATTTAAAGCAATTTCGACAAGTTGGGCTTAGAATATGAGCAATATACAAAGAGAATTCTAGAGGTTGATGGGACAACATCTAATATAGTAGGGGTTGATGAAATGTTTTTAAGTAACGTTACATTTTTCCTAATGTAAAAATTGTACAAGATGTGATTGTTGTAGATTTGCCTCCCTATATTGCTCTCCTCTTATCAAGAGATTATAGTGTGAAGATTTGTGGGTATATCTCTTTTAATTGGTCTTACCTCTTCTTTACAAACTGTATAGAATACAGCTTGCACTAAATTTATAACCATTAGAAAAGTTTCATATTGATCCACATGTCTTTAGAGATATTTCTAATTATGTATAGATCAAATTGATTTTGATAATAATCCTCATATTTCTATTTTAGATGGTGTTTCTGTTGGTTGTCAAAATAGGACTTTAATGAAAGCAATGATTAAGGGACGAAATTCCCTCCTCTTTTATGGGAGAGGTGCCATTATTCAAAGCAAAAAAACTATTAAAAATGTACAACTTTTTTTTCAATGAGGAACTAATATATCATGAAAGTGTTTTAAATTCCAAGATAGATTATCATTACAAAAGAATAGAAGAACTAAGGAAGGGAAAGGTAGAATAAAACTCTTAGAAGTATAGATAGCAAAATAGTCCCCTATAAATGTTGAACTAGGATAGTATAGAATAGAATCATTCATATTAAAACCATTAGATGTTATTTTTCATTCAAAAAGTTCCAAAGATAACATCCACAAGAATACAAAGCTTCTCAATGCAAATAGAAAAATGATTCAATAATTTATAAAAGATAAGAAGGAACAAATAGACACAGAAAGAAGTATAAAGGAAAGTATCCTTGTATTGATAGCTCTTAAACCTTATACACTTTAAAAAATAATCGAGTTCCAACCCACTTTTCAAATGGCAAGAGAGCTCATTATATAATTTACAAATTGGTTACACTTGGTAACCGTTTCTTTTAATTAAAAGATTAATTAAGGAAATGTATAATACAAAGTATTTAATTAAATTACAAGAGCTCGACACTAAAAATAGAAGAAGAGAAAGAAAAGATTGATGAAGAGACATTCGATTATGGCTGAGGAGGGCCCACTGATTTGAGAATCCGATGCCTAAATATTTTCAATGCTTCCGCTATTTCCATGCCTCTTAGAATTGTGGTGTTGGAGGTGGCATGTGTCCACATTCCTAGACATTTCTCCATATTTTTGTCAAACTCGGTATGTTCCATATATTCTTTATTAGCTTCAGCAATAGCAGAATGGAGCGAACAAATGTCTTCCATCTTCTCTTTGGTAAATGACTCCTCTTTAAACAAATCATTGTTGAGAAAAGTTTTGAACCAAGCCTTGATTTCCTAAAGAGAAAAGAGAACACACTGAAGTTTCATCCGAAGATGATTGTGAATATCTTTGAAGACTAATGAGACATAAGTTTTAAAAGATTCTCCTTCTTTCCACACATTCGTCAATTATCCCAGTACTTCTTCAAGAACCTTTTTCTTCCACTCAACACTTGAAAATCCATTCCTTTGATAAGTAATTATCGGCATCATCAAATACCTTGTTGACAAATAAGGTCTTCTCATCAGCTTGGCCCATTAGGTGAATATTTGTAATACAACTACTCTAGACCTTGAGTTCTTTATCCATGGCTTTGATTGAGGAAGAGAGTTTCTTCCGCAAATTAATCACTTTCTCATTTGTTTTGAAGGCTTCCTCAAAGAAGTTCAAACCTGCTATAATCATATTATCCACCATAGCTTCCACATCCTTCCCATAAGTTGAATACTGGGGGTTGGGAGAGCCGCTAGTGAAGATGGATCCAAAAATTTATCCTTGGCCAACAAAGATTTGATACGATTGGAAAGAACCGATTATGTTCTTCCAACTGCTGCTCTATGGTCTCTGCATGCCTTTCTCAACTCGTCAATAACCTAAGTTAATTTTTCCTGAAGGTTATGAATTTCATTCTCAAGAGTGGATTCTCCCATTGGGATCCTATAAATCTCCAAATTAGAGACCAAAATATCCTTCTCTTCTTTATCAACCTTGGGCTTTACAACCTCTAGGAACTACTGGCCCTGAGCATCAGTTACTAATCTTGAAGTAATCTTTGCTCTCTTTTACGGAGGAGGACGAGTAGACCTCAAGAGATCGATACAACATCAAAACATGGGCTGTTAAATGAGAAGAATATTTCCTCTTCTTACTGTCAACCAAGGGTTGCACCCAGGAAAAGGTAGAAGAAGAAGAGGAAGGAACAAGAGGCCCAAGAGCAAGTGAACTCATGGCACTTAAATTATCAACCATTGTTGCCTCCAGTAGAGAAGTACTTGAATCCTTAGGTACTTCCTTTGCGAGGCATTTGCTATACTAAGAGATTCAGTACTTGGAACCTCTTTTCCTTCTTCCTGATGATTTCGGGAGCTCTTGTAGGATCGGCACTACACCATCATCACTTTCACTAAGAAAAATAATATTGTCCTACTGAATGTAATTGTGACCGCTCAGGAAATTTATTCTTTCTCAATTATTTCTTGCTTAACCTATTTAATCTTCATTCGATACACTTGAGTGGAAGAAGGAGTGGATGATTTAGGATCTTTTATGGAAGAAGAAGGAAGGGTTTTCTGAGTACCGTAATCTTGGGTGAATGTACTTCCTTCCTAGGTGTGGAAGTTTATTTTGAAGGAGATCTACCATGGCTTTCATTTATTCACGAAATTTCCAGTCAAACAAAACTTTAGTTTTGACAAGGATGGAGGCAATTATCTCACTCAAATCATATTTCTCTTTCACATACCAATACATGGTTTCTAGAGGTGTGTTCTTGATGAATATTTCATACTTAAATGATTGCAATCCCTCATCATTGTCCTTAAGCCATTTAGAAAATTGGTAGATATTGAGATCTATAATTTATTGCAGAGAGAGTCTGCATAATGCCTCCTTCTAGCTTTAAAATCATTATCACAATCATCCCAAAGTAATCCTCAAAGTGTTGTCTATTCTATGTTTATAACTTATTCTCGAGGTTTTGATCAATAAATTTCTTGAGATCCAAACAATTCCTAGCTCGAAGAAATGGACAATGAGTGGAACAATAGCCATTTCTATGTTTTGGGCATCAGTCGTTTTGCATGTATAATTTCCTAGGGAGATATGGAAATGAAGACCGTTGATATTCTTGTCTCTATAGGTTTCATCAAGTTTATCAAGTTGTCCGCACACCTCAACTAGAGCCATTTTGTCATTAAAAACATGGGGAGCTTGAGGGGTGTACTTTCAAAGCAATCTAACATGATGTATGAGAATCTTCAATTGGATGAAGAAAGCCCCGTAATTGGCAAAGCGGGGTTATAGACTCATCGAAAATCTCCTAGCAAAGTGTCACTCTCTAAGAGTCTTACAATATACATGGTGAAAGTATCATTGACCCTTCTAAAATTGTGAATGCTTTGGCCTCGAGGGTAAAGTGAGGCGGTTTTTGAGATAGGCTCATCCATCTTTCCATGTATGCGGGTAAAACTAAAACACTCCGGGACGAAGCTAGGGTATACATGAGATAGGAAGTCATATAGAACTTATTTTTCTAAACATTTGACAATTTCTTAGTCGATTCATAGAAATAATTTCGGCCCAATTTATATTCTTCTTGCCCTCACAGATGATATTTATAAAAGGGCACATCCAAAAATGAAATTCATTGGTGAAGGGAATTCCCATGATATGAGCAAGAAAAATGATGAAATCGGATATATCCTCATTGAAATCAACCATGAATAATGCTTTGGAGGGTTGGTATGCTCCTTTCTTAGGGTTCTTTAACCATGACTTTGCTACTCGTGCCTTGTATTTTTCACTATCTTGATTGAATAGATTTTGAGCTTGAACAAGAGTGAGAATGATGGAGTCTTAAGTCTCAGGAATGCATAGGGTAGTAGCAATGGCAACATCATCCAGTTTAGCAATCGCATATCCATCCACATTAACAAACTCTCGATGTATGGGTTAAAATGAGCTTTGCAAGAAAGCACGGTGTCAAAGACACTGCAGAGATGGGAAAACCCACCGCATACGCAATTCCAATGACACCGATCATTTGGGCCATTGGAGTAGGGTTGGCGCATGTTAGTCTACCCTAAAAATAACCAAAATCTAAGTTCCAAACCTCACTATCACCAATATCGGGTATAGAGGTCTCGAGAGGCGACATATGTTCTTGTCCTTGAAATTTGATCTTCATTTTGCAATGCACCTAGACTTGACGGACGACCTTCCAAGAACAAATTCGTGATGAGAATGCAAAGGAATATAGGGAGATGAAAAAATGAATCAATTGCGAGGATGTGCGTGAGAAAAATAAAGTGACCAATATGACAAATTCATAGGTGGTAGTTTCTTTAAATAGCCATTCGGAGAGAGAAGATAGTTAATGAGCATTAAATACACCTTACACCGACTCAAAAAGATGAAATTGGGACCATTTATGGGACATTGGGACATGAGTGTACGTGAAGATGTGATTCGGTGGCGGGGTGATGTAGGGAAAGTGGGCCAAATGAGCACGGGTGGTCTAGGGACATAGAAATGTTGGGGACTCGAAGACGTGATTTGATCGATGCGGGAATCGACAAACAGAAATCCTAGATGCATTTGGGAAAGATGGGTTGAAAGTACATGAGGAACCTAATGTGGCCGAGGTGGGCGATTGAGGAAAAAGAAATCCAGGCAAACTTGGGGACAGATTGGCCAAAATGTTCGATAAAGCTGACAGACAAAGACTTGCGGGGAAAATGGTTGATCGGTGTATAGAAAGCCCGGTGGAACATGGGACAGATGGGACAAGAAAACACGATGTGACCGATGTGGTGGATTGGATAACACGAAGTCGAAAGGAACTTTGGGACATGAGGGACTAAAATTTCTACCCCAAAAAATGATATTTTCACTATTTTTTCAAATTTCCTATTCACTAAAACATTAGCGAATGGTGCCAACTCAAAATTTTCAATTTTTTTAAATTTTCAAAAGAGAGGACTTTTGAGGGGACAACAACTTGCTCTTTCTGGGGATGACTTGACTAGATCAGAAGAATCAAGAAAGACAAGAATTAAGAAAAAATCTGGGGAAGAAGACCACCTGTGCCTTATCCATTGGGCCAAAGAGTCAAAGGAAAAACAAAAAAGAAGGAAACACACCAAAAATAGGGAAAGGAAAACAACAAAGCAAATTCAAGGGAAAGCAAACACACACTGTACATAATATACATAGGACTTCCTATTTCCCTAGGATTTGAACAATTTCAAGTACTTCCCACTATAAGGAAGCGGGAGAGAAGATCCATCCATGTAATCAAGATAGAATGAATTTTAACTAGCAAAGTGCCTGATTCTAAAAGGACTAATCCAAAGAGAGTAAAAATTACCACGGCTTCCACGAGGTTCATGTCTTTTGTCCCATAACAAAAAAATATCTCCAACCTTGAACTCTTTGGATTGGGTTTTCTTATCAAATAAAGATTTCACCTTAAGTTGATGGGTAGGTATTTCTTCAAACACCCGCATCCTGTCTTCATCTAGCTTATGGAGATACATGATCCTCTTATCCAAAGAATCACTAAAGCGGTGTCCTCATTAACTTTCATCAAATTCAAAGATGGTAGTTCAACCATCACTGTAATTGGGCTTCCACACCATAACCTACTTAAAAGGGGACATCCCAATTGCTCTTTTGGGTGTCATTCTATCGCCCAGAGAGCATCATAGAGCTTCTTGTGCCGGTTTGTCTAAGATTCCTTAACAATTTTTCTTCTGATAGTCACGTAATTTTTGTTTCTTGATTATGTCTATCCATTCCCTTGAGGATAATAATCTGAAGAATGAGTAAGGGAAATACCATATCCATAGCAGAAATCCATCATCTCAAAGAAGAAAAATTTAAAGCATTATTAGTCACAATCTTGTTTGGTACATTTTTGAATTTGATCTACAAGCCAGTTTCTTGTGGGATCTTATTAATCAGCTTATTGAACATGGCTACAAATTCTCTCATGGGATCATGTGGTTATTTCTTGATTTGAGAAATATGGGCTAGTAAAGCATGCACATCTTGATGAGGTTTGAAATGAATTTTAAATCTTGTTATCATGGTGGTACAATTAGTGATGGCCCTAGCGAGGAGATGATAAAACCAATCGCTTCATTTTCCTATAAAGTCTCCACAAAAAAACCTGAAAGAGACATTCTTGTGTTCAACTCGAGGATTCCACATGAAACTATGATGGCGACAATGCGTTCATCGGGATGTACCTTTTCATCACCTCTAAACTTGAAAAGTTCTTCTTGTTACCCCTGGGTAACTCATGCAAAGGTTGAGGAAGGGCGAGAGGCCCAACTCGTTTTCCCAAGGTAATGGAAATTCCATCCTTGGAAAAATTACTTGAAGTGGAACTGAAACACCAACAAGAACCAAAGCATGAAGATTAGGGCTAGGTTTCTCTTGAGGGACACCACTTCTAGAAGCTCTGTCCTCAATAGGTGGTGGGCTTGTAGAATGAGTTCTTATATTCCACCTTGTTGAATGAAGAGGAAAACATTGCTACTTAAATATTTGAAATTGAGAATCTTGATCCGAGAGCCCTTCTACGACAGGTAAACCTTAGAGCCATGAGATCAAAAAAATGATCAAGAAATTATTTTTTAAATACTAGAATCCATTAAAACGAATCCCCAGTAGAGTCACCAAAAACTGTTGTTTGTCAAAATAGGACTTTAATGAAGCAATGTCAGGGGATGAAATTCCTTCCTCTTTGATGGGAGAGGTGTCCTTATTGAAAGAAAAAAACTATTCACAAATGTCCAACTTTTAATTTCAATGAGGAACTCAGATATCATGATTTTCTTTTAAAATTCCAAGATAGATTATCAATACAAAAGAACAAAATAACTAAGGAAGGAGAAAGATAGAATAACACTCTTCAGAAAGTATAGATACCAAAATAGTTACCTATAAATGTTCAAATAGGATAGTATATAATAGAATCATTCATATTAAAACTATTTGATGTTATTTTCTGGCACACAAAGTTCCGAGATAACATCCACAAGAATAGAAATCTTCGAAGTGTAAATAGATAAATGATTCAATAATTTATAATAGATAAGAAGGAATGAATAGACATAGACAAAAGTAGAAAGGAAAATATCCTTGAATTGATAGCTTTTGACCCTTTTACACTTTCAAAAATAATCAAAGTTCCAGTCCCATTTTGAAATGATGAGGAGACCTCATTATATAATTTACAAATTTTTACACTTGGTAATTGTTTCTTGTATTTATAATATTAGTTAAGGAAATGTAATACAAGTCCTTAATTACATCACAAGGAGCTTGGCACTAAAGATAGAAGAAGAGAAATAAAATCTTGAACAAGAGACATCTGATTATGGTAGAGGAGGGCCAACTAATTTCAGAATCGAGATGCCTAAATGGAAATAGCTAAATGGAGGGAACAAATGTATTTCATCTTCTCTTTGGTAAACGACTCCTCTTTAAAAAAATCATCCTTGACAAAAGTTATAAAATGAGCCTTGATTTCTTGAAGAGAGAAGGGAACACCTGAAGTTTCATCCTGATGATGACAATGAATATATTTGAAGGATGATGAGACACAAGTTTTAAAAGATTCTCCTTTTTGCCACACATTCCTTAATTCTCCCAGTGCTTCTTCCAGAACCTTTATCTTCCACTCAACACTGAAAATCCATACCTTTGACAAGTTATTCTAGGCATCATAAAATACCTTGTTGACCAACATGATCTTCTCATCGGCTTCGCCCATTCGGCAAAGATCATGTAATACAACTACTCTAGACCTTGATTATTTATCCATGAATTTGATTGAGGAAGATAATTTTTGCTGCAAATTAATCACTTTTTCATTAGTTTTGAAGCCTTCCTCAACTATGTTCAAACTGCTATAATCATATCATCCACCATAGCTTGCACAACTTACCATAAGTTGAATACTTGTATATGTCTTTGATGCTCACGAACTTCATCCCGACTAAGAATCATGGGGGTGGGAGAGCATCCGGTGGAAATGGATCTAAAACATTATCCTTGGCCAACAAAGATTTGATAAAGTTGGAAAGAACCTTATTACGCTCTGCCAACATCTCTATGGTTTGCTTGCCTTTCGAACTCGTTTAATAACCTTAGTGACTATTTCTTAAAGGTTATGAAATTCACTCTTAGGAGTGGATTCTCCCATTGGGATATTGGAAAGCTTAAAATTAGAGAGTAAAATATCCTTCTCCACTTTATCAACCTTGGTCTTCTGACAACCTATAGGAACTGCTGGCCTTGAGCATCAATTACTAATCTTGAAGCAATATTTTGTCTCTTTTCTACGGAGGAGGAGGAGAAAACTCAACACATATGCTACATCATCGAAATCGACCCTATTAAACAAGAATAAGATTTCCTCTTCTTACTACATCAACCAAGGATTTGCACCTAGGAAAATGTAGAAGAAGAATAGGAACGAACAAGAAACCCAAGAGCAAGTGAAATCATTACATTCAAAGTATTAACCACTTTGTTACCTCCAGTAGAGAAGTACTTGAGACCTTAGGGAACTTCCTTTGTAGAGAGGAGTCTACTATACTAGGAGGTTTGGTACTTGGAACCTCTTTCCCTTTTCAATAGTGATTTCAAGAGATCCTGCATGATCTAGCACTTCACCATCATCACTTTCACTAAGAAAAATAATGTTCTCAAGCCTTGAGGTAATTTTGTTTGCTCTGGAAGATATTCTTCCTCAATTGGTTCTTGCTTAACCTCTTTAATATTCTTTTGATACACTTGAGTGGAAGAAGAAAGAGTATATGATTCGAGGTTCTTTTATTGAAGAAGAAGGCGGGGTTTTCTCAAGTACCTATGTATTGGGTGTATGTACTTCCTTCCTAGGTGTGGAAGTTTCTCTTGAAGGAGATCTTCCCTGGATTTTCCTAAATTCACGAACTTTCCTGTCAAACCAAACTTTAGTTCTAACCAGGATGTGGGTAATTATGTCACTCAAATCATCTTTCTCCTTCACATACCAATCTAGGGTTTCTAGAGGTGTGTGCTTGTTGGATCTTTCATGCGAAAGGATTACAAGCCCTCGTCATCATCCTTAAGCCCTTAAGGAACTTGGTAAATATTGAGATATATAATTTTTTGTAGAGAGAGTCTACCATAATGCATCCTTATGGCTTCAAAATCATTAGCACAATCAACCTAGTAAAACTCGATTCTCGGTCTATGATGATAAGTTATTTTGAGGTTTTGATTAATTAATTTCTTGGATCAAAAGAAGTCTGGGTATTAAGAAATGGATCGTGAGAGGAGAAATAGCCCTTTCTATGTTCTGGGAATCTAGAGCCATTTTTCATGTATAATTTTCCACGAGAGATAGGAAATGAAGACCGGTGATCTTCTTGTCTCTATAGGTATTGTGTAGTTTATCAAGTTAATCGCACACCTCAACTAGAGCCATTTTATCATTGTAAAACATATGGAGCTTGAGGGGTGTACTTTCAAGGCAAGGTAACTGATTTATGATAATCTTCTAAATTGGATGAAGAAAGCCTGCACTTGGCTATCGGGGTAATAACTTCATTAGAAAATCTCCTATCGAGTGTCACTCTCTAAGATTCTTACAATATACATGGTGAAAGCATCATTGACCCTTCTAAAATTGTGATTGCTGGCCTCGAGGGTAAACTAAGGGTAGTATGTGTAGATAGGCTCATCCTTCTTGCCCTCCATGTAGGTGAAACCGAACCACTCCCGGGATGCAGCTAGGGTATACATGAGATAAGAATTCATATAGAACTTCTTAGTTTGCTGAACATTTGACAATTTCTCAGTCAGATTCATACAAATAATTTCAGCCCAATTTATGTTCTACTTGCCCTCACAGATGATATTTATAAAAGGGCACATCCAAAAATGAAATTCATTGGTGGAGGGCATTCCCATGATACGAGCGAGAAAAATGATGAAATTAGACAACTCCTCATTGAAATCAACCCTGAATAATGCTTTGGGACGATCGGGATGCTCCTTTCTTAAGGTTCTTTAACCATTAATTCACTACTCGTGCCTTGTATTTGTCACTATCTTGATCGAATAGAGTGTGAGCTTGAGCAAGAGTGAGAATGATGGAGTCTTTGGTCTTAGGAATGTGTAGGGAAGTAGATGGTGACATCATCTAGTTTAGCAATTAATTCTCCATGCACATTAACAAGCTCTCAGTGTGCGGGTTAAAATGAGCTCCACAAGCAAGCACGGTGTCATCAAAGCGTAAAGAGATGGGAAAACCAACCACATATGCAATTCCACTGTCACTGATCATTTGGGCCATAGGAGTAGGGTTGGCACATGTGAGTCTGTATTAAAAATCACCAAAATCTAAGTGTTGAACCTCACTATCCCCAATATCAGTGCTGAGAGGTGTTGAGAGGTGACAAATGTTCCTACCCTTGAAATTTGATCTTCATTTTGTAACGCCCGAGGGACGACCTTCCAAGAACAAATTCGTGATGAGAATGCAAAGGAATATAGGGAGATGAACAAATGGCTCAATTGCAATGATGCGGGCAAGAAAAAGCAAGTGAGCCATGTGACAAATGCATAGGTGGTAGTCCCTTGAAATAGCCATTCAGGAGAGAGAATATCATTAATAAGCATTAATTACACCTTGCACCAACTTGAAAAGGTGAAATGTGGGAAAATTGCAAAAAACTCGCTTGAGCGGTCTATGCGAGATTGGGACATGAGGGAGGTAAAGGCGCGATTCAGCCGACGTGGGTGATGTGGGGAAAGTGGGCCAAATGTGCACGAGCGGTCAAGGGACCAAAAACCTAAGGGATGTGAAGACACGATTTGGCTGATGTGGGTGATCTTGGGAATTGGAAAATAGAAAGCTTGGATGCATTTGGGACAGATGGGTAAAAATTACGTGAAGAAATCGATCTGGCCCGAGGCGGGCGATCGGGAAAATGAAATCTGCAGGTGAACTTGGGACAAATGGTCCAAAATTTATTATAAAATCAACAAAAAAATACTTGTAGGGGAAAAAAACCGATCAATGAACAAAAAGCTTGACGGAACTTGAGATAGATGGGACAAGAAAACGCGATGTGGCCAACATGGGGAATTGGGTAACACAAAGTTTGAAGGAACTTTGGGACATGAGGGACAAATATGTCCAGACAGAGATGCAAGTTAGTTAAAATGACCCTAAGAAACAACATGTTCACTATCTTTTCAAATTTCCTCTTCACTTTGAAACTTTTACGAAGGGTGCCAACTCTAAATTTTAAATTTTTCTAATTTTCGAAAGAGGGGAATTTCGAGGGACAACAATTTCTAATTTATTCATGGCTGAAAGGATACAAGAGAAATATTATTACAATCCTTACAAGGAAATAGAAGATAAATTTCTTTGTGTGTATTCTCTTTGTGAAGAAAGAACATCTATTTCCTTTCTATCCAACATAAATATTAGTTAAGAAGGCATATATACGTGTTGGTTTAATGTTGTCTTCCTCAACAAAATAGAATTATATTTTAGCTTTAAGCTTGCGGTTTGCTTGTACATGTAATGTTTTTGAATAAGAAGCATTGATTCATGACCTACAATGGGCTAAGAAAAGAGGAATTAGCTCATTATAGGTTTTGGTGACTCGAGTTAATCATCAATCAATTTAGAGACTTGAGTGTTTGAAAAATCCATCGCTAAAGTTTATTAAAAAAAGGGCTTAGAACTCGATAGATGATTTTCAAGCTTTTAATATTCATTTTATCCCAAGATAAATGAAGAAACTTGTAGATAGACTTGTAGCAATTAGAGCCAACTTTGATGTGCTTGAGCAGGTTCAAAATGATAAAATTGAGCTTCACATCAAGCTAGTTATCATACCTTCAGTGCTTGATAATGAAGAAAACTTGAAGGTTTTCAAAGATGATAAACAAATCTGCAGGAATAAGCTAATTTTTCATAACCTAATCAAGCTAAGATGCAACACCAATATGGTGACCAGATTGTGTAGCTGAAAATGAATAAATTACCTTAAGGACTTGTCACTTTAGAGGATATTTTTAGCACGTATGATCTACGGAGAAAATACAAGGAAAAATATCTAATCTGGTGATAATTACAAAGAAATATTAGTTGACAAAGGTAAAACAATGCGGTATGTTCCATTTTTTTTTAAATTTTTGGTAAATAGTTTTGAAAGGGACTATACCCTTGTACACCAAGGATCAAAAGACAAAATTGAAAGTTAAAGCAAAAGAGATGGATCAAAATCCAGATAGAACAATTAAGCCCATTGATCAGAAAATCATGCGTAAAGTAAAAACCAATAACCAACAAAGCAACAACAAAAAAACAACTGATGTACAACAATCAAACAGTAATGGCATATCAACACCATTGGAAGCATCCTGCTATCTAGCCAAGAAAAATGAGACCAATGAAACCCACTGACAATAGCGAGAGATGAGAATCATCGAGGTGAAGTGTTACCCTTCAGAGTGGTAGATTTTTTCTTTTTGTTGACTATAACCCACCTAATGGAGTCTTCGTGGTTGGAGAAGAAGACAAAGGCGGAGTATTTTCCTTAGTCACATTTGTCCCATTTGGAACAGCCACGTTGTTATCCTGAGAGAGATATTTATCATTTTCCATGCTTTGCCCTCAACAACTTGTGTATTAGTATGTTCCTTTGTTGAGAAACAATATTTTGTTGATTTATGTAAAGAATTCATAGATTTATTTTCTTGGAAATACAAATATTTGTAAGGTTTTGATCCTAGTTTGGCTCAAAGCATATGATAGAATTACAACCAAATTCAAAACATAGAAGGAATAATCGAGGCCTATAAATCCTGAGATTTAAACATTGATGAGGAATGAGTTGTCTAAGTTAATGGAGTCAAGTATTATTTTCCCCATCAATCATTCAAGTCGGGTGGCCAACTTGTTCTGTACGGAAGAAAATTGGTGAAATCCGGTTGTGTGTGGATTTGAGACCTTATGAGCTTCATTGAAAGGTGATTATCCACTTTACCCTATATGTATCATATTTTAAGAAAGGTTTTATGTTTGGATATTTGTCCATATTAGATGGTTACATTGGATACGGTAAAATTCTTGTGCATGATTAAGATACATACAAAACAACCTTCACCAAAATATGAGGTACTTATGCATACAAGAAAATTCCTTTTGGTCTTTCTAATGTTAGTGCAACATTTCAATAAGCAATGGACATGGATTTTCATAGCCTCTTGAATAAATGCATAATTGTGTATTTATATGATGTGAGTTTTTTCTCAAAAACATTATATGATCATATTTTGTATTTGAGGTAAAACTTTCAATATTTTGAAGTTTGGGATTTCTTTGAATCCCAAAAACAAATTTTTCAGTACATGAAGGCAATATGCTTGCTCACATTGTTTTGAAACAAGGTTTTCTATTGACCATTTGAGGTTGATTCAATTTTGTAGTTGTACTTATTGCATATGAAAATGCTCTTGAGTTTCCTTGGGAAAAAAAAATTTGTAAGATGGTTTGTACCAAATTTTATGTCTTTGGTCAAACAATTGACCTCTATGCTTAAGAAAGGAAAAACCTTTTCATGGAGCGGTGAAGGAAAGAGAGGTTTTGAAGCCATTAAATTGAATATTTCTAAGGCTCCTAAATTGGAAAACCCAATTTTGATAATTAATTTGTCATGTATGCACTTGTAGGAGTTGAAATTATTTCACCCATATCTACTTAGGTTAATGATGATGAAATAGAACAACCCATTACTTTTTTCGTGACCATCATTGATGAATACGAAATAAGGTACACCTTTCTTGAAAATTTTGTAATTTTAGTAGTTAGATGATTAAATAAATTCAAGTAGATGCTTTTCAATAATAAGGTTCATGTTTTAGTTTCTCATAACTTGATCTAAAGCATTTTTTAACAAGGAACTAAATGAGAAAAAGGGTTGGATGGATTGCGAGGTAATGGAATACAATATTGATATCAATTTTTCCAAAGCTTGATCACGGGAAATGGACTTTGTGAGAATTTGATTTCTGATATGAAATATTAGAATGTTGTAGTTTTATCTCAGCCTAAACTCAATCAAGAAGCTCTAGTTTCATGTTGGATGGCTTATATGATCACTTATTTACAACATGGAACATACTCGGAAGGTATGGAAAATAATAAGAGAATATTTTTTGTTTACAAGATGTACCATTTGCATTCATTAATGGAATGTTGTTGCAAAAGGATATACATGCAATATTTTTGTGTTGTGTTTATATTAATCAAGTTTATCAATTACTTACATAATTTCATGAAGGATCTGCAGATGGTCACTTTTTATACGCACAACAACCCAAAAAATTCATGAGAGTTTAGTACTTATTGGCCCAACATTTTTAAATCTTTTGTTATGAGTGGATTAAAAGTGCAAACAATGCACGTTATTTGTTGGCAAGGAATGATTAACATCGTTACTCTTTAGCCTATTTTAGTTGATTAACCTTTCATAAAGTGGGGCCTTGGCGTCATTGGTATGATTAACCCCCCTTCATCTTAAGGGAACAAGCTGAATTTTCAATGCTAAGGACTATTTTACTTGCTTTGGACTAAAGTTGTTGCTTTAAATGAAGAAAATGAGACCTCCATTATATCATTGCACGAAGGTATTATTTCTGATTCGGTGTTCGGGCACCATAATTTCTAACAATGATCTAGACTTTCTAGCGAGAAAGAGAAACTAATTAGGATGTTAAACATGGTATTTATTTAAGCACTTCATCTAATTAATACCCTCAAGCTAATGGATTGGATGAAATCAAAAATAAAAATATGATAAGGATTATCAAAAGAACACTCAAATCAAATAAAAGAGGTTGGCATATAATGTTACATTTAGCACTTTGGGCTGATAGAGTGACACCAAAAGGTCATTGGTAATTCATCATAAAACCTTGTTTACGGAAGGGAGGCAAGATTGCTTATTTCTCTTAGGATTTCCCACATTGGATTTACTCCATCAATTGGAGTTAATAAAAAATGAACCAATGCAAGTCCATTATGCGGAGAACTTATGGAACTACAAGAGTGAGAGATAAGTCTCACGTGAACATGGAGAAGCGTTAAAACCAGGTTAAGAACAACATTGATAAGAAGACAAAAATCAGAATTTTCAATGAAGGAAACATTGTGTTGAAATGGGATGAAGACAAGGAAAATTTAGGAAACCATAGAAAGTTTGATATAATCTAGAGAAGCCCTTATATGATTTCAGATTGCATGTAGCACAATGTGTATCACTCTCTGAGGCTAAGTGGAGAGGAACATCCCATTCATGTGAATGATATGTTTCTCAAGAATTTCTATTGAAAATATTCTAATGCTAGTTAGAGTATGGTAGTTTAGGATTTCAGTTTAAATAAATTTTTGTTGCACACTTGTAGTTTTAGATTGATAAGTGCATTTCATTCACAAGATGTAATTTTCCAAAAAATTTCCTGCATTAGTTCTTGCTTTTGGAAAGGAAATTTTTAGTAAAGGGAAAGAATTTGGTTTGGGCTTAGACTCCAAGCCCAATGTATACGATTAAAAACTTGTCTTAAAGCTAGCAAACAACTAATACCACAAAAGTGCCATAAATGTTGATATTTCTTGCACCCATGTGAGAGGTCAACTCGAAACTTCATTTCTAAGGTTTAAGATATTTTTTTGAGGTGTATAACTAAAGGAGAAAGGGTTTGAATTGTTGTTATGTTGGTTTCAGAATTTCAACCTTCCACCTAAGATGTCTTTCCAATTATCATCTCCATCATGATCATGTATCATCCCGTACAAACCAATGTAAGACCCTTCCACATCTATGAAATACAATGAAGATTGAACATGGAAACCCCAAAGTATACGAGAGGATAGTCCATTTTAGAAATTGAAGTAGGTTCTTGCTTATCTTTTATTCACGGTTTAGTTTTATCAAGTTACTTTAAGTTCATTAATTATGATTAAATGAATATTTCTAGTGTCTGAAGTTTAAATAATTTTCTTAACATCATGTTAATGAAAAATAATGCAAAAAAATAGTAATTACAGCTCATTATAATAATATATTTTTGTTTATTTAATAATTAAATGTACAATTCACCCACACAAGCTATGGGAATAAATCTAAAAATCAAGTACATAAAAATAACATCCATGTGAATAAAAATATGAATAAAAGAAAGTAAAATCCATCATTTCCTATTCGGATGGATTTTTCCATAGTCAATTCGGTTGTCGTAACCCAATCCTATTCTCCATCCTCAACAAGTACTTAAAACTAGAAAATTCAATGGTTACTGACTCCTGATTTTCATTCCTATTGTACTCCCAACTTCACACAAGTGGATTTTCTTAACAATGTACTTGAAATTTAAAAGCAGTATAGAAAGGAATGTAAGATCATAATGATATTTTAGTATGTCACAAGAATAAAGCAACATTAAAAGAAAGGTATTCTAGTGTTCACTTATTTTTCTAACTAGTTTTTATTATGTAGGTACAGAATGTGAAGTAATTTTGATAAATTCTAAAATTTTATCAATAAAGTCTGATTTTCTAATTTGGAAGGACAACCATTCAAGCTACGAAGTACAAAAGTAAAATAAATATCACATTCATGCATCCATGAGACACAAAACTAGTTCAAAGTACACCTTTCCAGATATTGAAGGTAAAAAAATTCAAAGTAAAGAGATAAGATTCAAGATTTTCATATAATACCATTAAGTATGCAAGAAGGCTAATATTCATAAGTACTGAAAAGAAATAACAAAGCTTTGGTACTTCTATAAAGCTAAAAATTTGAATATTCATAAAGATCATGTATAATTTCATAATGGATTTGTAAATAACATCAGCTATCAAATTTCAAATCGATTAATGAACAACTTAAGAGGTTAAAACATTTGTAGGATACAAATTCTCCTTACTATGTAGTTTTCATGTTAATGGATTTCTCATATTATGTCCTTATGATATACAGAGAATAGATTTCAGCAATACAAACTTATTCAATACAAAGAAGCCTTCAAGAAGTAGAATGAAATTCATCTTATCTTTACAAAAAATATAGAGCAACCATCAAGCTTCATGTGACATCATTACAAAGGATTACATTTTTCAACAATTCAAGTGCGATGAAAAGACAAGCCAAGGAAGTCTTGTTATCCAAAATTCACCCCTCGAGGTAATTTTGATAACATGTATCAAATTATTTAGTCCCAAGCAAGTAGAGCGATTTAAGGACCGAAATCATGTTTTTGGGCCCCTCAACTTCTCTCTAACTCTCCCATCCAAGAAAAATCCCAACGAGTTAAAAAAAAATGCAAAAATAAGGTTGCGAGATTGTTTTAAATTATTTCGGGTTTGAAGGGTGCGGATCGTACCAATGTAGGTCATACGAGGTTCATCGTACCAAGTTCGGGACCAAAATAAAAAGAAAATCAGCTAATTGAGACATTTTTGTACCGGGTGGTCCGTCGGACGGTTGGGACATCGGGGCGCGGAGCCGGACGCCGAAAAACCGAAATGACCGAAGGCAATAAAAATCGTCTAGTTTTTATTTTGCGTGGTTTGTGAAAATCGGGACAAACATACGTGCGGGCGTGATTCGGCTGATGCGTAAGAATGTGTTCGGGACAGCCGGGACAAAAGTACGCATGGTATTAGTGGGACACGCGGGGAAAAGGTGAAAAAGCCGCGAAGAGAGACAACGAAGCCGAATCGGCCGATGCAGAGAATGTCCGGGACAATTGGGAAAAAAATACACACGGGGCGTGAAAAATCCAAAATGGCGAAAGCAAATAAGAAAAGTCATCGTTTGACCGTGAACTTCAAGCGGCCATAACTTTTGACTCACGAGTTCCGATTTTCACAACATTGACTCAAACTAGAGTATTGAGCTTTTTTGCAAACAATAGGAACACAAGAGCACTAAATTAATATGGAGAAATTTAAGAGAATATTTCATAGAGGGTACTAATATAGAGGTATAGGATCAGATGACACCTATTGAGGATCCATGGTGACAGAGAAATCACCTAAGCGAAATTACACCATTTTCTCTCTTACTTATCTTAAGCGACTACACCTAAAAAAGTATCCTAGAAGCAATGGGATCATTAGGCACCAAAAATAATACTCCCTAAGAATTTATAAGACCACCCTATTATGTTTACATAGTTCGTTCGAGTATAACGAGCTTCTGTTACAAATAAATATAACAATAGACAACCTTACACTAACTTAAACTAGACTATTCGAGTGCGTTTGAAAACAATAGTAGAAAGAGAGGAAAAATTGAGATCGAGAAAAATGAGACATTATTTCGTAGAGGGTACTAACACAAAGTTGTAGAATAAGACAAGATCTTTCTAGGTTCCATGGTGACCGATAAATAACCGAAAAACTTATAATATTTTTTTGCTCTTAGGACTCTTAAAGGACTACGCTCGAGGCAAGTATCCCACAAGCACTAAGATCTTAGGAACTAAGATTATTACTCCCTATTTTTACCGAGGAAATCATGACACACGTGTGTAGTAGGGTTGGTGCCACAAACTTTCCTTTGCAAAAAATAGCAATGGACAATCTTACACCGACTCAAACTAGACAATTCAATGTTTTTCAAAACAATAGGATCACGAGAAGACCAAATTGAGATGGATAAAAATAAGGAAAAAAATCATATAGGGTATCAATACGGAGGTGTACGATAATATGAAACCTTTCAAGGTGTTAGGGAGATCAAGAAATCACCCAATAAAATTATAACATTTTTTCTCTCGGGGATACATTGACAATTTTGCACTTATGCAAAATTGGGTAACTCAAAACCGTCATTACGATGAGAGTCAAGGGTGAAATATACCTAAGCTAAGGAATTTTTATGTTATTGGTTACTTCTAAATTAATTAATGATTACGTGAAATTAGTAGCTATGTGTGATGTTACAAAATGTAACAGATCACACAGTCTCCAATTTCATGATAACTTCAGCAAAAGAAGACAAAGGCCCCGAAGGACAGCTATGTTTTCTTGATGAAGACACCAAATTACAAAGTAGGTGACGTGTCAAGTTTTGGATAGCAAACGAAGTGCAAATTATATAAATCGAGTTCATTATTTAATGATATAGGTTCTTATTAATGTTCTTTCCTTTATGTTTAAGACATTCAATTATATGACTAAGTTGTTTACTTCATCATACACTCCATTCATAATCTTGAAATGTAGAAGGAAATACGCAACTCATTTCAAGAATTCAATTTTTTTTTCACAAGGAAGGTAAAAATTTCCCACACAAGCCGTAGAATGTGACTAAAAAGTAAAGTACATCTACTAAAGAAAGAGGTACACATGCATGAAATAGAAAGAAAAGGAATATGAGTGAACCCATCATTACCTTTGTATATTCTTCATTTTGCGGGTTTCCCCTTTCTAGCTTGTTCCATATTTGTCTTCACAATTCAAAACATGGTACTGAAAAGTAAAAGACATGAATCATCAATAAAGAGCTCAAGGTTAATCCATATTCCTACATTGTCCTAGTTCATGCATATAGATCTCGAAAGCAACATGAGATTTAGGGTACTGAAGATCAAATTTGCATATCTCACTCGAAATAAGAGATAGAAAATAAAAGAAGAAACATGGACACAAGAGTGGCCAAAAATCCTAATTATTACTAACTATTTTCTTAAAGTGTTCGGATATAGGTTATAACCAAGAAGAAAGAATCATATACATGCTGAAAAAGAAGGACCAATGGGAAGAAACTCATATATTGTCTACAAATGGAAGATGGTTACAGTACAAAACAAAGAAGATGGTTGCATACAAGGTACATTTTCTAGATTTCAGCCAAAGGAAGGGAATTATGGGAAAATTTTGACATGGCTTTGCCATGAAAAATCAACATTTCAAATTTTCCAACTTGCAGAGAAATGTTACTATACGGGAAATAAAGCATCTATCTAAAAGAAACAAAGCTACAGAGATCTTAACAAGCATCTTAATTGGTTCTTTTAAGGGAGACATAAGAGATTGTAGGGAGGAGTAAAAGAATGTGGGAGGTATAAGAGGATATGGAGGGAGGTATAAGAGTTATGTATGGGTTTTGAGTTTTGTTTTCGAGGGATTTAAGGTGGGAACCTAATCCCATTGGGAGGCATAAGTGATCTCCCCATAGATCCTTGCTCCATTGGCTTTGCATTTTCAAGCCTTGTCTATTTTGATAGTTTCATTCTTGTGATTGATATATTTTGTTTTGAATGTGTTTTAAATGGATGTGAAATTTTTATTGTGATGTGGAAACATTGTGTTAGTTGACATTAGTTGTATCTAGACCTTCTTTCATTTTATTTGGGGCTTGGGGACCAATGACAAGGATAATAAAATGCTTGAAAAAATGCCCATTTAAACCTGAACCTTATTGCCCAATCCCAATCTGGAACATCACATATGCCTCAAATGGAGGGTTGATAACACGAGGCATAAAATGAAATGCATCGAAGCAAGAGATGGCCAATTTTGAAAAGGATGAGTTTTATGAAATTTTTACCATGTCTAAGAAAAGAGATCTTTAAGAGGAAGAAACTAAGAGAAAGGTTCAAATATTCCTTCCACTTCTGATAAAGATACTGAGACATCCCTATTTAGCTCTTAAAAAGCAACAAAAACATGAAAAACTAGGTCAAAAATCTTGTTTGTTCCATAGATTTCCATGACTACAAAGGCATAATCTATCTTTTCTAAGGCTCATTCCTATAATATTGTAGCATCTATAAATATTGTATAATGCATGAAAAAGGGTAATGTGAATATTTATTTATGGGATGATTTAAATATTCCTAGGCATAAATAAATTCTTGCAAAGGAACTTTCTAAAGCGTAGTTCTCTTCAAAATCAGCCGAGAGGAGCCAAGTAAAGTTGACATGGTGTTTGAGTACAGTTTAACAAGAAAGAATGAAATAAGTGACGTGGAAAGTTCAAAAGTTACTTAATTCAGCTGATGTAAGGAAGTCAGCTCCCTTTTATTTATCACTCATTATTGGTAATCATTTGGTTCATAAATGTATGGTGGAAAGTGGTGCAAGTAGTACATTCATTCTGAAAGAAATTTCCGACAAGTTGGGCTTAGAATATGAGCAATATACAAATAGAATTCTAGAGGTTGATGGGACAACAACTAATATAGTAGGGTTAATGAATTTTTTTAAGTAACGTTACATGCTTGTCCTAATGTAAACAATTGTACAAGATGTAATTGTTGTAGATTTGCCTCCCTATATTGCTCTCCTCTTATCAAGAGATTTTAGTGTGAAGATTTGTGGGTATATCTCTTCTAATTGGTCTTACCTCTTCTTTACAACCAGGTATAGAATACAGACTTGCACTAAATTTATAACCATTAGAAAATTTTCATATTGATCCACACGTCTTTAGAGATATTGCTAATTATGTATAGATCAAACTGATTTTGATAATAATCCTCATATTTCTATTTTAGATGGTGTTTTTGTTGGTTTTCAAAATAGGAATTTAATGCAAACAACGGTGAAGGGACGAAATTCATTCTGTTTTATTGGAGAGATGCCATTATTCAAAGAAAAAAACTATCAAAAATGTACAACTTTTTATTTCAATGAGGAACTAAGATATCATGAAAGTGTTTTAAATTCCATGATAGATTATCAATACAAAAGAATAGAAGAACTAAGGAAGGGAAAGGTAGAATAAAACTCTTCGGGAAGTATAGATAGCAAAATAGTTCCCTATAAATGTTTAACTAGGATAGTATAGAATAGAATCATTCGTATTAAAACCATTAGATGTTATTTTGTAGACAAAAATTTCCAAAGATAACATCACAGAATACAAAACTTCTCAATGCAAATACAAAAATGATTCAATAATTTATAATAGATAAGAAGGAACAAATAGACACAGAAAGAAGTAGAAAGGAAAGTATCCTTGTATTTATTGCTTTTAACCCTTTTACACTTTAAAAAATAATCGAGTTCCAACCCACTTTTCAAATGGCAAGGAGAGCTCATTATATAATTTACAAATTGGTTACACTTGGTAACCGTTTCTTTTAATTAAAATATTAATTAAGGAAATGTATAATACAAAGTCTTTAATTAAATTACAAGGAGCTCGACACTAAAAATAGAAGAAGAGAGAAAATATTGATGAAGAGACATTCGATTATGGTGAGGAGGCCCATGATTTGAGAATCGATGCCTAAATGTTTGCAATGCTTCCTCTATTTCCATGCCTCTTAGAATTGTGGTGTTGGAGGTGGCATGTGTCCACATTCCTAGACATTTCTCCATATTTTTGTCAAACTCGGTATGTTCCAGATATTCTTTATTAGCTTCGGCAATAGTAGAATGGAGGGAACAAATGTCTTCCATCTTCTCTTTGGTAAATGAATCCTCTTTAAACAAATCATCGTTGACAAGTTCTGAACTGAGCCTTGATTTCCTGAAGAGAGAAGAGAACACCTGAAGTTTCATCCTGAAGATGACTGTGAATATCTTTGAAGACTGATGAGACATAAGTTTTAAAATATTCTCCTTTTTGCCACACATTCCTCAATTCTCCCAGTACTTCTTCCAGAACCTTTATCTTCCACTCAACACTGAAAATCCATTCCTTTGACAAGTAATTATTGGCATCATCAAATACCTTGTTGACAAATAGGGTCTTCTCATTAGCTTGGCCCATTAGGTGAAGATTTGTAATACAACTACTCTAGACCTGCAGTTCTTTATCCATGGCTTTGATTGAGGAAGAGAGTTTTTGCTACAAATTAATCACTTTTTCATTTGTTTTGAAGGCTTCCTCAATGAAGTTCAAACTGCTATAATCATATCATCCACCATAGCTTCCATGACCTTCCCATAAGTTGAATACTAGGGGTTGGGAGAGAGCGCTAGTAAAGATGGATCAAAATTTATCCTTGCCAACAAAGATTTGATAAAGTTCGAAAGAACCGATTATGTTCTTCCATTTGCTCTATGTAGTGCCTTTCCTTTCTCGCTCGTTCAATAACCTTAGTTAATTTTTCACAGAAGGTTATGAACTTCACTCTCAGGAGTGGATTCTCCCATTGGGATCCTAGAAAGCTCCAAATCAGAGACCAAAAGATCCTTCTCTACTTTATCAACCTTGGGCTTTGCAACCTCCAGGAACTATTGGCCCTGAGCATCAATTACTAATCTTGAAGTAATATTTTCTCTCTTTGCTAGAGGAGGACTAGTAGAACTCAAAAGATCTGCTACAACATCAAAATATTTCCTGTTAAACAAAAGAATATTTCTTGTTTCTTTTGCATCAACCAAAGTGCACCCAGGAAAAGGTAGAAGAAGAAGAGAAAGGAACAAAAGGAACACGAGCAAGTGAACTCATGGCAATCAAATTATTAACCCTTTGTTGCCTCCAATAGAGAAGTACTAGAGACCTCGGGAAATTCCTTTGTAGAGGAGTCTTCTATACTAAGAGATTCAGTACATGGAACCTTTTTCATTCTTTCACGGTGATTTTAGGAGCTCTGTAGGATCGGCACTTCACCATCATCATTTTCACTAAGAACAATAATATTGTCTTGCCACGAAGGTAATTGTGATGGCTCGAAAGAGATTCTTTCTCAATTGGTTCTTGCTTAACCTATTTAATCTTCTTTCCATACAATTGAGTGGAAGAATAAGGAGTGGATGATTTAGGATCTTTTATGGAAGAAGAAGGAAGGGTTTGCTCAGGTACCTCAATACTAGGTGAATGTACTTCCTTCCTAGGTGTGGAAGTTTCTTTTGAAGGAGATCTACCATGGCTTTCATGAATTCATAAAATTTCTGTCAAACAAAACTTTAGTTACGACAAGATGGGGGAAATTATCTCACTCAAATCATCTTTCTCTTTCACATACCAATACATGGTTTATAGAGGTGTGTTCTTGATGAATCTTTCATACTCAAATGATTGCAATCCCTCATCATTGTCCTTAAGCCATTTAGGAAATTGGTAGATATTGAGATCTATAATTTATTGCAGAGAGAGTCTACAAAATGCCTCCTTCTAGCTTCAAAATCATTAGCCACAAGCATCCCGGTAATCCTCAATGTCTAGTCTATGATTATAACTTATTGAAGGTTACGATCAATAAATTTCTTGAGATCAAACAATTCCTAGCTCGAAGAAATGGACAATGAGCGGAACAATAGCCCGTTCTATGTTTTGGTCATCAGAGCCGTTTTGCATGTATAATTTCCTAGGGAGATATGGAAATGAAGACTTGTGATATTCTTATCTCTATAGGTTCTGTCAAGTTTATCAAGTTGTCTGCACACCTCAACTAGAGCCATTTTATCATTGAAAAACAAGGGAAGCTTGAGGGTGTACTTTCAAAGCAAGATAACATGGTGTATGAGAATCTTGAATTGGATGAAGAAAGCCCGTACTTGGATATCGGGGTTATAGACTCATCGAGAAAATCTCCTAGTAGTGTCACTCTCTAAGAGTCTTACAATATACATGGTGAAAGTATCATTGACCCTTCTAAAATTTTGATTGCTGGCCTCGAGGGTAAAGTGAGGGCGTGTATTTGTAGATAGGCTCATCCTTCTTTCCATGTATCCCGGGGATGAAGCTAGGGTATACACAAGATAGGAAGTCATATAGAACTTATTTTTCTAAACATTTGACAATTGCTTAGTCAGATTCATAGAAATAATTTCAGCCCAATTTATATTCTGCTTGCCCTCACAGATGATATTTATAAAAGGGCACATCCAAAAATGAAATTCATTGGTGAAGGAATTCCCATGATATGAGCAAGAAAAATGATGAAATCAGACAGCTCCTCATTGAAATCAACCCTGAATAATGCTTTGGAGAGTTGGGATGCTCCTTTCTTAGGGTTCTTTAACCATGACTTATTACTCGAGCCTTGTATTTTCACTGTCTTGATTGAATAGATTTTGAGCTTGAGCAAGAGTGAGAATGATGGAGTCTTCGGTCTCAGGAATGCGTAGGGTAGTAATGATAGCAACATCATCTAGTTTACCAATCACATCTCCATGCACATTAACGAACTCTACGATGTATGGGTTAAAATGAGCTTGCAAGAAAGCACGGTGTTAGCACAGCTTTGCGAGAGATGGGAAAACCACTGCTGCATACACAATTCCAATGACAGCGATCATTTGGGCCATTGGAGTAGGGTTGGCGCATGTTAGTCTACACTAAAAATAACCAAAATCTAAGTGTCGAACCTCACTATCCCCAATATCAGGTATAGAGGTCTCGAGAGGTGACGAGATGTTCCTTCCCTTGAAATTTGATCTTCATTTTTACAATGCACCTTTGAGGGACGAACTTCCAAAAAAATTCGTGATGAGAATGTAAAGGAATATAGGGAGATGAACAAATTAATCAATTGAAAGGATGTGCATGAGAAAAAGAAAGTGACCAATATGACAAATTCATAGGTGGTAGTTTCTTTAAATAGCCATTTAGGAGAGAGAAGATAGTTAATGAGCATTAAATACACCTTGCACCGACTCAAAAAGGTGAAATGTGGGAAAATTTGAAAAAACTATCCTAGACCGTTTATGGGACATTGGGACATGAGGTACGTGAGGATGCGATTCGATCGGTGGGGTGATGTAGGGAAAGTGGGCCAAATGAGCACGGGTGGTCTAGGGACACAAAAATGTTGGGGACTCGAAGACGTGATTTGATCGGCGCTTGAGTGATGCGGGGAATCGGAAAGCAGAAAACCCATATGCATTTAGGACGGATGGGTTGAAAGTACATGAAGAACTTGATGTGTTCGAGGTGGGCGATCGAGGAAAAAGAAATCCAAGCAAACTTTGGATAGATTGGCCAAAAATTCTGATAAAGCGAAGCATGACAAAGACTTGCGGGGAAAATGGTCAATCGGTGAGCAGAAAGCCTTGTTGAACATGGGGACAGATGGGACAAGAAAACACGATGCGACCGATGTGGTGGATCGAGATAACATGAAGTCCAAAGGAACTTTGGGACATGAGGACTAAAATGTCTATGAGACCCATGAAGTTACTTAAAATGTCCCCAAGAAATGATATTCTCACTATTTTTTCAAATTTCCTATTCACTAAAACATTAGCGAATGGTGCCGACTCAAAATTTTCAATTTTTTTAAATTTTCAATAGAGAGGACTTTTGAGGGGACAACAACTTGGTCTTCTACGGGAATACTTGACTAGATCGGAAGAATCGGGAAAGAAAATAATTTAGAAAAACTACGGGGAAGAAGACCACTTTGCCTTATCCATTGGGCAAAGAGTCAAAGGAAAAACAAAACAAAAGGAAACACACCAAAAACATGGAAAGGCAAACAACAAAGAAAATTCAAGGAAAGCAAATACAAACTATACATAATATACATAGGACTTCCTATTTCCTAGGATTTGAACAATTTCAAGTACTTCCCACTATAAGGAATCGGAGAGAAGATCCATCCATGTAATCAAGATAGAATGAATTTTAACTAGCAAAGTGCACGATTCTAAAAGGACTAATCGAAAGAGAGTGAAAATTACCACGGCTTCCACGAGGTTCATGCCTTTTATCCCATAACAAAACAATATCTCCAACCTTGAACTCTTTGTATTAGGTTTTCTTATCAAATAAATATTTCACCTTCGGTGATGGCGGGTATTTCTTCAAACACACGCATCCTGTCTTCATCTAGCTTATGGAGATACATGATCCTCTTATCCAAAGAATCACTAAAAGCCTGGTGTCCTCATTAAATTTCATCAAATGCAAAGATGGTAGTTCAAATCATCCTTTGGTAATTGGGCTTCCACACCATACACTACTTGAAAATGGGACATCCCAATTGCTCTTTTGGGTGTAATTCTATCTTCCCAGAGAGCATCATAGAGATTTTGTGCCGGTTTGTCTAAGATTCCTTAACAAGTTTTCTTACAATGGTCATGTAATTTTTGTTTCTTGATTATGTCTATCCATTCCCTTGAGGATAGTAATCGAAGAATGAGCAAGGGAAATACCATATCCATAGCAGAAATCCATCATCTCGGTAGAAGAAAAATTTAAAGCATTATCGAGTCACGATCTTTTTGGTACTCCAAACTTTATCGGGATGTTTTCTTTGATAAAATTACATACTACCTTTCAAGTGGTAATTTTAATGGGATGTATTTTAGCCACTTAGTGAAATAATCTGTGGCAGTCAACACATGAGTATGTCCTACACTCGAAGATGGGTTGAGTGTTCCAATGAAATCAAACCCCACTTTGTTGAAAGGGATCTTCAATCACTGGCTGGCTTGAGTGACAAAGAAACCAACTTTGCTCTTCCCACAAAGGTTTGAAAAGCTTCAAATTTTTCGACCCACTTTGATGCATCCTTAAACAAAGTAGGAAAATAGTACCTTGCACGAAGAATTTTGTGAGTAGTAATGGCGAGATGAGAAATGACCGCCACGAGCTTGGTCATGGAAATTTGAGAAACACTTCAAGAATCTTCCATCCACTCCCGTTTGAACAAATCATTTTCCCATAACACATACTATTATAACCTTAGCTTGATAGCTCTCTTCTCCTTGGTAGTCAAGTGAGAGGAACATTCACCATTGGTTGGAAAGTGAGAAACATCAACATGCTGATTCATTTGTTGAGATGAGGAATGGAACAATAGGGATATCAAATTCATCTTGAGGTGCTTCATGACTAGCTCCCTCGAAATGAGTTCACACAAGCCTTTACCACCGAACTAGTTTTGCTGGTGCGATGTCAATATCATACTCCACAGACCTTTGCTAACAAATTTCCTCTTTTTGTTACGAACTCTGTTGTGTAAGAATAGACTTGATAGTTATATCGAGCACAAGCGAGAATATAGTGAGAGTTAAGAATATAAAATCAAAACTTCTTAACAACTTTAACCAATGCTAAAGCATGTTTCTCCATCATAGTATACTTTAACTCGTGAGTTTTCAGAATATAACTCATGAATGTAATGGGGATATCATAATATTAAGAATCTTTACGAGTTAACACAACGACCAATGTACTTTCTACGGCATAGTAATAGATAATAAAACCTTTTCTAAAATCTGGACATGCTAAGATAGGAGTCTTAGCAATGGCTTTCTCAATTCCTCAAAAGTTTCTCTACAAAATTAGGGATGAATCTTCTCAAGAAGCTGATTTTACCAAAAAAAGAGTGCACTCCCTTGTTACTTGTGGGGAGAGGAATCTGCTGAATAGCTTGAACTCATTCAGGATCAATCTTGATTCCATATTTGGAGACAACATGTCCCAACAACTTTCCCTCCGTGACACAAAATACAGATTTCTTGGGATTCAAAGAGACTCCATGTTCTCTGCATTTAAAGAGGACCGTTTCTAGATGCTAAAAGTGATCCGCTCTAGATTTGAAAAAAATGGTCAAATCATCTAGATACACAACAATACATTTTACTTTCATAATTCCAAATGCCAAATCCATAGCTCTCTACGGAAGGTAGCACCAACATTAATGAGACCACGGGGCATCCACTTATAAGCTAAAGTACCCCAAGGAGTAGTGAAGGAAGTCTTGTGCTGATCTGCGGTGTTAACTTCTACTTGGTTATATCCCAAGGATACGTCTAGAATGGACAACATCTCTACACCCGTAACATCTTTCAACATCCGGTCCATCATGAGCAAAGGGTAGTTATGCTTCAAAGAAGCTTGATTGATTCTGAAATCAACACAGATCCGAATCTCACCATTTGTCTTCTTGAGCGGGTAAAATATTAGCCATCGTGTTGAATGATGAATGGGAAAGATAATCTTAGCGTTCTATAACTTCTGTATTTCCTAGAAAATGGTGTCGATAATTTTTGGATTGTACTACCTTTGCTTCTCGCTTGAAAGGCTTGATCCGAGGTTTGAGGGGAATGAAAGCGTTACATTTATTTTGGCTGAAAATCCTTCAGATCATCGTAATAATAAGCAAGGACATCAATGTACTTCTTCAAAATATCCACCACCAACTTCTTCTCTTCTTGGGTACAACACTTTCCAATGTTCACCATTTTGGGCTTAGCAGAGTTCCAATATTAATCTTTTCATATTCAGCAGACTGTTGGGGTCCTGTGGAAGCTTTGGACTTGACATATCTATCATGTTTATAAAAAAATTCCTCCAAGCTTACCATCCCTCTAGGGATCTTGTTACCTTTTAGCCTGATGTATCCATCTCGATCTGTCTCCTCTTTGACACCTTCTTCACTAGAAGACACACTCTCATGAGGCAGATTGTCACCTCCTTCAAAATACAATTGTTCAAAGTTATCCCTGAGCTCCAGGAAGAGAGTAAATGTTGATCATCATTGAAAATTTCCATTTGCTTGCATTATCTAGTACACTTGGTCCATGGATCATATCAATGATGAATTTACCTTAAGATAAATCAAGATGAGGTGTCAATAAAGACCCACAAAACAACTATGGAATCAGCCACAGTGTTCTTTTCCCTCGCTTTGCTTCGATGGAGAAGGCATCAAGAAATTCAATAGAATCCCAAACTAGGTTTTTGTAGTTCTTCAATCTTCTATTCTTTACTTGGAACATATCTCTGACTTGTTTAACAACCAGTTCCGCATCTCCACAAGCCGGAAGATTCTTCACCCCTCTCTCTTTTTCAACGTTTAGTCTAAGGATGAGAGCTTCATATTATTTTGCATTGTTTGTATTTTCAAACTGTAATTTGAATGAGAATGTATGAATCTTTCCCTCTGGGCATATCAATACTACACCAGCCCTAGCACTAGCCGAGAGGAGAAACTTCCATCAAAATCTAAATTCCAAATCCTATAAGGATCGGAAGTACTTCTTGGGACGTTTCGCCTCATCTGTGACATGATCATATAGTTGTCATGCCCAATATCTTCATAAAGTATTTTGCTTTGGGATCATTTGTCTTTTACACAATATACTCGGTTGCTTTTCGAGTAACAAAGTCTTCATCTTTCCTTGGTGGTGTAAGACCATGTAACCAATCCATTTGAATTTCTCATCCCACGTCCTTCCAAAGTTCCTACTCAACACCATGCCATATGAAGGAGGGATATCACTACTAGAATATTAGCTAAAACCTTTTCTCGGGTAAGGAACCAAAAGCTACTTGTGCATACTTAATTCTTCCAACTAAGGGCACCTACCTACTCTCCATGGAATAGCAAGAACCATAAGTGCGTGTGAGGGTAAGACTCAAAGAATGAGCCACATTGGTAGGCATAACATTGTCTAAAGCTCCTGAGTCTATGACATAGTTGCTAATTCTATGGCATGCTATAAGGAGGGTCACATAAAATGGTTTGATTTTCTCATTAGGTGAGGTGATTGCAACCACAAGATTTGGTTAGGGTATGGTAGATGGAGTAGGAAAAATATCTTTGGAAGTGTTAGATGAAGGCTTGGGATGGGAATTGACAAATTGGACCATTTTAGCAAATAATTTTGGATGGGTGTGATAATACATAGCCCTACGAAATCTAGATCTTTGTCTTTTTAAGATGATCTATGATATCAAAAGATCTAGAAGTGGATGGGGAATCATCACTAGGAATCTTAGGCCTATCAGGATTTGAAGCTAGAGAAAAAGAATTTTTAGAAGCAAGATTAGGAGTTGAAGAATTAGCGAACTAAACTTTTGCATGGATGCGGTGGGAGCAGGGAATCCTCTTCTCGACACCACTAGAATAGTTGCGGGATAATCCTTGAATTTTTAGTAGGTGCATCACTTTTTTTTTCTTTTTGTCTACTCGAGGTCATAATAGCATATGATGCAATGTTCATCTCTGCCACTACTTCATCATAATCATCTTCTTCATCAATGCACTTTCAGTAGTAAGTAAATTAACTTGAGATCCATCAAGTTCTTTAAGTTCCTCATCAGCCTATTCTTCTAGTTCTTCAAAATCTTCATTAAATTCTTCATCATCAAGTTCTTCAACCTCACAAGATGCATTAACGGGGACCTTGATGGATGGTCCTTCAATTTTCAATCACAAATGCGAGAAGAAGGAAAAGCGGTTTATGGGCTGAAAATTCGTCCTTGGAACATCTTGATAAAGAGCATGCTAAGAAAATTATTTCTTGAGGGCAATGACGTCATTAGTAAGCTTCTATACTAATTGGTCTGCATTAGCTCCGGGAGTAGAGGAAGAGGAGTAATAAGCTTTAGATTTGGAAGGATCTCTTTTTAATTTACGGACATGATCGAGTCATCTTCAACATTGACGGATAATCTTTGATCAACATCCAAAGTTGTAATATTTTCTCTTCTCACCACATAACTCACTCCAGAAATTGACTGTTTAGGACTTCAAACATTTTTTAATTTTATCTACAAGCCGGTGTCTTGTGGGATCTTATAAATCAACTTATTGAACATGGCCACAAATTCTCTCATGGGATCATGTGGTTCTCTCTTGATCTGAGAAATATGGGCTAGTAAAGCATGCACATCTTCGAGTAGGTTTGAAATGTTTTTTAAATATTGTTATCATGGTGGTCCAATTAGTGATGGCCCGGTGGGGAGATGATAAAACCATTACGCTTCATTTTCTGTAAAGTCTCCACAAAAAACTGAAAAGAGACATCCTTGTGTTCAAATCTAAGGACTCCACATGAAACTATGATGGCTGCAATCGTTCATCGTGATGTACCTTTTCATCACCTCACGAACTTTGAAAATTTCTTCTTATTACCCCCAGGTAACTCATGCAAAGTTTGAGGAAGGGTGAGAGGCCAAACTTCTTTTCCCAAGGTAATGGAAATTCCGTCCTTGGAAAAATTGCTTGAAGTGGGAACCGAAACACCAATGAAGAACCAAAGCATGAAGATTAGGGCTAGGTAGCTCTTGAGGGACACCACTTCCAGGAAGATTTGTCCTCAATAGGTGGTGGGATTGCAGAATGGGTTCTTATATTCCTCCTTGTTAAATGAAGAGGAAAACCTTACTACTCCAATATTTGAAGCGAGAATCTTAAATTTTGAGCCCTTCTGACAGGTAAACCTTACAGACCATGAGATCAGAAAAATGATCAAGAAATTATTTTTAAATACTATAATACATTAAAACGAATCCCAGCAGAGTCACCAAAAACTATTGGTTGTCAAAATAGGACTTTAATGAAAAATCAGTTAGGGGATGAAAGTCCTTCCTCTTTAATGGGAGAGGTGTCCTTATTGAAAGAAAAAAACTATTCACAAATGTCCAACTTTTAATTTCAATGAGGAACTCGGATATCATGATTTTATTTTTTAAATTCCAAGATAGATTATCAATACAAAGGAAAAAAAAACTAAGGAAGGGGAAAGATAGAATAACACTCTTCGAAAGTATAGATACCAAAATAGTTCCCTATAAATGTTGAAATAGGATAGTATAGAATAGAATCATTCATATTAAAACTATTTGATGTTATTTTGCAGACACAAAGTTCAGAGATAACATCCACAAGAATAGAAATCTTCTAAGTGTGAATAGATAAATGATTCAATAATTTATAATATATAAGAAGGAATGAATAGACACAGATGAAGTAGAAAGGTAAATATCCTTGTATTGATAGGTTTTGACCCTTTTACTCTTTCAAAAATAATCAAAGTTCCAGTCCCCTTTTGAAATGATGAGGAGACCTCATTATATAATTTACAAATTTGTTACACTTGGTAACTATTTCTTGTAATTAGAATATTAATTAAGGAAATGTGTAATACAAGTCCTTAATTACATCACAAGGAGCTTGGCACTAAAGATAGAAGAAGAGAAAGAAAATCTTGAACAAGAGACATCGATTATGGCAGAGGAGGGCCAACTAATTTCAGAATCGAGATGCCTAAATCTTTTCAATGCTTCCGCTATTTCCATGCCTCTTGGAATTGTGGTGTTGGAGGTGGCATCTATCCACATTCTTAGACATTTCTCCATATATTTATCAAACTTAGTATGTTCCAGATATTATTTATTAGCTTTGGAAATAGCTAAATGGAGGGAACAAATGTATTCCATCTTCTCTTTGGTAAACGACTCCTCTTTAAACAAATCATCCTTGACAAAAGTTATGAAATGAGCCTTGATTTCTTGAAGAGAGAAGGGAACACCTGAAGTTTCATCCTGATGATGAAAATGAATATATTTGAAGGCTGATGAGACACAAGTTTTAAAAGATTCTCCTTTTTGCCACACATTCCTTAATTTTCCCCTTGTTTCTTCCAAAACCTTTATCTTCCACTCAACACTGAAAATCCATGCCTTTGACAAGTTATTTTTCGCATCATCAAATACCTTGTTGAGCAACATGATCTTCTCATCAGCTTGGCCCATTGGGCAAAGATCCATAATACAAATACTCAAGACCTTCAGTTATTTATCCATGGCTTTGATTGAGGAAGAGAGTTTTTGCTGCAAATTAATCACTTTTTCATTAGTTTTGAAGCCTTCCTCAATTATGTTCAAACTGCTATAATCATATCATCCACCATAGCTTCCACATCCTTAGCATAAGTTGAATACTTGTATATGTATTTGATGATCTGAACTTCATCGACTAATAATCATGGGGGTGGGAGAGAATCCGGTGGAGTGGATCTAAAACATTATCCTTTTCCAACAAAGATTTGATAAAGTTGGAAAGAACTGGATCGATTCAGTGTCTGCCAACATCTCTATGGTTTGCTTGCCTTTCTCAACTCATTCAATAACCTTAGTTACTATTTCCTGAAGGTTATGAAATTCACTCTCAGGAGTGGATTCTCCAATTGGGATATTGGAAAGCTTCAAATTAGAGACTAAAATATCCTTCTCTGCTTTATCAACCTTGGTATTTGCAACCTATAGGAACTGCTGGCCTTGAGTTTCAGTTACTAATCTTGAAGCAATATTTTGTCTCCTTGCTGGAGGAGGAGGAGAAAAACTCAACAGATCTACTACATCATCGAAATCTGACCCTATTAAACAAGAAGAAGATTTCCTCTTCTTACTGTCAACCAAGGGCTGCACCAGGAAAAGGTAGAAGAAGAAGAGGAGCGAACAAGAAACCCAAGAGCAAGTGAAATCATTGCATTCAAAGTATTAACCACTATTACCTCCGTAGAGAAGTACTTGAGACCTTAGGGAACTTCCTTGCGAGAGAGAGTCTATCTATGCTAGGAGGTTTGGTACTTGGAACCTCTTTCCCTTTTCTACGGTGATTTCAAGAGATCCTGTAGGATCTAAAGCACTTCACCATCATCACTTTCACTAAGAAAAATAATGTTCTCCAACCCTTAGGAAATTTTGACCACTCTGGAAGAGATTCTTCCTCAATTGGTTCTTGCTTAACCTCTTTAATCTTCTTTTGATACACTTTAGTGGAAGAAGAAATAGTATATGATTCAGGCTCTTTTATTGAAGAAGAAGGGGGGTTTGCTCAAGTACCTATGTATTGGGTGTATATACTTCCTTTCAGTGTGGAATTTTCTTTTGAAGGATATATGCCTGGATTTCCCTTAATTCACGAACTTTCTGTCAAACCAAACATTAATTATAACCAAGATGGGGGTAATTATCTCACTCAAATCATCTTTCTCCTTCACATACCAATCCGGGGTTTCTATAGGTGTGTGATTGTTGGATCTTTCATGCTTGAAAGGATTACAAGCCCTCGTCATCATCCTTAAGCCCTTAAGGAACTTGGTAAATATTGAGATATATAAATTTTTGTAGAGAAAGTCTACCATAGTGCCTCCATTTGGCTTCAAAATCATTTGCACAATCAGCCTAGTAATCCTCGATTGTGCAGTCGATGATGATAAGTTATTATGAGGTTTTGATTAATTAATTTCTTGGATCAAAACAAGTCACAGGTATTAAAAAATGGATCGTGAGAGGAGAAATAGCCCTTTCTATGTTTGGGAATCTAGAGCCATTTTTCATGTATAATTTTCCACAAAGATAGGGAAATGAAGACCAGTGATCTTCTTGTCTCTACAGTATTGTGTAGTTTATCAAGTTGTCTACACACCTCAACTAGAGCCATTTTATCATTGCAAAACATAGGGAGCTTGAGGGGTGTACTTTCAAAGCAAGCTAACCCGATATATCATAATATTCTAAATTGGATAAAGAAAGCCCTGTACTTGGCTATCAAGGTCATAACTTCATTAGAAAATCTCCTATCGGTGTCACTCTCTAATATTCTTACAATATACATGGTGAAAGCATCATTGACCCTTCTAAAATTGTGATTCTTTGGCCTCGAGGGTAAACTAAGGGTAGTATGTGTAGATGGGCTCTTTCTTCTTGGCCTATATGTAGGTAAAACCTAACCACTCCCGAGGATGCGGCTAGGGTATACATGAGATAAGAATTCATATAGAACTTATTAGTTTTCGAACATTTGAAAATTGCTCGGTCGATTCATACAAATAATTTCAGCCCAATTTATATTCTACTTGCCCTCACAGATGATATTTATAAAGGGAAGCTGTTATCAAAATTTCACCCCCTTGGGTAATTTTGATAACATGCATCGAAATATTCAATTCCGGCGCATTGATTGATTAAGAGCAAACATCATGTTTCTGAGGTTCTCTCAGATATTTTTCTAACTCTCCTGTCCAGGTAGTTAGGAGCAAGCTCTGAGAAAATGCGGGAAAAAGGTTGCAGAAGGCAAGAAGGTTGATCCAGAAAAAATGGTGAAAATCGGCTAAGTCCTAGTCCTAGGAGCAATTGGGACATCTGGGACAAAAAGGCGCGGATCGGCCGAAAAGCCTCCAAGCGGCCCAAATAGCAACAGGGACATCTGGGACAAAAGTACGCGGCGGGCGCGAAATGCCGGTTCGACCGAGAGAAAAAATTGGCTAACTGCTGAGAGGGTCGCCTTTGGGACATTTGGGACAAAAAGGCGCGAAGCGGCCGAACCGGGCGAAATGAGCACAAGCAGTCCGAAACAAAGTGGGACAAGTGGGCCGAAAAGACGCGAACTGGCCGAACCGGGCGAAAAAGGTCGAGGCAGTCCAAAGCAAAATGGGACGTCTGGGACAAATGGACACGAAATGCCCGAACCGGACGAAATGAGCACAAAGGGCCCAAAATCAAATGGGACATCCGGGACAAATGGAGGCGAAGTACGCGAAGGAGCCGAATCAGCCGAGGACCAATCAGAAGTTGCCACGTGTCCTCACAAGAGAAAAGTCAAAAAGTCAATGGGCGAGTTTTCGAGCACCGATCCGAACCAATGGGATAGTGCCACGTGTCCCAGCTAGGGCCCACAAGGAAAATTCAAAAGACAGCCCGCCGAAAGGTAGAGGAGAGAGAATCACGCGACCAATCAGAACATGTCACGTGTCATCCAAGTGGCAGAGCGCGGGAAAAATTCCAAAATCCGTTTTGGTCTGCTCCGTGCCCTAAATCTTCAGATCGCCATATCTTTTGATCCAGAGCTCGGATTTCCACGTTCTTTATATCAACGAAAAGCTGTTGAGATGCTCTACATGATTCTGGGATCAATCTCGAGTTTTGGTGTAGTCTGAAGAGAGAAAATCGAGAAACGGCTCTGACGTGTGGTAATGGCCAGAAGCGACCTTTCAACAACCCGTTTTTATGCTAATGGGTCGCATTCTTCTTCTGCACGGCCAGAAGTGACATTTTAGCGGCCAAATTAATACAAATGGGTCGCATTCTCCTCCAAAATCGCTCAAAGTGACAGGGTATGGGTTGGTAAGATTCCTCCATGCTGAGTTAATGCATCTGCAGTCAATGAGGAATGGGCTTGCACGTTTTCCTACGTTTCTGTCCCCTGGGTTCGACCCATGCAATGTAAAAGCCAGATTTGGCTCATTTGAAAAAAAAAAGGTTGTTCATTCTTTCTGCTCTGCCCTCCCTTCTTTTCTTCTCTGGGGTTGAAAATGGAGTTCGAACCTCCTCCCTGCTCTGTAATGGCGTTTTTGCCTTTTACTAATGGAATGATGTTCTGTGCAAACTTCTGGAGCAACAAAACGTGTTTTGTGATGCATCTGTCCATCCTTCCTTGTTTTTGCTTGTTCTCTTCTTGCCTCTCTTCATTGCAGGTATTTGTGCATGTTTGAATGTTCATTGCAGGTCTGGAGCTGTGTTCATGGAGTTTTGGGACATTTTCTGTGTGAAATCTATCCTTGGGCCTGTGATGCATCTGTCCATCCTTCCCATTGCTCACCTCTCTTTGTCCCATGGCAGTTTTGATAGATGTCCAACATTCTCCTTCTCTGGTGTATCACCGTTTTAGTGTAGGCTTTTGCTATTTTTCCTTTCTCTCTCTCTCTCTGTCTCCTTGGCACGGTTAGATTAGGATTAGATTAGCTTTCCTGCACTTTGGAATAGCTTGTGGCGAGGTAGTTTAGGAGCGGGAACCAGCCTTCTCTCGGAGATTCCTCTCTCGATTTCACAATTCCCACGCTTGGAGAGAGGTTTCCATGTTGTGCAATCACACTGGATGCCTGAACATCAACCTAGAAGCCTGATGTGTGTCCAGGGGTGCTGTGATTTTGCATCAACAGTTTTGGCACGCCCGGTGGGACCTTAGAGGTCTTTCACTTCATCTTTTGCAGGTTGGTGTGTTCCTGTGAAGTTTTCAGCCTTTGGAGGCACTTGCAAACACATCTGGCGACTCCATCTGGTTAACAACCCATCTGTCAAGCTGCAGACCTTCCTTTCCATCCATTTTCATCCATTCTTCCTTCCATCTCTTCCATCATTCTGTCATTCTATGAAGTTGTGCAATCATGACTTCATTTCCATCATGGTATTCACATCAACAACAGCAGTATATCACACCTCCAACACATTTTGCAAATCCTCCAAATCAGCATTTTGAGCAGATTCAAGATCAGTATGCATACCCATATGAGCAGCAGTGCCAAAGTCAGTTTGGCTATGGAGCTTTCCAAGAGCAAGAGTATGCATACAATGAAGACAATCAGATCCAAGATGCTGGTCTGTTGGAGAAAATCCAAAAGATGGAGGTGGGGATGGTGCAGTCCAGAGCAACAGCTCAAATGAGAGCTTTTGGAATCGGTTATGGAGCACCCTGTCCATGGGTGGGACCTTTTCCAAGGCATTACAGCCCTCAGGAGAAGCTTGACTTCATGATTGCAATGCTGCCTTTGCTTGCACAATGGACAGCAGAAATAGAGGCCTACAGACTTGTTGTTGAACAACCTTGTCAATGGGTAAGTTCTACACCATCATCTGGTTTTTCTCTTTCCATTACTCAAGCAGCATCATCTCATTTAAACTCCTCATCTGCTGTCCCAAATATTGAATCCATTTCTCCACCCCCTAGTCTTCCACCCCATCTCGATTCTTCTTTCCTTTTCCCTTCCAAACAGTCATCCCCTCCACAAGAGCTAACAGAAATACCCCCTCCTCCAAAGAAACAAGAGGTTTCACCTCCTCCACCACCACAAAAAAATGTCAAATCAGTTGAGTTTCAACCCATCCCTCCTCTTGCATTCCCAAATCCATGTTGGGAGGATGAAAATCAGAATGCCAGTCAAGGAAAACAACAGCAAAAAGAGAGTGCCAACAAAGATGAAGAAATTCAAAATCTGAAGAGTTGGGCTCTTAGATTTGGGATGACAAAGATCCCCTTGATGGTTAAGCCTACAGAAGAGGCTAAGGTTGAACAAATGGTGGTGAGGACTGATTTTGTTGGAGAAGAAGATCTTGCAGTCCCAACTTGTCCTCTAGAGCAACAAATTGAAGAGTTTGACTTGACAAACTTCATGCTGGAGGAGGAGTTCAATCAAGAGCAAGATTGTCTTCAAACATTGGAGGAAGGAGAAGCTGCTCCAGATCCAAAAGAAGAGGAGCACATTCTAGCTGTGGAGGAGAAAAGTGCAGATCCAAGGGCTTTGAGCACAAAGCAGGCTACAGGAGAACCTTCAGTTCTTCTTTCTACTTCACCTCTCTCAAGTTCTAATACTGAAAAGGAGTTTGATCTCTCAAATTCAATATTGGAGAGTGAAGGAAACCATGGTGGTCAAGTTGCAGATCAAGAGGACACCATGGAGGAAGTTGAAAATGAGCAGCAGGACAGCAATGAGGCAGTTTACCTGTCAGATTTGGAGGACTGTTTTGATGGAGAAGAGCCGGTTGAGCTTTCACCTTTCTCTCTTTCATCATCCACATTCCAAACACAAGAGCCTGCTGCCATGAAGGAGAGCTTTCATTTGCAGCAGCCTGCATCTTACAGCAGCTCTTTGGGATCAAGATTGGAAGATTTTTATCTTCCATGTTCTTCATCGGAGGAAGAGAAAGGACAGAAGAATTCCACCTTTTCTTCCACACCATCCATTCAAGAAGGTCTACAAGAAAACTCCATTCTTGGAGTTGAAAATCAGAGCTATGGGCATATCAAACTGATCAGACCTTGCCCAATCAGGTATTTGGCTTCATTAGAGCTAAAGGAGAAGCCACAACCAGTCATGCTTGTTTCTGAGCATGAGGATGAGCTACAAAGTACCAAGGATCAGCTGCCATACCTATCCAATCCAAATGAAGAGCAACTAAAAGAGGTATTGGATTTTTCAATTGATACCTTGATGATTTGGATAGAAGACCACTTCTTGTTGATTTTCCATCCATCCAAACAGCCATGATCGAGTGCCAAATCAATTGCATGGCTGCCAATTTTGAAGAAAGGAAGCTATTTTGCACAACCAGTTGCAGGGTTTGTTTAGCTTGCCTTTGCTTCCAGTTAGAATAGAGTAGGTAGGTTTGCTTTCAGCAGAAGAAGTGCTTGTGCACACTCTGCATGTTCCATTTGGGGCATGTATGATTTTCAGTTTTGTACATAGTTTTTGGTGTTGCTGGTTTTGCTCTTGCACAGTTCGTTCCAGTGGTTTTTGGTGAGAACAACTCCATGTCCGGTGGGTTTCCAAGTGGCTCAGAGGGAAGTTTTCAAAGTTCAGATCAGTTTTCAGGCCTACTCATGACTCCATGCCCAATGGATGGCTTCAGGCAACTGGTCTTTTCATCTAGCAGGCAGATGACCCCGCTGAGTCGCCAAAACTGTTATCAAAATTTCACCCCCCTTGGGTAATTTTGATAACATGCATCAGAATATTCAAGTCCCGGGCGCATTGATTGATTCAGAGCAAACATCATGTTTCTGAGGTTCTCTCAGATATTTTTCTAACTCTCCTGTCCAGGTAGTTAGGAGCAAGCTCTGAGAAAATGTGGGAAAAGGTTGCAGAAGGCAAGAAGGTTGATCCAGAAAAAATGGTGAAAATCGGCTAAGTCCTAGTCCTAGGAGCAATTGGGACATCTGGGACAAAAAGGCGCGGATCGGCCGAAAAGCCTCCAAGTGGCCCAAATAGCAACAGGGACATCTGGGACAAAAGTACGCGGCGGGCGCGAAATGCCGGTTCGACCGAGAGAAAAAATTGGCTAACTGCTGAGAGGGTCGCCTTTGGGACATTTGGGACAAAAAGGCGTGAAGCGGCCGAACCGGGCGAAAGGAGCACAAGCAGTCCGAAACAAAGTGGGACAAGTGGGCCGAAAAGACGCGAACTGGCCGAACCGGGTGAAAAAGGTCGAGGCAGTCAAAGCAAAATGGGACGTCGGGACAAATGGACACAAAATGCCCGAACCGGACGAAATGAGCACAAAGGGCCCAAAATCAAATGGGACATCCGGGACAAATGGAGGCGAAAGCACGCGAAGGAGCCAAATCAGCCGAGGACCAATCGAGAAGTTGCCACGTGTCCTCACAAGAGAAAAGTCGGGAAAAAGTCAATGGCGAGTTTTGGAGCACCGATCCGAACCAATGGGATAGTGCCACGTGTCCAGTTTAGAGGCCCACAAGGAAAATTCAAAAGACAGCCCACCGAAAGGTAGAGGAGAGAGAATCACGCGACCAATCAATGAACATGTCACGTGTCATCCCAGTGGCAGAGCGGGAAAATTCCAAAATCCGTTTTGGTCGCTTGTGCCCTAAATCTTGGATCGCCATATCTTTTGATCAGAGCTCGGATTTCCACGTTCCTTATATCAACGAAAAGCTGTTGAGATGCTCTACGTGATTCTGGGATCAATCTCGAGTTTTGGTGTAGTCTGAAGAGAGAAAATCAAGAAACGGCTCTGACGTGTGGTAATGGCCAGAAGCGACCTTTCAACAACCCGTTTTTATGCTAATGGGTCGCATTCTTCTTCTGCGGCGAAGTGACATTTAAGCGGCCAAATTAATACAAATGGGTCGCATTCTCCTCCAAAATCGCTCAAAGTGACAGGGTATGGGTTGGTAAGATTCCTCCATGCTGAGTTAATGCATCTGCAGTCAATGAGGAATGGGCTTGCACGTTTTCCTACGTTTCTGTCCCCTAGGTTCGACCCATGCAATAAAAAAGCCAGATTTGGCTCATTTGAAAAAAAAAAAAGGTTGTTCATTCTTTCTCGCTCGCCCTCCCTTCTTTTCTTCTCTAGGGGTTGAAAATGGAGTTCGAACCTCCTCCCTGCTCTGTAATGGCGTTTTTGCCTTTTACTAATGGAATGATGTTCTGTGCAAACTTCTGGAGCAACAAAACGTGTTTTGTGATGCATCTGTCCATCCTTCCTTGTTTTTGCTTGTTCTCTTCTTGCCTCTCTTCATTGCAGGTATTTGTGCATGTTTGAATGTTCATTGCAGGTCTGGAGCTGTGTTCATGGAGTTTTGGGACATTTTCTGTGTGAAATCTATCCTTGGGCCTGTGATGCATCTGTCCATCCTTCCCATTGCTCACCTCTCTTTGTCCCATGGCAGTTTTGATAGATGTTCAACATTCTCCTTCTCTTGGTGTATCACCGTTTTAGTGTAGGCTTTTGCTATTTTTCCTTTCTCTCTCTCTCTTTGTCTCCTCGCACGGTTAGATTAGGATTAGATTAGCTTTCCGCACTAGAATAGCTTGTGGCGAGGAGTAGTTTAGGAGCAGAACCAGCCTTCTCTGGAGATTCCTCTCTCGGCCCACAAATCCCACGCTTGGAGAGAGGTTTCCATGTTGTGCAATCACACCTGGATGCCGAGAACATCAACCTAGAAGCCCGATGTGTGTCCAGGGGTGCCGTGATTTTGCATCAACAGGGAACATCAAAAAATGAAATTCATTGGTGAGGGCATTCCCATGATAAGAGCTAGTAAAATGATGAAATTAGACAACTCCTCATTGAAATCAACCTAAATAATGCTTTGGACATATGGGATGCTCCTTTCTTAGGGTTATTTAACCATGATTTCACTACTCGTGCCTTTTATTTGTCACTATCTTAATCAAACAGTGTTAGCTTGAGCAAGAGTGAGAATGATGGAGTCTTCGGTCTTAGGAATGTGTAGGAAAGTAGTAATGGTGACATCATCTAGTTTAGCAATTAATTCCCCATGCACATTAACAAGCTCTGAAGTGTCTCAGGTTAAAATGAGCTCATGCAAGCAAGCATGGTGTCATCAAAGCAAAGAGATGGGAAAACCAACCGCATATGCAATTCCACCATCATGATCATTTGAGCCATAGTAGTAGGGTTGGCGCATGTGAGTCTGCATTAAAAATCACCAAAATCTAAGTGTTGAACCTCACTATCCCCGATATCGTGTACAAAGGTCTCGAGAGGACAGATGGATGTTCCTACCCTTGAAATTTGATCTTAATTTTTTCAATGCACCGAGGGACGACCTTCCAAGAACAAATTGTGATGAGAATGCAAAGGAATATAGGAGATGAACAAATGGCTCAATTGTAACGATGCGGGAAATAAAAAGAAAGCGAGCTATGTGATAAATGCATAGGTGGTAGTCCCTTTAAATAGCCATTCAGGAGAGAGAATATCATAAATGAGCATTAAATACACCTTACACCAACTCAAAAAGGTGAAATGTGGGAAAAGTGGAAAAACTAGCTTTAACGATCTATGGGATATTGGGACATGAGGGAGGTAAAGACGCGATTCAATTGATGGGGGTGATGTGGGGAAAGTGGGCCAAATGTGCACGAGGTCAAGGGACAAAAACCCGAGGGATGTGAAGACACGATTTGGCCGACGTGGGTGATCTTTGGGAATTGGAAAATAGAAAGCTTGGATGAATTTGGGACAGATGGGTAAAAATTACGTGAAGAAATCGATGTAACCAAGGCGGGCGATCGGGGAAAATGAAATCCGGGTGAACTTGGGACAAATGGTCCAAAAAGTTATTATAAAATCAACAAAAAAATACTTGCAGGGGAAAACAACCGATCAATGAATAGAAATCCCGATGGAACTTGGGATAGATGGGACAAGAAAACGTGATTGCCAACATGGGGAATTAGGTAACACAATATGTCCGGCACATTAAAGTTACTTAAAATGACCCTAAGAAACAACATTTTCACAATCTTTTCAAATTTCCTCTTCATTTTAGGAAACTTTACCGAAGGGTGCTAACTCTAAATTTTCAAAATTTTCAAATTTTCGAAAGAGGAATTTTGAGGGACAATGAACTTTCTAATTTATTCATGAATGAAAGGATACAAGAGAAATATGCTTACAATCCTTACTAGGAAATAGAACATAAATTTCTTTGTGTGTATTCTCTTCGTGAAGAAAGCACATCTATTTCCTTTCTATCCAACATAGAGATTAGTGAAGAAGGCATATGTATGTGTTGGTTTAATGTTGTCTTCCTCAACAAAATAGAATTATTTTTAGCTTTAAGCTTGCAGTTTGCTTGTACATGTAATGTTTTTGAATAAGAAGCATTTATTCACGACCTACAATAGGGCTAAGAAAAGAGCAATTAGCTCATTATAGGTTTTTGGTGACTTAGAGTTAATCATTAATAAATTTAGAGACTTGAGTGTTTCTCTAAAAATCCACCGCTAAAGTCTATTAAACAAAGGGCTTAGAACTCGATAGATGATTTTCAAGATTTTAATATTCATTTTATCCCAAGATAAATGAAGAAACATGTAGATAGACTTGTAGCAGTTAGAGCCAACTTGGATGTGCTTGAGCAGTTCAAAATGATAAAATTGAGAAGAGATCAAGCTAGTTATCATACCTTTGAGATTTTGATAATGAAGAAAACTTGAAGGTTTTCAAAGATGATAAACAAATCTGTAGGAATAATCTAATTTTTCATAACCTAATCAAGCTTAGATGCAACACCAATATGGTGACCAGATTGTGCACTGAAAATGAATAAATTACCTTAAGGACTTGTCACTTTAGAGGATTTTTTTAGCACGTATGATATAATGATAAAATACAAGGGAAAAATATCTAATCATGGTGATAATTACAAAGAAATATTAGTTGACAAAGTTAAAGCAATGCAAAGTATGTTCCACTATTTTTTTAATTTTTGGTAAATAGTTTTTTTGAAAGGGACTATACCATTGTACACCAAGGCTGAAGCGAGAATTAAAAGTTAAAGAAAAGAGATGGATCAAAATCCAGATAGAACAATTAAGCACGACGTGGTTTCAGAAAAAATTCTACAAAGTAAAAACCAACAACCAACAAAGCAACAAGCACAAAAAAAAAAACTGATGTATAACAATCAAACATAAGTAATGGAATATAATTCTACTACGGCCGAGAAAAATGGAACTAGTGAAACCCAACCAACCAATAAGCAGAGATGAGAATCATCAAGGCAAAGTGTTACCCTTGAGTGGTAGATTTTTTTCTTTTTGTTGACTATAACCCACCCCCGATGGAGTCTTTCAATTTGGAGAAGAAGACAAAGGAAGAGTATTTTCCTTAGTCACATTTGTCCCATTTGGAACATCCCGTTGTTATCGTGAGAGATATATTTATCATTTTCCATGTTTCCCTCAACAACTTGTGTATTAGTATGTTCCTTTGTTGAGAAACAATATTTTGTTGATTTATGTAAAGAATTCATAGATTTATTTTCTTGGAAATAAAAATATTTGTAGGGTTTTGATCCTAGTTTGGCTCAGCATATGATAGAATTACAACCAAATTCAAAACATAGAAGGAATAATCAGAGGCCTATAAATCCTAAGATTCAAACATTGATGAGGAATGAGTTGTCTAAGTTAATTGAATCAAGTATTATTTTCCCCATCAATCATTCAAGTCGGGTGGCCAACTTGTTCCTGTACGGAAGAAAATTGGTGAAATCCGGTTGTGTGTGGATTTCAGAGACCTTAACAGAGCTTCATTGAAAGGTGATTATCCGCTACCCTATATGTATCATATTTTAAGAAAGGTTTTATGTTTGGATATGCTGTCCATATTAGATGGTTATAGTGGATACAGTAAAATTCTTGTGCATGATTAAGATACATACAAAACAACCTTCACCACAAAATGAGGTACTTATGCATACAAGAAAATTCCTTTTGGTCTTTCTAATGTTGGTGCAACATTTCAATAAGCAATGGACATGGATTTTCATAGCCTCTTGAATAAATGCATAATTGTGTATTTATATGATGTGAGTGTTTTCTCAAAAACATTATATGATCATATTTTGTATTTGAGGTAAAACTTTCAATTTTTTGAAGTTTGGGATTTCTTTGAATCCCAAAAAAAAAAAATTTCAGTACATGAAGGCAATCTGCTTGGTCACATTGTTTTGAAACAAGGTTTTTCCATTGACCCACTGAGGGTTGATTTAGTTTTGTAGTTGTACTTACTACAATATGAGAATGCTCTTCAGATTTTCTTGGGTAAAACAAAATTTGTAAGATGGTTTGTACCAAATTTTGTGTCTTTGGTCAAACAATTGACCTCTATGCTTAAGAAAGGAAAAACTTTTTCATGGAGCAGCGAAGGAAAGAGAGGGTTTGAAGCCATTAAATTGACTATTTCTTAGGCTCCTACATTGGAAAACCCAAATTTGATAATTAATTTGTCATGTATGCACTTGTAGGAGTTGAAATTATTTCAGCCATATCTACTTAGGTTAATGATGATGAAATAGAACAACCCATTACTTTTTTCAGGAACATCATTGATGAATACGAAATAAGGTACACCTTTCTTGAAAAAATGGTAATTTTAGTAGTTAGATGATTAAATAAATTCAAGTAGATGCTTTTGAATAATAATGTTCATGTTTTAGTTTCTCATGCAGTCTAAAGCATTTTTTTAACAAGGAACTAAATGAGAAAAAGGGTTGGATGGATTCGCCAAGGTAATGGAATACAATATTGATATCAATTTTTCCAAGCTTGATCCACGGGAAATGCACTTTGTGAGAATTTGATTTCTGATATGAAATATTAGAATGTTGTAGTTTTATCTCATCCTAAACTCAATCAAGAATCTTGAGTTTCATGTTGGATGGCTTATATGATCATTTATTTACAACATGGAACATACTCGGAAGGTATGGAAAATAATAAGAGAACATATTTTTGTTTACAAGATGTACCATTTGCATTCATTAATGGAATGTTGTTGCAAAAGGATATACATGCAATATTTTTGTGTTCTGTTTATTTTAATCAAGTTTATCAATTACTTACATAATTTCATGAAGGATCTACAGATGGTCACTTTTTAGCAAGCACAACAAACCAAAAATTCATGAGAGTTCAGTACTATTGGCCCAACATTTTTAAATACTGTTATGAGTGGATAAAAAAGTACAAACAATGCACGTTATTTGTTGGCAAGCAATGATTAACATCATTACCTCTTCAGCCTATTTTACTTGATTAACCTTTCATACAGTGGGGCCTTGACTTCATTGGTATGATTAACCCCCCTTCATCTTAAGGGAACAAGTGAATTTTCAATACTAAGGACTATTTTACTTGCTGGACTAAAGTTGTTGCTTTAAATGAAGAAAATGAGACCTCCATTCTATCATTGCACGAAGGTATTATTTACAGATTCGGTGTTCCAGCCACCATAATTTCTAACAATGATCTAGACTTTCTAAGCAGAAAGAGAAACTAATTGGGATGTTAAACATGGTATTTATTTGAGCACTTCATCTAATTAATACCCTCAAGCTAATGGATTGGATGAAAGAAAAAATAAAAATATGCTAAGGATTATCAAGAGAACACTCAAATCAGATAAAACAGGTTGGCATATAATGTTAAATTTAGCACTTTGGGCTGATAGAGTGACACCTAAAAGGTCTATTGGTAATTCACCATAAAACCTTGTTTACGGAAGGGAGGCAAGAATGCTTATTTCTCTTCAATTTCCCACATTGGATTTACTCCATCAATTGGAGTTAATAAAAAATGAACCAATGCAAGTCCATTATGTAGAACTTATGGAACTACAAGAGTTGAGAGATAAGTCTCACATGAACATGGAGAAGCGTTAAAACTAGGTTAAGAACAACTTTGATAAGAAGACAAAAATCAGAATTTTCAATGAAGGAAACATTGTGTTGAAATGGGATGAAGACAAGGAAAATCCAGGAAACCATAGAAAGTTTGATATAATCTGGAGCAGCCCTTATATGATTTCAGATTGCATGTAGCACAATGTTTATCAATCTACAAGGCTAAGTGGAGAGGAACTTCCCATTCATGTGAATGATATGTTTCTCAAGAATTTCTATTGAAAATATTCTAATGCTAGTTAGAGTATGGTAGTTTAGGATTTCAATTTAAACAAATTTCTCTTGCACACTTGTAGTTTTAGATTCGGTAAGTGCATTTCATTCACAAGATCTAATTTTCCAAATTTTTTCTGCATTACTTTTTCTTTTGGAAAGGAAATTTTTAGTAAAGGGAAAGAATTTGGTTTGGGCTTAGACTCCAAGCCCAATGTATGCGATTAAAAACTTGTCTAAAAGCTAGAAAACAACTAATACCACAAAAGTGCCATAAATGTTGATATTTCTTGCACCCATGTGAGAGGTCAACTTGAAACTTAATTTCTAAGGTTTAAGATATTCATTTGAGGCGTATAACTAAAGGAGAAAGGGTTTGAATTGTTGTTATGTTGGTTTGAGAATGTCAACCTTCCACCTAATATGTCTTTCCAAACATCATCTCCATCATGATCATGTATCATCCCCGTAGGAACCGACGTAAGACCCTTCCACATCTAGGAAAGACAATGAAGATTGTACATGGAAACCCCAAAGTATACGAGAGGGATCGTCCATTTGAAAAATTAAAGTAGGTTCTTGCCTATCTTTTATTCACGGTTCAGTTTTATCAAGTTACTTTTAGTTCATTAATTATGATTAAATGAATATTTCCTAGTGTACGAAGTTGCAAATAATTTTCTTAACATCATGTTAATGAAAAACAATGTAAAAAAATGTATTTACAGCTCATTATAATAATATATTTTTGTTTATTTAATAATTAAATGTACAATTCACCACACAAGCTATGGGAATAAATCTAAAAATCAAGTACATAAGAATAACGTCCATGTGAATAAAAATATGAATAAAGAGAAAGGAAAATCCATCATTTCCTATTCGGATGGATTTTTCCATATTCAATTCCCAGGTTGTCGTAACCCAATCCTATTCTCCATCCTCAACAAGTACTTAAAACTAGAAAATTCAATGGTTACTGACTCCCGATTTTCATTCCTATTGTACTCCCAACTTCACACAAGTGGATTTTCTTAACAATGTACTTGAAATTTAAAGCAAGTATAGAAAGGAATGTAAGATCATAATGATATTTTTAGTATGTCACAAGAATAAATCAACATTTAAAGAAAGGTATTCTAGCGTTCACTTATTTTTCTAACTAGTTTTTTTATTATGTAGGTACAGAATGTGAAGTACTTTCGATAAATTATGAAATTTTAGCAATAAAGTACGAGTTTTCCAAGCACTGAGGACAACCATTCAAGCTACAAGTACAAGAGTAAAATAAATATCACATTCATGCATCCTTGAGACACAAAACTAGTTCAAAGTACACCTTTCCGGATATTGAAGGTAAAAAAATTCAAAGTAAAGAGATAAGATTCAAGATTTTCATATAATACCATTAAGTATGCAAGAAGGCTAATATTCATAAGTACAAAGAAATAACAAAGCTTTGGTTCTTCTATAAAGCTAAAAATTTGAATATTCATAAAGATCATGTATAATTTCATAATGGATTTGTAAATAACATCAGCTATCAAATTTCAAATCGACTAATGAACAGCTTAAGAGGTTAAAACATTTGCGGGATACTGATTCTCCTTGTTATGTAGTTTTCATGTTAATGGATTTCTCATATTATGTCCTTATGATAAAGAAAGAATAGATATCAGCAATCTGAGACTTATTCAATACAAAGAAGCCTTCAAGAAGTAGAATGAAATTCATCTTATCTTTACAAAAATATAGAGCAACCATCAAGCTTCATGTGACATCGTTCAAAGGATTGCATTTTCAACAATTCAAGTGCGATGCAAAGACAAGCCAAGGAGGTATCTTGTTATCCAAAATTCACCCCTCAAGGTAATTTTGATAACATGCATCAAATTATTCGAGTCCTGAGCAAGTAGAATGATTTGAGACCGAAATCATGTTTTGGGGCCCCCTCAACTTCTCTCTAACTCTCCCATCCAAGAAAAATCCCAACGAGTTAGAAAAAATGCAAAAAATAAGGTTGCAAGATTGTTTTAAATTATTTCAGTCTGAAGGGTGTAGATCATACTAGTGCGGGTCATACCGAGGTTAATCATACCAAGTTCGGGGCCGAAATACAAATAAAAACAGCTAAGTCCGACATTTTGTCCCGCAGCGATCCACGGGACGGTTGGGACATTGGGACGTGTGGGACGTGAAAAGCCGAAATGATCAAGGCAATAAAAATCGTCTAGTATTTGTTTCGCATGGTTTGTGAAAACTGGGACAAAAGTACGTGTGGGGTGTGATTCAATCGATGCGGAAGAATGTGTTCGAGAAAGTGGGACAAAAGTACGCGTGGGACATGAAAAGGTGAAAAATCTGCAAAGAGAGACAAGAAGCTGAATGCCGATGCGGTAGAATGTGTCCGGGATGACTAGAAAAAAGTACACGCGGGATGTGAAAAATATAAAATGGCAGAAGGCAAAGAAGAAAAGTCGAGTGTTTGACCCGTGAACTTCAAACGGCCATAACTTTTGACTTCGAGCTCCGATTTTCACAACATTGTCTCAAACTAGAGTATTGATTTTTTTGCAAACAATAGGAACACAAGAGCACTAAATTAATATGGAGAAAACTAAGAGAATATTTCATAGAGGGTACCAATATAGAGGTATAGGATCAGATGACACCTATTGAGGATCCATGGTGACGGAGAAATCATAGAGCGAAATTACACCATTTTCTCTCTTAGTTATCTTAAGCGACTACACCAGAAAAAGTATCCTAGAAGAAATGGGATCATTAGGCACCAAAAATAATACTCCTAAGAATTTAGAAGACCACCCTATTATGTTTACTTAGTTCATTCAAGGTATGACGATCTTCCTGTTACAAAATATAACAATAGACAACCTTACACTAACTTAAACTCGACTATTCGGTGCGTTTGAAAACAATAGTAGAAAGAGAGGAAAAATTGAGATGGAGAAAAATGAGGCATTATTTCATAGAGGGTACTAACACAAAGGTGTAGAATAAGACAAGAGCTTTCTAGGTTCCATGGTGACCGAGAAATAACCCACAAACTTATAATATTTTTTTCTCTTAGAACTCTTAAAGGACTACGCTCGGGCCAAGTATCCCACAAGCACCAAGGTCTTAGGGAACTAAGATTATTACTCCCTATTTTTTACCGGAAATCATGACACACGTGTGTAGTTGGGTTGGTGCCATAAATTTTCCTTTGCAAAAAATAGCAATGGACAATCTTACACCGACTCAATTGGACTGACATTCGATGTTTTTCAAACAATAGGATCACGAGAAGACCGAATTGAGATGGATAAAAATAAGGAAAAAAATCATATAGGGTATCAATATGGAGGTGTACGATAATATGAAACCTTTCGAGGTGTTAGGGAGATCAAGAAATCACCCAATAAAATTATAACATTTTTTTCTCTCGGGATCATCGGTGACAATTTTGCACTTATGCAAAATTGGGTAACTCAAAAATTCGTCATTACGATGAGAGTCATGGGTGAAATATACTGAGCTAAGAAATATTTTCTGTTATTGGTTAGTTCTAAATTAATTAATGATTAAGTGAAATCAGTAGCTATGTGTGCTTTGTTACAAAAATGTAACAGATCACACGATCTGCCAATTTCATGATAACTTCAGCAAAAGAAGAAAAAGGCCCAGAAGGACAGCTATGTTTTCTTGATGAAGACACCAAATTAAAATGTAGGTGAAGTGTCGAGATTTGGGATAGCAAACACAAGTGCAGATTATATAAATCGAGTTCATTATTTAATGTTATAGGTTCTCATTAATGTTCTTTCTGTATGTTTAAGACATTCAATTATATGACTAAGTTGTTTACTTCATCATACACTCCATTTATAATCTTGAAATGTAGAAGGAAATACGTAACTCAATTTAAGAATTCAATTTTGTTTTCACAAGGAAGGTAAAAATTTTCCACACAATCCGTAGGATGTGACTAAAAAAGTAAAGTACATCTACTAAAGAAATAGGTACACATGCATGAAATAGAAAGAAAAGGAATATGAGTGAACCCATCATTACCTTTGTATATTCTTCATTTTGTAGGTTGTCCCCTTTCTAGCTTGTTCCATATTTTTCTTCATAATTCAAAGCATGGTACCTAAAAAGTAAAAGACAGAGAATCATCAATAAAGAGCTCAAGGTTAATCCATATTCCTACATTGTCCTACTTTATGCATATAGCTCTCGAAGAAACATGATATTTAGGGTACTTGAAGATCAAACCGCATATCTCACTCTGAAATAAGAGATAGAAAATAAAAGAAGAAACATGGACACAAGAGTGGCCAAAATCCTAATTATTACTAACTATTTTCTTAAAGTGTTCAAATATAGTTCTACAACCAAGAAGAAAGAATCATATACATGCTTTGAAAAAGAAGGACCAATGGAACTGAAACTCATATATTGTCTACAAATGGAAGAGGGTTACAAAGACAAAACAAAGAAGATGGTTGCATACAAGGTACATTTTCTAGATTTCAGCCAAAGGAAGGGAATTATGGGAAAATTTTGACATGGCTTCGCCATGAAAAATCAACATTTCAAATTTTCCAACATGCTAGAAATGTTACTATACAGGAAATAAAGCATCTATCTAAAAGAAACAAGCTAAAGAGATCTTAACAAGCATCTTAATTGGTTCTTTTAAGGAGACATAAGAGATTGTAGGGAGGAGTAAGAGAATGTGGGAGGTATAAGAGGATATGGAGGGAGGTATAAGAGTTATGTAGGGGTTTTTAGTTTTTTTTTTTCATAGGGATTTAAGGTGGGAACCTAATCCCATTGGGAGGCATAAGGGATCTCCCATAGATCCTTGCTCCATTGGCTTTTCATTTTCGAGCCTTGTCTATTTTGATAGTTTCATTCTTGTGATTGCTATATTGTGTTTTGAATGTGGTGTAAATGGATGTGAAATTTTTATTGTGATGTGGAAACATTGTGTTAGTTGACATTAGTTGTATCTAGACCTTCTTGCATTTTATTTGGGGCTTGGGGACCAATGACAAGGATAATAAAATGCTTGAAAAATGACCATTTAAACCGAACCTTGTTTCCCAATCCCAATCTGGAACATCACATATGCCTCAAATGGAGGGTTGATAACACGAGGCATAAAATGAAATGCATCCAGAACAAGAGATGGCCAGTTTTGAAAAGGATGAGTTCTATGCAATTTTGACCAGGTCTAAGAAAAGAGATCTTGAAGAGGAAGACAATAAGAGAAAGGTTCAAATATGCCTTCCACTTCGATAAAGATACAGACATCCCTATTCAGACTCTTAAAAAGCAACAAAAAAATGAAAAACTAGGTCCAAAATCTTGTTTGTTCCATAGATTTCCATGACTACAAAGGCATAATCTATCTTTTCTAAGGCTCATTCCTATAATTTCGTAGCATATTTAAATATTGTATAATGCATGAAAAAGGGTAATGTGAATATTTATTTATGGGATGATTTAAATATTCCTAGGCATAAATAAATTCTTGCAAAGGAACTTTCTAAAGCGTAGTTGTCTTCAAAATCAGGTGAGAGAGGAGCCAGTAATGTTGACATGGTGTTTGGTACAGTTTAACAAGAAAGAATGAAATAAGTGACGTGGATAGTTGAAGTTACTTAACTCGGTGATGTAAGGAATCCAGCTCCCTTTTATTTATCACTCATTATTGGTAATCATTTGGTTCATAAATGTATGGTGGAAAGTGGTGCAAGTAGTATAGTCATTCAAAGCAATTTCCGACAAGTTGGGCTTAGAATATGAGCAATATACAAAGAGAATTCTAGAGGTGATGGGAAAACAACTAATATAGTATTGTTGATGAAATGTTTTTAAGTAACGTTACATGTTTTTCCTAATGTAAAAAAATTGTACAAGATGTAATTGTTGTAGATTTGCCTCCCTATATTGCCCTCCTCTTATCAAGAGATTTTAGTGTGAAGATTTGTGGGTATATCTCTTCTAATTGGTCTTACCTCTTCTTTGACAACCAGGTATGAAATACAAACACTTGCACTAAATTTATAACCATTACAAAAGTTTCAAATTGATCCACATGTCTTTAGAGATATTGATAATTATGTATAGATCAAAATTTTGATAAGATCCTCATATTTCTTTAATTGACTTTAATGAAAAAAGTCCCTCCTCTTTGATGGGAGAGGTGCCCTTATTGAAAGAAAAAAACTATTCACAAATGTACAACTTTTTATTTCAATGAGGAACTCTGATATCATGAAAGTGTTTTAAATTCCAAGATAGATTATCAATACAAAAGAATAGAAGAACTAAGGAAGGGAAAGGTAGAATAACACTCTTCAGAAGTATAGATAGCAAAATAGTTCCCTATAAATGTTGAACTAGGATAGTATAGAATAGAATCATTCATATTAAAACCATTAGATGTTATTTTGCAGACACAAAGTTCCAAAGATAACATCCACAAGAATACAAAGCTTCTTAATGCAAATAGATAAATGATTCAATAATTTATGACAGATAAGAAGGAATGAATAGACACAGATAGAAGTAGAAAGGAAATATCCTTGTATTGATAGCTTTTGACTCTTTTACACTTTAAAAATAATCAGAGTTCCAACCCTTTGAAATGGTGAGGAGAGCTCATTATATAATTTACAAATTGGTTACATTTGGTAACCATTTCTTTTAATTAAAAGATTAATTAAGGAAATGCATAATACAAAGTCCTTAATTAAATTACAAGGAGCTCAACACTAAAAATAGAAGAAGAGAAAGAAAATATTGAAGAAGAGACATCCGATTATGGCTGAGGAGGGCCCACTGATTTGAGAATCGATGCCTAAATCTTTTCAATGCTTCTACTATTTCCATGCCTCTTGGAATTGTGGTGTTGGAGGTGGCATGTGTCCACATTCCTAGACATTTCTCCATATCTTTATCAAACTCAGTATGTTCCAGATATTCTTTATTAGCTTGAAAATAGCTGAATGGAGGGAACAAATGTCTTCCATCTTCTCTTTAGTAAATGACTCCTCTTTAAACAAATCATCCTTGAAAAAGTTCTAAACTGAGCCTTGATTTCCTGAAGAGAGAAGGGAACACCTGTAGTTTCATCTTGAAGATGGCTAGTGAATATCTTTGAAGGCTGATGAGACACAAGTTTTAAAAGATTCTCCTTTTTCCACACATTCCTCAATTCCTCCAAAATGCTTCTTCCATAACCTTTATCTTCCACTCAACACCGAAAATCCATTCTTTGATAAGTTATTTTGCATCATCAAATACATTATTGACCAACATGATCTTCTCAATAGCTTGGCCCATTAGGAAGATCTCAGTAATACAACTACTCATCACCTTGGCTCTTTATCCATAGCTTTGATTGAGGAAGAGAGTTTCTACTGCAAATTAATCACTTTTTCATTGGTTTTGAAGGCTTCCTCAATGAATTTCAAACCTGCTATAGTCATATCATCCACCATAGCTTCCACAGCCTTCCCATAAGTTGAATACTTGTATATGTCTTTGATGCTCTGAACTTCATCCTGGATGAGAATCATGGGGGGTGGGAGAGCAGCCAGTGGGGCTGGATCCAAAACTTTATCCTTGGCCAACAAAGATTTGATAAAGTTGGAAAGAACCTGATTATGTTCTTCCAACTGCTCTATGGTCTGCTTGCCTTTCTCAACTCATTCAATAACCTTAGTTACTATTTCCTGAAGGTTATGAACTTCACTCTCAGGAGTGGATTCTCCCATTGGGATCCTAGAAAGCTCCAAATTAGAGACCAAAATATCCTTCTCTACTTTATCAACCTTGGGCTTTGCAACCTCCAGGAACTACTGGCCCTGAGCATTAGTTACTAATCTTGAAGTAATATTTTCTCTCTTTGTTGGAGGAGGAGGGAGTAGAACTCAACAAAGCTGCTACAACATCGAAATCATGGCCCTGTTAAATGAGAAGAAGATTTCCTCTTCTTGTTGTCAACCAAGGGCTACACCTAGAAAAGGTAGAAGAAGAAGAGGAAGGAACAAGAGGCCCAAGAGCAAGTGAACTCATGGCACTCAAAGTATTAACCACTATTTCCTCTCCAAGAGAGAAGTACTTGAGACCTCAGGAACTTCCTTTGCAGAGGAGTCTGCTATACTAGGAGGTTTAGTACTTGGAACCTCTTTTCCTTCTTCAACAGTGATTTCAGGAGCTCCTGCAGAGATCTGGCACTTCACCATCATCACTTTCACTAAGAACAATAATGTTCTCCAGCCTGAAGGAAATTCTGACCGCTCCGGAAGAGATTCTTCCTCAATTGGTTCTTTCTTAACCTCTTTAATCTTCTTTTGATACACTTGAGTGGAAGAAGAAGGAGTAGATGATTCAGGATCTTTTATGGAAGAAGAAGGAGGGTTTGCTCTGTGTACCTCAGTACTGGGTGTATGTACTTCCTTCCTAGGTGTGGAAGTTTCTCTTGAAGGAGATCTACCCTGGATTTTTCCTGAATTCACGAACTTTCCTATCAAACAAAACTTTAGTTCTGACAAGGACAAGGGGGCAATTATCTCACTCAAATCATCTTTCTCCTTTCACATACCAATCCAGGGTTTCTAAAGAGGTGTGTTCTTGATTGATCTTTCATACTCAAAGGATTGCAAGCCCTCATCATCATCCTTAAGCCCTTCAAGAACTTGGTAGAGATTGAGATCTATAATTTTTGCAGAGAGAGTCTACCATAATGCCTCCTTCTAGCTTCAAAATCATTAGCACAATCAGCCCAGTAATCCTCAGTGTCTAGTTTATGATGATAAGTTATTCTGAGGTTCTGATCAATAAATTTCTTTAGATCAAAACAAGTCCTAGGTCTGAAGAAATGGACAGTGAGAGGAGCAATAGCCCTTTCTATGTTTTGGGCATCTAGAGCCATTTTGCATGTATAATTTCCCAGGGAGATAGGGAAATGAAGACCAGTGATCTTCTTGTCTCTATAGGTTCTGTGTAGTTTATCAAGTTGTCTGCACACTTCAACCAGAGCCATTTTATCATTACAAAACATGGGGAGCTTGAGGGGTGTACTTTCAAAGCAAGCTAACCTGATGTATGAGAATCTTCTAAATTGGATGAAGAAAGCCCGTACTTGGCTATCAGAGTCATAGCCTCATCGTAAAAATCTCCTAGCAGTGTCACTCTCAAGAGTCTTACAATATACATGGTGAAAGCATCATTGACCCTTCTAAAATTGTGATTGCTGGCCTCGAGGGTAAACTGAGGGCAGTATGTGTAGATAGGCTCATCCTTCTTTCCCTCCATGTAGGTGAAACCGAACCACTCCCGGGATGCAGCTAGGGTATACATGAGATAAGAAGTCATATAGAACTTCTTAGTTTGCTAAACATTTGACAATTGCTCAGTCAGATTCATACAAATAATTTCAGCCCAATTTATATTCTTGCTTGCCTCTTAGATGATATTTATAAAGGGCACATCCAAAATGAAATTCATTGGTGGAGGGAATTCCCATGATATGAGCAAGAAAAATGATGAAATCATGATAGCTCCTCATTGAAATCAACCCTGAATAATGCTTTGGAGAGTCGGGATGCTCCTTTCTTAGGGTTCTTTAACCATGACTTCGCTACTCGTGCCTTGTATTTTTCACTGTCTTGATCGAATAGAGTCTGAGCTTGAGCAAGAGTGAGAATGATGGAGTCTTCAGTCTTAGGAATGCGTAGGGCAGCAACAATGGTGGCAATCATCAGTTTAGCAATTAATTCTCCATGCACATTAACAAGCTCTCTGGTATCTGGGTTAAAATGAGCTCCGCAAGAAAGCACGGTGTCGACACACTACTGCACAGAGATGGGAAAACCAGCCGCATACGCAATTCCACTGTCACTGATCATTTGGGCCATGGGAGTAGGGTTGGCGCATGTTAGTCTACCCCAAAAATCACCAAAATCTAAGTGTCGAACCTCACTATCCCCAATATCAGGTACAGAGGTCTCGAGAGGTGACAGATGTTCCTGCCCTTGAAATTTGATCTTCATTTTTGTAATGCACAGAGGGACAACCTTCCAAGAAAAAATTCGTGATGAGAATGCAAAGGAATATAGGGAGATGAACAAATGACTCAATTGTAAGGATGTGGAGTGAGAAAATAAAGTGAGCAAATGTGACAAATGCATAGGTGGTAGTCCCTTTAAATAGCCATTCAGGAGAGAGAAGATCATTAATGAGCATTAAATACACCTTGCACCGACTCAAAAAGATGAAATGTGGGAAAAGTGAAAAAAATAGCCCTAGATGGTCCATGGGACATTGGGACATGAGGACGTGAAGATGCGATTCGACCAACATGGGTGATGTGGGGAAAGTGGGCCAAATGAGCACGGGTGGTCCAGGGACACAAAATGTTGGGGATCGAAGATGTGATTGATTCCGATGCGACGGGTGATGGGGAATCAGAATAGAAAACCCCAAATGCATTTGGGGATGGGTTGAAAGTACATGAAGAACCTAATGCGCGAGGTGGGCGATCGGGGAAAAAAATCTGGAAAACTTGGGACAAATTCACCAAAAATTGATAAAACGACAAACAAAGACTTGTGGGGAAAATGGTCGATCGGTGAATGAAATCAAAAGCGGAACATGGGACAAAGATGGGACAAGAAAGCACGATGCGCCGATGCGGTGGATCGGAAATGGGGAACACAAAGTCCAAAGGAACTTTGGGACATGAGGGACAAAAATGTCTGACAGACCCGCAAGTTACTTAAAATGACCCCAAGAAATGAATTTTCACTATCTTTTCAAATTTCCTCTTCACTGAAACATTACTGAAGGGTGCCAACTCAAAATTTTCAAATTTTTAACTTTCAAAAGAGGGGAATTTTGAGGGGACAACAACTGGCTCTTTCTGGGGATGACTTGACTAGATCACAAGAACTAAGGAAAGACAAGAATTAAGAAAAATATGGGAAGAAGACCAGTGCCTTATCCATTGGGCAAAAAGAGTCAAAGGAAAAACAATATAGAAGGCAACACACCAAAAAAAGGAAAGGAAAACAACAAAGCAAAGACAAGGGAAAGAAAACACACACTATACATAATATACATAGGACTTCCTATTCCTAGGATTTGAACAATTTCAAGGTACTGCCCACTATAAGGAAGTGGGAGAGAAGATCCATCCATGTAATCAAGATAGAAAGAATTTTCACCTAGCAAAGTGCCTGATTCTAAAAGGACCAAGCCAAAGAGAGTCAAACTTACCATGGCTTCCATGAGGTTCATGCCTTTTGTCCCATAACAAAACAATATCTCCAACCTTGAACTCTTTGGATCTGGTTTTCTTGTCAAATAAATATTTCACCTTCTACTGATGGGTAGATATTTTGTCAAAACCGCATCCTGTCTTCATCTAGCTTATGGAGATACATGATCCTCTTATCCAAAGAATCACTGAAACTGGTGTCCTCAATAGCTTTCATCAAATGCAAAGCTGGTAGTTCAACTATCACTGGTAATTGGGCTTCCACACCATACACTACTTGAAAAGGGGACATCCCAATTGCTCTTTTGGGTGTAATTCTATCTACCCAGAGAGCATCATAGAGCTTCTTGTGCAGTTTCTCTGAGATTCATTAACAAGTTTTCTTACAATGGTCACCAAATTTTTGTTTGTTGATTCTGCCTATCCATTCCCTTGAGGATAGTAATCTGAAGAATGAGCAAGGGAAATACCATATCCATAGCAGAAATCCATCATCTCAGCAGAAGAAAAATTTGAAGCATTATCAGTCACGATCTTGTTTGGTACTCCAAACCTTATCAAGATGTTTTCTTTGATAAAATTACATACTACCTCTGAAGTGGTACTTTTAACTGGGATGGCTTCTACCCACTTAGTGAAATAATCTGTGGTAGTCAACACATGAGTATGTCCTGCACTTGAAGATGGGTTGAGTGTTCCAATGAAATCCAAACCCCATTGTTGAAAGGGTTCTTCAATCACAACTGGCTTGAGTGGCAAAGAAACCAACTTTGGTCTTCCCACAAAGGTTTGACAAGCTTCACATTTGTCGACCCACTTTGATGCATCCTTAAACAAAGTAGGCCAATAGTACCCTGCATGAAGAATTTTGTGAGTAGTAATGGCAGATGAGAAATGACCCCACAAGCTTGGTCATGGAAAGTTGAGAACAACTTCTTCTGTTGCACTTTGTCAACACACTTCAAGAATCTTCCATCCACTCCTCCGTTTGAACAAAGCATTTTCCCATAACACGTACTATGCTGACCTTAGCTTGATAGCTCTCTTCTCCTTGGTAGTTAAGTGAGATGAACATTCACCATAGGTGAGAAAGTGAGAAATATCAACATACCATTCATCTGTTGAGCTAAGGAACAAAACAATAGGGATATCAACTTCATCCTGAGGTGTTTCATGACTAGCTCCCTCAGCAATGAGTTCACACAGGCCTTTACCCCGAACTAGTTTTGTTGGTCTGATGTCAAGATCATACTCCTAAACCTTTGCTACCCAATTTCCTCTTTGTTCCAAACTCCTATTGTGTAAGAATAGACTTGATAGTTATATCGGGCACAAGCACAACAGAGTGAGAGTTAAGAATATAAAATCAAAACTGCTTAACAACTTTAACCACTACAAAAGCATGTTTCTCCATCATAGTATACTTAACTCATGAGTTTTTAGAATATAACTCATGAATGCAATGGGGAGCTCATGATCTTCAGAATCTTTCTGAGTTAACACAACGGCCAAGGTACTCTTTATGGCATAGTAATAGATAATAAAATCTTTGCTAAAATCTGGACATGCTAAGATAGGAGTCTTAGCAATGGCTTTCTTAATGCCCTCAAATGCTTCTTTTCCTTCAGAGGACCAACCAAATGTCTTCTTTCCCTTCATCATTTGGGAAATTTTCAAAGTCATCTCTACAAAATTAGGGATGAATCTTCTCAGGAAGTTGATCTTACCAAAGAAGGAGTGCACTCCCTTTTTGCTTGTGGGAAGAGGAATCTGTTGAATAGCTTGAACTCATTCAGGATCAATCTTGATTCCATATTTGGAGACAACATGTCCCAATAACTTTCCCTCCGTGACACAAAATATAGATTTCTTGGGATTCAGAGAGACTCCATGTTCTCTGCATTTCAAGAGGACCATTTCTAGATGTTGAAAGTGATCTGCTCTAGATTTGGAAAACACAGTCAAATCATCTAGATACACAACAATACATTTTCCTTTCATACTTCCAAAGGCCAAATCCATAGCTCTCTGGAAGGTAGCACCAACATTAATGAGACCAAAGGGCATCCTCTTGTAGGAAAAAGTACCCCAAGGAGTGGTAAAGGCAGTCTTGTGCTGATCTGCAGTGTTAACTTCTACTTGGTTATATCCGAGAATCCATCAAGCATGGACAACATCTCTACACCCGTAACAGCTTGCAACACCTGGTCCATCATGGGTAGGGGGTAGTTATCCTTCAAAGAAGCTTGATTCAGATTCCTGAAATCAACACAGATCTGAATCTCACCATTTTTCTTCCTGACAGGAACAATATTAGCAATCCATGTTGAATGATGAATGGGAAAGATAATCTTAGCCTTCAATAACTTTTGTATTTCCTAGAAAATGGTGTCACAATTTTTGGATTGTACTGCCTTTGCTTCTACTTGAAAGGCTTGATCCAGGTTTGAGGGGAATGAAATGTTGCATTTATTTTGGCTAAAAATCCTTCAGATCATCATAAGAATAAGCAAGGACATCAATGTACTTCTTCAAAATATCCACCACCTTCTTCTTCTCCTCGTGGGTACAACACTTTCCAATGTTCACCATTTTGGGCTTCAAGCAGAGTTCCCAATATTAATCTTTTCATATTCAACAGATTGTTGGGGTCCTTTGGAAGCTCTGGACTTGACATATCTATCATGTTTATCAAACAATTCCTCCAAGCTTACCATCCCTCTAGGGATCTTGTTACCTTTTAGCCTGATGCATCCATCTTGATCTGTCTCCTCTTTGACACCTTCCTCATTAGAAGACACACTCTCACGAGGCAGATTGTCACTTCCTTCAAAATACAATTGTTCAAAGTTATCCCTGAGCTCTAGGAAAAGAGAGTAAATGTTGATCATCATTGAAAACTTTCCATTTTTTGCATTATCTACAGTACACTTGGTCTATGGATCATTTCAATGGTAAACTTATCCTAAGAAAAATCAGGATGAGGTATCAATAAAGATCCCAAACAACTAGAGAATCAGCCCTAGTGTTCTTTTCCCTTGGCACTACTTGATGGAGAAGGCATCAAGGAATTCAATAGAATCCCAAACCAGATTTCTATAGTGCTTCAACCTTCTATTCTTTACTTGGAAAATCTCTAACTTGTTTAACAACTAGTTCCGCATCTCCATGAGCCAGAAGATTCTTCACACCTCTCTCTTTTGCCATGTTTAGTCCAAGGATGAGAGCTTCATATTATTTTGTTATTTGTATTTTCAAACTATAGTTTGAATGAGAAAGGATGAATCTTTCCCTCTAGGGATATCAATACCACACCAGCCCCAACACCAGCGAGAGGAGCAACTTCCATCAAATTCCAAATTCCAAATGCTATTAGGATCATGAAGTACTTCTTTGGGACATTCCACCTCATCCTGTGACATGATCATATAGTTTCCATGCCCAATATCTTCATAAAGTATTTGTGCTTTGGGATCATCCGTCTTTTACACAATATACTCAGATTTTCTTCTCAGGCAACAACTTCTTCATCTTTCCATTGACTGGTATAAGGGCATGTGACCAATCCATTTGAATTTCTCCTCCCACATCCTTACAAAAGTTCCTACTCAACAACATGCCATATGAAGGAGGGATATCAACTACTAGAATAGTAGCTAAAACCTTTTTCAGGTAAGGCAGCAAAAGCTACTTGTGCATCCTTAATTCTTCCAACTAAGGGCACCTCCCTACTCTCCATGGAATAACAAGAACCATAAGTGTGTGTGAGGGTAAGACCCAAAGCATGAGCCACTTTGGTAGGCATTACATTGTCTGAAGCTCCTGAGTCTATGACATAGTTGCTAAGTCTATGGCCTGCTATAAGGAGGGTCACATAAAATGGTTTGATTTTCTCATTAGGTGAGGTGACTACAGCCACAAGATTTGGTTGGGGTGTGGAAGATGGAGTAGGAAAAATACCTTTAGAAGTGTTAGATGAAGTCTTGGAATGGGAATTGACAAAGTGGACCATTTTGGCAAAGGCTTTTGGATGGGTTTGATAATACTCAGCCTCTGAAATCTAGATTTTTTCTTTTTAAGATGATCGATGATATCAAAAGATCTAGAGGTGGATGGGGAATCATCACTAGGAATCTTAGGCCTATCAGGTTTTGAGATGGAGAAAAATAAGTTTTAGAAGCAGGAGTAGGAGAAGAAGAATTAGCAGAACTGACCTTTTGCATGGATGCAGTGGGAACAGGGGATCCTCTTCTCGCCACCACTAGAATAGTTGTGGGATACTCCTTAGATTTTTTAGTAGGCTGCATCACTTTTTCTTTCTTATTGGTCTACTCTCGAGGTCATAACAACATATGACTCACTGTTCATCTCTGCCACTACTTCATCATAATCATCTTCTTCATCAATGCCCTCAGTAGTAAGGAAATTAACTTGAGATCCATCAAGTTCTTCTAATTCTTCATCAGCCTCTTCTTCAGGTTCTTCAAAATCTTCATTAACTTCTTCATCATCAAGTTCTTCAACCTCACAAGTTGCATTAACAGGGACCTTGATGGGTGGTCCTTCAATTTTTAAGTCTCATCGAGAAGAAGGAAAATGGTTTCTAGGCTGAAAATTCCTCCTTGGAACATCTTGATAAGGAGCATGCTGAGCCAATTATTTCTTGATGGCAATGAGGTCATTAGCAAGCTTCTATACTAATTGATCTGCATTAGCTCAGGGTAGAGGAAGAGGAGGAAGAAGCTTTAGATTTGGAAGGATCTCTTTTCAATTTACAGACATGATCAGGTCATCTTCAACACTGATGGCTAATCTCTGATCAACATCCAAAGTTGTAAGATTTATCTTCTCAGCACATAACTTACTTCAGGAAATTGAGTGTTTAGGAAGAAACATTTTTGAATTTGATCCATAGTCAGTGTCTTGTGGGATCTTATTAATCAGCTTATTGAACTTGGCCACAAATTCTCTCATGGGCTCTCCTGTGGTTCTTTCTTGATTTGAGAAATATGGGCTAGTAAAGCATGCACATCTTCAACAGGTTTGAAATGATTCTCAAATCTAGTTCTCATGGTAGTCCAATTAGTGATGGCCCCAAATGGGGAGATGATAAAACCAATCTGCTACATTTTCTGTAAAGTCTCCACAAAAATCCTCACAGAGACATCCTCGTGTTCAACTCCAAGGACTCCACATGCAACTATGAAGGCTGCAATGTGTTCATCAGGATGTACCTTTCCATCACCTCTGAACTTGGGAAAGTTCTTTCTGTTACCCCTAGGTAACTCATGCAAAGGTTGAGGGAGGGAAAGAGGCCCAACTCATTGGCCCCAAGGTAATGGAACTGCCATCCTTGGAAAAATTTCTTGAAGTGGAACTGAAACACCAACAAGAACCAAAGCATGAAGATTAGGGCTGGGTTGCTCTTGAGGGACACCACTCCCAGAAGCTTTGTCCTCAATAGGTGGTGTGCTTGCAGAATGAGTTCTTCTATTCTCCTTGTTGAAGGAAGAGGAAAGCCTTACTACTCCAAGATTTGAAACTGAGAATCTTCAATTCCAAGAGCCCTTCTACCATGGGTAAACCTTAGAGTCACTCAGATCAGAAAAATGATCAAGAAATTGTTTTTAAAACTGGAATTCATTAAAACGAATCCCCAGTAGAGTCACCAAAAACTGTTGGTTGTCAAAATAGGACTTTAATGAAAGCAATAGTTAGGGGATGAAATTCCCTCCTCTTTGATGGGAGAGGTTCCCTTATTGAAAGAAAAAAACTATTCACAAATGTACAACTTTTAATTTCAATGAGGAACTCTAGATATCATGAAAGTGTTTTAAATTCCAAGATAGATTATCAATACAAAAGAACAAAAGAACTAAGGAAGGGGAAAGGTAGAATAACACTCTTCAGGAAGTATAGATAGCAAAATAGTTCCCTATAAATGTTGAACTAGGATAATATAGAATAGAATCATTTGTATTAAACTATTAGATGTTATTTTGTAGACACAAAGTTCCAGAGATAACATCCACAAGAATACAAAGCTTCTCAGTGTAAATAGATAAATGATTCAATAATTTATAATAGATAAGAAGGAATGAATAGACACAGATAGAAGTAGAAAGGAAAATATCCTTGTATTGATAGCTTTTGACTCTTTTACACTTTCAAAAATAATCAAATTTCCAGTCCCACTTTGAAATGTTGAGGAGAGCTCATTATATATACTTTACAAATTTTTACATTTGGTAATTTTTTCTTTTAATTAAAATATTAATTAAGGAAATGTGTAATACAAGTCCTTAATTAATTACAAGGAGCTTGGCACTAAAAATAGAAGAAGAGAAAAAATCTTGAAGAAGAGACATCGATTATGGTGAGGAGGGCCCACTGATTTGAGAATCCGATGCCTAAATCTTTTCAATGCTTCTACTATTTCCATGCCTCTTGGAATTGTGGTGTTGGAGGTGGCATGTTTCCACATTCCTAGACATTTCTCCATATCTTTATCAAACTCAGTATGTTCCAGATATTATTTATTAGCTTTGGAAATAGCTAAATGGAGGGAACAAATGTCTTCCATCTTCTCTTTAGTAAATGACTCCTCTTTAAACAAATCATCCTTGACAAAAGTTTTGAACTGAGCCTTGATTTCCTGAAGAGAGAAGGGAACACCTGTAGTTTCATCTTGAAGATGACAGTGAATATATTTGAAGGCTGATGAGACACAAGTTTTAAAAGATTCTCCTTTTTTGCCACACATTCCTCAATTCTCCCAGTGCTTCTTCCAGAACCTTTATCTTCCACTCAACACTGAAAATCCATGCCTTTGACAAGTTATTCTTGGCATCATCAAATACCTTGTTGACCAACATGATCTTCTCATCAGCTTGGCCCATTAGGCAAAGATCTGTAATACAACTACTCTAGACCTTCACTCTTTATCCATAGCTTTGATTGAGGAAGAGAGTTTTTGCTACAAATTAATCACTTTTTCATTAGTTTTGAAGGCTTCCACAATGAAGTTCAAACCTGCTATAGTCATATCATCCACCATAGCTTCCACAACCTTCCCATAAGTTGAATACTTGTATATGTCTTTGATGCTCTGAACTTCATCCTGACTAAGAATCATGGGGGTGGGAGAGCATCTAGTGGGCTGGATCCAAAACTTTATCCTTGGCCAACAATGATTTGATAAAGTTGGAAAGAACCTAATTCTGTTCTTCCAACATCTCTATGGTTTGCTTGCCTTTCTCAACTCATTCAATAACCTTACCTTCTTGTTTCTGAAGGTTATGAATTCACTCTAGGAGTGGATTCTCCATTGGGATATTGGAAAGCTCCAAATTAGAGACTAAAATATCCTTCTACGCTTTATCAACCTTTGTCTTTGCAACCTCCATATGAACTGTTGGGCCTTGAGCTTGAGTTACTAATCTTAAAGCAATATTTTGTCTCTTTCTGGAGGAGGAGGGAAAAACTCAACAGATCTACTACATCATCAAAATCTGCCCTATTAAACAAGAAGAAGATTCCTCTCTCTTCTGCCAACCAAGGGTTGCACCTAAGAAAAGGTAGAAGAAGAAGAGGAATGAACAAGAAACCCAAGAGCAAGTGAAATCATTCCATTCAAAGTATTAACCACTGTTACCTCCAGTAGAGAAGTACTTGAGACCTTAAGGAACTTCCTTTGCAGAGGAGTCTACTATACTAGGAGGTTCGGTACTTGGAACCTCTTTCCCTTTTTCAATGGTGATTTCAAGAGATCCTGCAGGATCTAGCACTTCACCATCATCAATTTCACTAAGAAAAATAATGTTCTCCAGCCCTGAGGCAATTTTGACCGCTCCAGAAGAGATTATTCCTCAATTGGTTCTTGCTTAACCTCTTTAATCTTCTTTTGATACACTTTAGTGGAAGAAGAAAGAGCATATGATTCAGGCTCTTTTATTGAAGAAGAAGGAGGGGTTTGCTCAAGTTCCTATGTATTGGGTGTATGTACTTTCTTCTAAGTGTGGAATTTTCTTTTGAAGGAGATATGCCTGGATTTCCTATATTCACGAACTTTCCTTTCAAACCAAACATTAGTTATAACCAAGGATGGGGTAATTATCTCACTCAAATCATCTTTCTCCTTCACATACCAATCTAGGTTTCTATAGGTGTGTGCATGTTGGATCTTTCATACCGAAAGGATTACAAGCCCTCGTCATCATCCTTAAGCCCTTAAGGAACTTGGTAAATATTGAGATATATAATTTTTTGTAGAGAGAGTCTACCATAATGCATCCTTATGGCTTCAAAATCATTAGCACAATCAGCCTAGTAATCCTTAATTGTCGGCCTATGATGATAAGTTATTACGAGGTTTTGATTAATTGATTTCTTCAGATCAAAACAAGTCCCAGGTATTAAGAGGATGGCATATAATGTTAAATTTAGTACTTTGGGCTGATAGAGTGACACCAAAAGGTCATTTGGTAATTCACCATAAAACCTTGTTTACCGAAGGGACGCAAGAATGCTTATTTCTCTTGAGGTTTCCCACATTGGATTTACTCCATCAATTAGAGTTAATAAAGAATGAATCAATGCAAGTCCATTATGCAGAACTTATGGAACTACAAGAGCTGAGAGATAAGTCTCACGTGAACATGGAGAAGTGTTAAAACCAGGTTAAGAACAACATTGATAAGAAGAAAAAAATCAGAATTTTCAATGAAGGAAACATTGTGTTGAAATGGGATGACGACAAGGAAAATCCATGAAACCATTGAAAGTTTGATATAATCTAGAGAAGCCCTTATATGATTTCAGATTGCATGTAGCAAAATGTGTATCACTCTCAAGTTAAGTGGAGAGGAACTTCCCATTCATGTGAATGATATGTTTCTCAAGAATTTCTATTGAAAATAATCTAATGCTAGTTAGAGTATGGTAGTTTAGGATTTCAGTTTAAATAAATTTCTCTTGCACACTTGTAGTTTTAGATTTAGTAAGTGCATTTCATTCACAAGATCTAATTTTCCAAAAATTTTCTGCATTAGTTTTTGCTTTTGGAAAGGAAATTTTTAGTAAAGGGAAAGAATTTGGTTTGGGCTTAGACTCCAAGCCCAATGTATGCGATTAAAAACTTTTCTTAAAGCTAGCAAACAACTAATACCACAAAAGTGCCATAAATGTTGATATTTCTTGCACCCATGTGAGAGGTCAACTCGAAACTTCGTTTCTAAGGTTTAAGATATTCGTTTGAGGCGTATAACTAAAGGAGAAAGGGTTTGAATTGTTGATATGTTGGTTTGAGAATGTCAACCTTCCACCTAAGATGTCTTTCCAAACATCAAATCCATCATGATCATGTATCATCCCGTAGGAGCCGATGTAAGACCCTTCCACATCTAGGAAAGACAATGAAGATTGAACATGGAAACCCCAAATTATACGAGAGGATAGTCCATTTGAAAAATTAAAGTAGGTTCTTGCCTATCTTTTATTCACGATTCAGTTTTATCAAGTTAATTTCAGTTCATTAATTATGATTAAATGAATATTTCCTAGTGTAAAGAAGTTGCAAATAATTTTCTTAACATCATGTTAATGAAAAATAATGCAAAAATAAGTATTTACAGCTCATTATAATAATATATATATTTTTATTTAATAATTAAATGTACAATTCACCCACACAAGCTATGGGAATAAATCTAAAAATCAAGTACATAAAAATAACATCCATGTGAATAAAAATATGAATAAAAGAGAAAGAAAAATCCATCATTTCCTATTTAGATGGATTTTTCCATAATCAATTCAGTTGTAAGTAACCCAATCCTATTCTCCATCCTCAACAAGTACTTAAAACTAGAAAATTCAATGGTTAGAGCTCCTGATTTTCATTCCTATTGTACTCCCAACTTCACACAAGTGGATTTTCTTAACAATGTACTTAAAATTTAAAACAATATAGAAAGGAATGTAAGATCATAATGATATTTTTAGTATGTCACAAGAATAAATAAACATTAAAAGAAAGGTATTCTAGCGTTCACTTATTTTTCTAACTAGTTTTTTATTATGTAGGTACGAGAATGTGAAGTACTTTCGATAAATTATGAAATTTTAGCAATAAAGTACGAGTTTTCCAGCTGCGAGGACAACCATTCGAAACTCTACAAAAGTACAAGAGTAAAATAAATATCACATTCATGCATCCATGAGACACAAAATTAGTTCAAAGTACACCTTTCAAGATATTGAAGGTAAAAAAATTCAAAGTAAAGAGATAAGATTCAAGATTTTTATATAATACCATTAAGTATGCAAGAAGGCTAATATTCATAAGTACAAAGAAATAACAAAGCTTTGGTTCTTCTATAAAGCTAAAAATTTGAATATTCATAAAGATCATGTATAATTTCATAATGGATTTGTAAATAACATCAGCTATCAAATTTCAAATCGACTAATGAACAACTTAAGAGGTTAAAACATTTTGCGAGGATCTGATTCTCCTTGTTATGTAGTTTTCATGTTAATGGATTTCTCATATTATGTCCTTATGATAGCAAAGAATAGATTTCAGCAATCTGAGACTTATTCATTACAAAGAAGCCTTCAAGAAGTAGAATGAAATTCATCTTATCTTTACTGAAAAATATAGAGCAACCATCAAGCTTCATGTGACATCGTTACTGAAAGGATTACATTTTTCAACAATTCAAGTGCGATGCAAAGACAAGCCAAGGAATCTTTTATGTTATCTCAAATTCACCCCTCAAGGTAATTTTGATAACATGCATCAAATTATTCGATCCGAGAAAGTAGAACGATTTAAGGCCGAAATCATGTTTTTGGGGCTCCTTCAACTTCTCTTTAACTCTCCCATCCAAGAAAAATCCCAACGAAAAAAAATGCAAAAATAAGGTTGCAAGATTGTTTTAAAGCATTTTGTGCGAAAGGGTGCGGATTGTACTAGTACAGTCATGCGAGGTTCATCCTACCAAGTTTGGGGCCGAAATACAAAGAAAATTAGCTAAGTCGGACATTTTGTCCCCAGCGGTCCAGCGGGGCAGTTGGGACATCAAGACGCCTTGCGGACGCGAAAAGCTGAAATGACCGAAGGAAATAAAAATCATCTAGTTTTTGTTTCATGTGGTTTGTGACAACCAAGGACAAAAGAAATGCGTGTGGGCGCGATTCGGCCGTGCGGAAGAATAATGTTCGGGACGGCAGTAGGGACAAAAGTACGCGTGGGGACGCATGGGACACGAAAAGGTGAAAAATTCGTAAAGAGAGACAAGGAAGCCCGAATCGGACGGTGCGGAAGAATGTGCAGGGCCAGGTTGGGAAAAAAGTACACGTGGGGCGTGAAAAATCTGAAAGCAGCGAAGGAAAAGAAGAAAAGTCAACGTTTGACCCATGAACTTCAAACGGCCATAACTTTTGACTCGAGCTCGATTTTAAAAACATTGGATTTTTAATGAGGGTAGATATATTTAAATAAAATAAATATATTTGGCTCCATTCAATTAATGCTCATTCTGTAAAATGACAAAAATGCCTACGGACCCAAAATAGTGCACCGCACTCGAGAAAGCCATAAATTTTGCATTTCTCAACGAAATCGCACAAAATTGGTACCGTTGGAATCATGGCTCATATCCACGATGCCTGAGAAGTCAACAAATTTTGGATTTGAGGAATATCGGTGGATTTTTTTTAGAAAACGTGGCCAGAGTTCATAACAATGCTTTATTTGGTAAGTTGGGAGTGCAATTAAGAGGCATGGTCATCATTCTTTCCTTCTGCATGACACCTAAGGCAGTATGGGAGCCTTACTGCGCAAGTAATATACAATCATTTTACTCAATTTAATGCCTCTTACAAGTGGTTGAAGGATAGATTTCAGGATTTCCTTTTTTTCCCTTCTCTCTCTCTTCTCATTTTTCTATAAATTGGAGTGTTGGGCTCATTATAAAGGGGTACTAGTTTTATAGCAAAGCTCTACCAAAATATCTTTGTGAAGCTGATGTGTTATAGGCCCTTTTGTGAACTCCTTGCATGGTGATCAGGCCCTTTTCTTGTAACCGATTAATTGTGCATATCGGGAAGCAATCTGATATAAGTTTGTGGATGCATCTTCCCATGTTGTTTTTTCTTGCATTCTTTTGCCCATTCAATCTTGATTACAAGAATATTGTGTCTATTATTTTGTTTTTGCAGGGATCCATTATCATTGTGTATGTTTGAGATATTTGTGTGAATGCATTTTGCTAGATTATGGAGAAGCTGTCATCACCCCTTCTAGCGTGCACTTTGCTTACGTATCTCACGCCTTTGAAGACTACTCTCACACCCTCCTTTTACGGTGTATCACCGCTTTAGTGTAGGATTTCATTTTATGCATTCTCTCTCCTAGTCCCTTGAAAATTTAAATTAGAATAGTTATTTTCCCTTGCATTAGAGTAGAATTTGGCGAGGTAGTTTAGGAGAAAGAACTGACTTTCTCTGGAGTTCTATCTCAAGCAAAGTAGCAAGTCCCACAACTTGGAGATAGTACCCACGTTATCCAATCACACCGTGAGTTCAAGTATATGCACTTGTATAAACATAGGGGTGTTGTGATTCGATGATAATAGGTACATGTTCATAGACTATACATACCACGCATTTAGATGATTGCAATTTAAAGCAATAGACTAATATACTCTTATTAAAGTAATTACACATGGTTTTATGCAATAGAAAACTAAAACAACTATATAACTGTAATGATGCTAAAACTGACCTTTATCATGCATATGCCTTTAAAGATTGATTATTTCATAAATATATAGGAAGAGAAATTTACTGACCATGATATGAAGCTAAGTGAATACCATAAATAATTTAATGATTTAAAAAGATCGGTTAGCATATGTGGTTAGAATTAAAATTTCGGGAAAATATACACATCAAATATGATAATGACATTTTCAAATGGATATAAATGAAAAGAGAGTTCATATTTTCTATGAATAATATTTCAAAACATTAAGACTTAATGAGAAATATTATGAATACATTTACAAAATTGGTCTTTTGGATTTGCTAAAATTAGAGAAGGCTATGGAAAAAGCTCAATTTTTATAGCTTCCAAAATTTGTGTTATTTAACTTTCTTCGGGAGCATACTGATGTACACTCTTTAAGTATTTTAAAGATTTTTGTTTGGATCCTAAGTAGTCAAAGGTGGATGGAGGTTTCTTTGACATTGGAATATGAAAACACATTCTATCAAAAGGAAACACCAAGTCCAACATATACAAACAAGTAGTGAATAAGAGAGCCATCATACAAAAGTGGAATGAGTAACCCGTAAACAAAGAATAAGCACACTCGAAAATCTACAACTAAATCATTAGCAAAAAATGGCAAGCAACTCGTATAGTAACAAAAACTCGCGGAATCAAAGACAAAGGTAAAAGGGTCCTAGTGTTTTCTATCTTACCCAGATAGAATGTGGAGGAAAAGACTCAAAAATAGAATAAAAACCCAAAAATCCAAGAGAAAAGACATTTTCGATTCTGAGTTAGGAAGCTACCCATTGAAAAAAAGATTCATTTTATAAGATAAAATGACCAAAAAATGCATAGCTATTTTATCTTGTTAGGTAAATATGAAGCGGGGCAAGTAAATGGACTTACCCATTTCATCCAAAAACTTCATGAGACAAATGGAAATGACCATAAGGAAATGAATGCTACTTGATTTAGCAAAAACACATTGCCCAACTAAGCTGATGTAAGCTTCAGAATTGTAAAGAATGAAAATTACAACTTGTACCCATCAAAATGGTGGTTATCATAATGGTAGGTAAAGAACAAAAATTCCTTGTTCAAATTAATCCCATATGGTTTTCAATTCAAAACCCTCACTAAAATTCAAGTGGATGATAATGTCTTCATACAAAACCATAGAAGAAATGAGTAAAACAAGAGTTCGAGAGAGCTGATGGCGGCTAAAAAAATATTTTAGAAACCCTTAGTACAATAAGAAGAAGAGTTTGAATAGTTGTGAAAATATGACCTTACCTTGAAGATTTCCATGGCACAAGATTAAGATTCTTGGAAAATTTTTTCCCACAAAGTAAAATGCAGAGATCGATCAAAAACATGACCACCAATATTGAACTCTTAGCCACAAAATAGAAATGAAATCCATGTTGGGAAAAATGACCACCCAAGCTTCAAATATAGAGCTGAAACACCAAATCTTTAGCAAAATTCAAGTAGGTCATGGATGAAAAGGAGACAAAACTTCAAAACTAGCTACTAAAAGAGAATGAAGATGGGAAAATGGAGAAGTAACCTCCTTTCCCAAAAATCTTCCTCACTGACCACCATTAGAGAAATTGTAAGAGATCGATACTCTATTAATGGCCTTTGGTATTGAAATGCAAAAGAAAAGATGAAGATAGAACTTATTATCATAAAACCAAAGGTTTTCCATCTCAATCATGGCAGCCGAGTCAAACAAGTATTGCAAAGTAGCCTCAGAAGCTTCTTCCTTCAAAATGACAAAATGAAATGAAATGATTTTAGGGTTTTCACCCCTTTTAACGTACTGCCAACCAAGGGTTAATGTTTAACCATAGTATGATTTCATATTATTACACACTTTATTTTACCTCAAGCCCACATATTTTTTAAATAAATGCAAAGTATGGAAGGGGTAATAATTATGGGTCATTATTTGAAAAGGGGCTAAGATTTTGTGAATACATGCTTTTAAAAATCAAACAAAAGGCTGAATGAATCAAAATGCATTGCAATACCAATATAAAAGTTTTCAAGTTAGAAAATCATATGCATCTGCCCACATAATTCTAAAGGTAAACTTTTATCACGCAAGTGCACATATGGAAAAAGGTTCTTTTCTAGACAAGACAAAAAAATTCCACCTTTTGAATATCAAGGCAAAGATTTATTATTTAATCAAGTCTTTACATTCCAAGTGCTTAGAAAATATTTTCCATGTAACTTATTATTCCCAAAAATACCCATATACCTTTTGTCGAGGGAGATGTTACTTTTTGTGTTGAAGTGGTCAAACTATATACAAGCTCATAAGGTTGTTTCATATTTATTTATTACTGACTTCTTGATGTGGGTGGGAGTTAGTAGGTTAGCATTTACTATTTTTGGACAAGTAGGTTATTTTTATGCTAGATATTCATTCTTTGCAAGAATTTTAGAGGAGGAATTCTTGATGTAATAGAGTCTTTAGAATTATTTCTTCAAAATTTCCTTATATAAGAATCAATTGATTGACCTTTTAAAGGGACAAGAAAATAATCACCTTTTGAATATCGGAAAAGATTTATTATTTAATCATATTGATGAATTCCAGTGGAAAAATATTTTTCCAAGTACCCTTATTCCCAAAATGTACCCATGTACCTTTTTGTCAAGTGGAATATTCTACCAGTATTGAAGTGGTCAAATATGTCATGACTCATCAAGGTTGCAATACATATTTATAGTAATCGATGATAATTATGTGGGTGGAAAGTTAGATTGTTAGCATTTACTATTTTGGGTCGAGTTAAGGTTAATTATTACATAGAATGTCAAAATGAATTTGGGAGGAGGAATTCTTGATGCTAATGAAATTTGGCGTGCTGCTTCCCCTTATACCAAGAATCGAGGATTGACCCAGGAATTATGCGGTGTAATTAAACATGATTATTCTTGTGAAGTACTTGATGGAGATTTTTTTAGGTTATTTACTTTAGCTATTTTAGCCTTAGATTAGAATTAGTTGTTGTATCCATTTTGCGATGTAATTTGTTTTGGATTGTGAAACCCTTAGCATGTCTAGATTTTTACCGAAGTTAACAACTCTTAGAATATAGTAATGAACTCATTTTGTGAACATAATTCCATATATTATATTGTGCAAATAGACTGTGGCTATTTTTGTTTTTGTGAACGTTTTCCCATTTTAATTACCCTTAATCACAGCGTATAGTTTAGTGATACTCGAATAAATAGGTTATACCTTAGTGATATGGGCATTCATGCAATCAGGAAACCCACAACTGCGGGGTGAATTAAATTATCTGTACACAAGATTAGGGAAAACTCAAAGTTAATTTGTTTACCCCTCAGCATGAGTTGCCTTGTTAGATCTTTTAAGTCCCTTAGAGGACTATATGCATTATTTTAGATTGATAAGTCGTGACTGAGACCAAGATTTATATGTTAGCTAGGCATTTGAAACATCTGTATGTAGTCTTAATGGGTGCTTTAATTCATCTGATTTTCCTGTGGGTACCACATAAAAAGTGGTTATATCTTTGGATAATTACAATGTAGTGCAAAGGTTGATTAGTACTTTGAAAAAAATGATAAGGTGATCTCCGAGGAGTTGTAAACCCGTTGGATTCTAATATTTTGGGGCAAATTGACGGATGGAAAAATTTAATAAGTGAAGACTATAAGACTTTATAAGGTATCCTTAGATCCTTCTATATGTCTTGTGGAAAGATATCATTGTGCTTGAAAATTAGCATGAGATTGATAGTTTTGGAAACTATGAACTTATCTCATGGGTGATTTAAGGAAATATAGATAAAGTTGAGTGATGGTCCTATTAGCCGACTTCGGAGGGTTCTTTTACCATTAAAACAGAGGATAAGACTAAGAATAATTGGTAAGAAGATAGTAGGTGCGTACTAAGATAAAAACTGGTAGAAAGACCAAGAGCAAGAAAAACTTCTACAAAGAGAAAATAAAATAGTAAAGTTGTATGAAAATCATGTCTTACATAAATAATGAATATGGATAAGTTTAAGTCATTATTATTACTGATACTCGAAATTATCTTGAAATTATTTTACCCTATTCAATAATGAAATCTTAGATATGAAAGCCAATCTATTAAACATAAACATTATAAATTCAGCAATTTATCTTATTTAATTTGAATTGAAACAAGACCTAGGTTTGAAAAGGTTCTGTGCCTTATACACATTGTTAGAATTGAATAGATAATTACTCATATTAGATAAATCTTTATATAGAGTTATATAAATATTGATTTCAAAAGTTTCATATGCATATTATACATTGAAAATGCTGTTATCGACACTAATAAATGAAAAACTATGCGCAATATCTTATATTGTCAGCGCATCATATTGGTTGGATATAGTATAATAACAGAGGTATGTGGTCTCATTACATGTGATTCAGTTAGTATTAACATTTTTTAATAAATACATAAAAAATTTGTGTAGGTCATATAATATCAGAAATCAGTACCATATGGCTGTACATTGATGTTGAATGTGCGTACAGTTCTATGCATGTAAATGCACAAAATAAATTTCATTGAACACCCGAGCACACACACACAAACACACACCACAGAGAATATTTCTTCATCAAATATATCCACTCTCTTTTCCTTTCTTGAAGCCTCCCTTGGCATAAGTGGATATTTGTGTGAGATGAGTCAGGATATCATTAATTTGTTATGAGTCTCTTATATAAAAACTAGAGCTATAGTTCTGTAAATCTAAACATTTTTGTCAAAACTTAATGTATAAATTTTTTCCAACATGTATAGACCATGCTGAATATTTACATGTGCATGCGCTGACTTAATCTCTTGAGTCACGCTTAATTTCCATCTCACACTTGAGTGAGTTAGCGAAAATACTGAACCCAGAATGTGAGTGTGAGAAAATGATGAGGTTGAGGATTCGGTGCCCTCGAAACAAAGTGGAAGGGTTGAATCTACATACACATAGATTAAAAATTAAACATAAAATTAAAACATAGAAATATATTAACAATATAAAATTTGAACAGAGACCATCTAAATATTCTACGCCTTGACCTTAGTACATACATGTGAAATTACTGATATTTTTAACTAATTTTTTACAATATACATCTAATTTTATCATGCCACACACATGAATGATAATGAGCATGGATATTATTTATACATATAGGTAAATCAGCTATGTATACAATGCAATCACATTGATTATCTACATGATGCTATAATGAAATAAATTATTAAAATAATTGAACATACTATGGAATCTTTAAATGAGATATTTAACAAAATAACATAGTTTGTATACCTCATTGAGTTGTTACGCCATGATGATGAAATCACAATGGAAAAAAATTGCCTTAACTCAATCGTAGAGATGGTGGTGTTTCTGTGAGTTCATCAACTTTATAAAATATATATCATGTCAAGTTAGTTAAGCATATAATATATATACAAGAACATACATATATAGACATATATTAGAGAAAAGTTTTTATATATATATATATATATATATATATATATATTTACATACATGAATTTAGAAAATTAACATTCTAAATTACCTCTGTGAAATGTATACATAGGCATGGTGCTCACAAACTTTGGTTGGGATGATGATGTCCCTCCCTCACATTGTAATATTAATGCATACATGTATACATGCATGTGTAAATTAGAAAAATTGACCAAGTTCAAATACAATTATTTTAAAAATTTAACATATATAAGTAATTAAAGTACTCATATATCTTTGTAACATGTAATAAAAATAAAAATTCCCTATGAAGGCTTCGTCAATGTTCTGAAATCAAATGTTACACTCAAAAGTGTTAGACATAGTCACATTATCATGTGTAGCACCAAGCGGTAACTCCACCAACATCAGTCTGCATGAAATTATCATCGTCGTCAAGTCATGAAGCATATGCTTCCACAAGACATGAAAATATGTTTCCTCATACAACTAATACCTAAAGGAATTCTATTTCTAACTCCACCAACAATGGTATCAGAAATCTCCCTCGTATGTCAGACAAGGGTATCAAAGAGTGCCTAAAGTGTGTGTAGTGTATCAATATCTACTATATCCTTCATTTTTACAAGGAAAGTCTCAAAATGAGGGGGATTTTGTATGGGGACTCCACCATGCTGAATAGGTGCACATTGTTCACCTAGTCTATCCTGTGAAGATCCTTTTCCTTAGCCCTGAAACTCAAGGTAGTCAAAATTGTTCGGGATCTCATTGAGGATAAAATCGCTTAATAGAGTTTCCTCAAAAAGTATAACACAACCTCATTGTTATTTAAATGTGGAATATTAAATACCATCCACCATTGGTCCCAAAAATTATTCATTATCAAAACATTATTGCACCACTATATTGGAAACCATTTGTAAGACAACAAAACATGAATATTGGTTATGAGGTCCGTGAATAATGCACATATAAGGTATTTCATAAAAAAATTTAGCTACATCAGCATATGATAATTTATTGGCATAATATTCCCTACTGAATGTTGTCTATAAGATGTCCAACAATCAATTTGACTCATTTTCGCAGTAACTTCTGAGCCAATAATGCCTCTAATGTGTTATCAAGTGAGGCACGATGAGCGTTGTAGAACAAGGATCTCTCACTATTTTAATTAATTCCTTAAGTTCAATATTATTTTCCAATATATGGGTCGATAATCCTCCTGATTACCTGGGGGATGTTCACTAGTTATAGGATAACTAGGAGGGTTGACAGGATTTGCAGATTTTTTTATTTTTGAGGTCGAACTATATCGATAAAAAACCATGTATTTAATTAATATATATAATACAATTACAAAATTTCTATGCAATTTAGAGAAAATATTTTCCCTATCTATTCTTGATTTTTCCATTGTTGATTCCACCTCAAAGCAATTGTTAGAAGCGATTTATAGATGATCTAAAGAGTTAAATGGTTGAACATGGAACATGTTTGTATGGTTTGCGATAGAATTCACATTTTGGGAAATAATAATGAGGAAGGGATTTGAGTTTTTATAGTTTAGATTAACATGCATGTATTATAAGGAGAAATATTTTAGCTTCAAATATTTACAAACAAAACAAAACAAAACGCATACACGTTATCAGTAAAACATATAAGTGTTTTTTAATTTTCATATTTTTGTCCAATATTTGGCCCTCTAGATTGGTGCACTTACCTTTAATTTTCATGAAATAAGTTAGAGAGACATTCATTTACCTCAGTGGGTATAACCAATAAAAATCAAGGAAATGGAAATGAAAGGCAAAGATCTAGAAAGTAGAATACAATGGTAAATAAGTTGAAAGAAAAGTTTATTCTTGTAAATTATTTCCAGACACTAATTTGGAGGTTTCAAAACCTAAGACAGAAGGGTCTCAACATCAAATATTATAGAAATGAATTTTACAAGCTATCAATATAGGAGGAATAAGGAGGGTTTGAAGAATGCAAGGCTACAAGGTATGTAAATGAGTTGAGTTATACCATACAAGATGAATTGAGTATGCTTTGGATACTTTTCCTAAATGATGTTTATCAATTCGCATTAAAAATATAAGAGAATAAAAAGAGGAGTGTTTTTAGGAGAGAGGTCAAGAGAGACCATCGTCATCTCCAACAAGAGGGAGAGGTAGATTTGATTCACTAAAATGTGAATCTTGTAATGAGGGTAGGAATAATTTGGATAAGGTCGTGGTAACTAGCAAAAGAGGTAGGATTTTCAGAGAGGAAGAGGATATTTTTGATGATGGGGATGTAATAGCCTACAGAGGCAATATACTTATTATTCACGTGGTGAAGAAAGGAATAGATATTTTAAGTGTCCACACTATCGTACATAGGATAGAAGGAAGGTGGAATAATTCAATGAGTAAACCTAGTTGAATATAAATAAGAAGAGGACATAGAGTTGTTAGAGACTTAGTTTAAACCCTCATTATAAGGATAAAAATGATCATCCCGAGGAAGGATAAATAAAACACACGGTCGGGCGGCGATTCCTAGCTACGGATAAATATCTTTTGAACAAGAAACACATCTAGAGGGAAGGTATTTAAAACTATTATTGATAGCGGTAGTTGATAAAATATGGTCATAACTATGATGGTTGATAAAATCATTCTGAAATGTGAGAAACACCCATATTTCCATCGCATATCATTGTTCATGAATGTGAATGAAGTAAACATAGATAAAATATGCCTAATAAAGTTTTCGATTTGGAATAGCTATAAGGATGAGGTGTGGTGTGATTTTATCCTAATCATCGTGTGCCATATATTACTCAGAAGGCCTTAGAAATATGATAAAAAGGTTACTTATGATGGAGGGAAAAATAATGATACATTTCAGAAGGATGGAGTAAAGGTGATTTTGTTAGTTTTTAAGGAAGAAGAGAAGAGTGAGGGATTTTTGGCTACAAAGGATTTTATTGTAGAAATGAAATAAGTTGGTTGGTATTATGCATTGATGTCGAAGAAGGCGGAACTAGATGCCTTTGATATACCTGCAAAAACAACATAGGTACTAAAAGTATAGACATGTTTCATGCCTAATGAGCTACAACATGGGTTACCTTAGATGAGGATATACAACACCATATTGATTTGATCCAAGGATTGGCCCTATCAAATTAGGAATCCTATAGGATGATCCCAATGATGAGGCAAGAACATGTATGATTAATGTATAATATATGATCTCATCTTACTCTCTATTTTATTAATTTTGATTGCATTTTCTAACTTTTAGTTGATATGATATGAGTTAGGATGTAATTGTTTGTCTTTTGATTAATTGTGATTCTACTGTTAAAAGCTCTAGAATTCCTGCAAAGTGTGTTTGAAATTTAGTTTTGTAATAAAGCGAAGTCTAATTAGTCAAGGAAATGAAGTGGGAAGCATTCAAGATGTGTTCGGTAATGTTTTTCCCACATGACGCCTTAGTTCCGGAACTTCCAAGCTAGTTCTGGAACTCCATCAGGCAGTCATCATCTAGTTTGGGAACTTTAAGACTTAGTTATGGAACTCTAGTATTTAGTTTTGTAATTTTTGGACTTAGTTTTGAAACTCCTATATTTAGTTCTAGAATTTTTGGACTTAGTTCGGAACTCCAAAGATTTAGTTACATAATTTTCAGACTTAGTTTCGAACTCCTAGGGATAGCTCACAGGGAACTCTTATGGTTTTGATCCTAAACAATTTCTTATGGTTTTGGCACTTCTCTGAAGTTCTGGAACCAATGGGAGTTATCTATTCTAACCAAATCTAGATATTTTACATCTACGACCCTTTCAATCAAGAAAGGATGAGAAGATTTCTGAACGTAGATCTAAGGAGAGTTATCTTACAACTATCTGATCAACCATAATCTGACTCAGCATCTATTTTGGGCATGATTCGATTTCATCAGAATCATTGAGACAATTGTGATTGTAAAATGTATATAAAATCATACCTACAGTAGATAGATAATATATAGAATATGATATGAGATAGATATAGAACAAAGAAGAGAAATATAGACTAAGTACTCAGATCCAGTATGTTTTGTAATACCGAATGTTTTATCAATAAAATATCCATTCCTATTTGAGAGAATTCTGAGTTGTTAAATCCTGATTCGAGGAGGAGCAAGGGCCCACTCCCCTAAGGACCAGGATATTCATTTATTTGGTATTTATATTTCTTCATACGATAGCTTAAATATGTTGATTTCGTATTTGCTTTAATTCATTTGGTTAAACTCTATTGTGTACTTGTTTTTACAGGGTGTTTAGATAAATTCTTATATTTCTTGCAATTGTTCTTTTCAAGCATTCTAAATTGAGTGTGTTTATTTCCAAAATAAAGTGTGTTTACTTTTAAAGGAAAGTGTGTTTATTTTCCAACAAGATAAGTGTGTTTCCATTACGCACAATGTGTTTCCTTTCTAAGCAAAGCATTTAGTGTGTTTACTTCAAATGAAGTTTTCATAGTTCTATTTAAATAAGGTTTTACGAAGAAGTCCTTAAGACATTGAAGAGATCCTCGGAAAACACAAAAATATCTACAATAATCTAACTACTAGATCGATAAAATTACTCTTGTTGCATATAGCTTTAGACACACCCCTAGTTTGATATGACATCAACAAGAAGTTGATTAAATGAAGGGAATAATGAAACCCATAATTTTTGGTGACGTTTCTGGGGAACACTAGTTGAAACTTTGTAATTAAGTGTTAGCAAGAGCAACAAATCATACATCTAGTAGTTGAAGGATCTTCCCTACTATATCACAAAATATATGAGTAGACCAAGAGACTCATAGGGTAGATTCCTCCCAAAAAAACCTTCAGAAGAATTCATAACATCCTCTAGTTAAAGGAAGGAAATTTATCAAGAATTGGAGGCACCATCATCCCCTATCAGACAAGAAACAAAATTTCCATTTTTGGAATTCTTAGATCAGTCACCTAAAGGAAGTGGAACTTTTAGGAGAGGTTTTATTACTCAAGATCCATTTAGGGAAAGTTTTGATTCTCAATTGATTATTCAACCTCCTACTCAAGCTAATTTTTCACCTTCCACTAAGGAATACTTACTTACCACATTGATTGGGAGGAAAATTCAGAAAATATTTTTTAAAATGGCACGAGAAGCTAAGGGAGTACTTGATACATCAATGAAAATATCTCACACGCTAGCATTTACCCACATTTAGAGGGATTCCATCTTAAGATCCTAACCAATTTCTATTTGATTTCAAGGTATTATGTCGACCTATAATTATAAGACAGATAATCAAACACTCAAGTTGTTTCCATCAACTTTGAAGGATGAAACAATGAGGTGGTTCATGGGATTACCATCCAGGATCTATTAGCACTTGGGCACAAATGGAGACTTACTTCCTAGATAAATATAAGGATTATTTTAGAGGGAGAAATAGGAAGGAAGAAATCTTCAAAATCAAGCAGGAGGAAGATGAAAACATAAAAGACTATTTAGACATATTTCTCTGTCACAAGAAAAGATGTGGATTTGGGCTTTAAGAGGAGTTAAGTAAAACCATTTTTCTTAAAGGCTTGGATGAAGAATCTAGGGAATCCCTTAACTTGATAGGAGGTGGAGACATTGATCAGATAAGAATGAATGGAATTAAGGAGATTTGTAGAAGATATTCTATAACAAGAGGTGGACCTAGAAAAGGAAAATTAGTGAAAGTATCTGAATCCGTATATGAACTAACTAATGGATGAGTTAGCAAAATTTAAAATAGACATTTTAGTGAAATTAACCTCTACTATAAATGGATTACAAGCTAAATAAAATTCCAAAACTAAACCATTTGCTATGTATTGTCCTAAATGCAGGAAGAAGCATGCATTAAGAGACTGGTCCCTTTGGATAAAATGAAATGTGTCTTATCTATGAATCTAAAGAATATGATACTCGATGTTTGTTCTTTACTTCTGTTATTAAAAATTAGCTTAAAAACTAGTGCCTCATCTACAATAGAAGAATTGAATTTTGTTCGAGACAACCTAACCAAGAGTAGTTTATGCTAAGATCAGCTTCTAATCCTAGCACAATGCCATGGGCATCTCAATCGCATACCACAAAATTGGGGGTAACCACCTTGGGTACCTCAACCAACTTGGAACCCTCAAGATTGGGAAATAAATCTTGGTATACTTAGGGGCATTGAAAACCATAAGTTGATCAAGGAAATCATTATGTTTGCTAATAACCTAGATGGAACCCTAGTAATTATTCTCAAGGAAAGAACATATCCAAATCAGAATCAACATGCCATCATGGGATCTCCTGCATAAAATTCCCAAATTAAGAATGTAATCCAAATGAAAATTATAGCACAACTAGTAGTAAATCCAAGAAACAAACAAAAACTCATGTTTATGAAACAAAACTAGAAAAAATAGTTGATTTACATGCTATGGATTGTAAGGATATTAAAACTAGATCTAGGAAAATCATTAATAGTCCACCCCTTATAATCACTAAAATGACAGAAGAAAATGAAATCCCTTGTACTCGTTTTTTTCCAAAAGAGGATATAGAAAGAAAAGAAAAGGAACCAACTTACAATACTACTAAGACTCCATTTCCAGAGAGATTTAAAGAAGCTATAGAAATCAACGAGTCCGAATTGGTACAGAACTAAGGAAATTGAATATTGAAATACCCTTGTTGTAAGAAATTAAAGACATTCCAAAATTGAACAAATTAATCAAAATGTTATGTATGAAAAATCTTGGAAGGAAGAAATAGTACCCTAAGACTATCCAAGTAGATGGGAAACTTGCTGATTTATTAGCAGGAAAAATTTTACTTCCCAAATACGGAGATCCCGAAGTCCTGTTATTTCTATCTCTATAGGAAATAAGGATGTACAAAATGTTTTGATAGATTTGGGAGCTGCTATCAATGTAATGACAGTGGATACTCATGAAAACATTACCATTAATAGGTATACAACCTACTAATACCATATTGCAAATGGCAGACCAGTTTGTAGAAAAACTAGAAGGAATTATTGAAGATGTGGCGGTTATGGTGGAGTCATGGGAATATCTAGTTGACTTCCTTATACTGCGTAGCCAAAAGGTAAAACATTTGGTTATCCCATTATTTTGGGTAGACCATGGTTAGCTAAATTTTTTTCTTTAATATATTGTAGGTCAGGTGATATGACAATCTTGAATGGTAAGAACTTTAAACAAATTTCCTTATATCCTACTGCACGACCTTTTACTAATAATCATGAACAATTGTGGGTTGATTCTCCTGAAATTGATAAGAAAAATTTGTCTTCTTTGAGTATGATCACATTACAGGATCATGTAAGAGAAGTAGAAGAGATGATTATATCACAATTGGACAAGAACCTACTATCCTTGAAAAAATTAGAAATAGTTCCGAGAACCCAGTAAACTTAGTTTGGAACTACTGTCCACATTTAGTTTAGGACTACCACATTTAGTTCTGGAACCATGACAACAATAGTTATCTTTGATTGAAAATAATTTCACTCCGGAGGAATGAGATTTCTCATGGGGAGAGGATGAATTGGTAGCTTGAGTTTCAAGTACATCAGAAATGGTGAAGAATTTCTAGAAAGTAGCAGTGATGAAGAATTTGGTTTACAAAGAGATAAGTATCATAATTCTCATTACTGTCCTTCTTAAAGTATTTTGTCTCAAGGAAATTTTGGAGATGTTGCTACATACCATATGTTGTTACCATATGCATGTCCATTAAATAATTTAATGAAACCCTTCCCACAAATTAGTTCATCACATATTGGAACCAAGCATTTTGAAATTCAACCAGGTAAAACTTTAAACATTAACAGTTTGTTCAAGGAGGATGAAGAAGCTAAATTGTTTGATGTTCTAAAAAATCATACTATTTTTATTTTGATTACAAAGACATGAAGGGGATACATCCAAGTATTTTCACTCATCACATCTATACTTGAAAACATTAAATCAGCTTAGGTATCCCCAAAGAAGGAATTAAGCCACTTTAAGGGATATATTCAAACAAGAAAATGAAAAACTATTACAAGTAGGTTTTATCTACCCTATCTCGAGATAGTCAATGGGCATCTCCTCTTGTAATTATTCCCAAAAAAATGGAAAATGGAAAATATGTGTTGACCTATAGGGAATCAACATAGCCAAAATGAGAGATTATTTTCCTTACCATTCATAGATCAAGTCTTAGACAACCTTTCGGTGTAAACAATACTTTTATTTATTGGATGGCTTTAGTGGGTACAATTAGATCGAGTAGCCATGCAGAAGATCATGACAAAACTACATTTACATGTCCATGGGAACCTTTGCCTATAGGGTGTTACCATTTGATTTATGCAATGCTCTTGCAACTTTCCAGAGAGTTGTACTTGCAATCTTTATTGATCTAACAAATGATTGTGTTGAGGTATATATGGATGACTTCACTGTACACGGAGATACATTTGAAGATGCTTTGAGAAATCTAGACAAAGTGTTAACAAGATGTGAACAACACAACCTATCTCTTAGTGATGAAAAGTGTTTGATGATGGTGGATGAGGGGATTGTATTAGGACACCATATTTCAAAAATGGAATTTGTGGATCAAAACAAAATTAGGATCATTTCAGATTTACCTATTCCTCAGACCCCCATAGATATCAATTCATTTCTAAGGCATGTCTGGGTACTATAGGCATTTTATAAAAGATTTTAGTAAAAATTTTGTCCCCATGTTTAATTTTCTAACCAAGGACTCATGTGGAATTTATTTGGGATGAAAAGTGTCGCATGCTTTTGAAGAAATTACAGAAAAATTAATCGGTGCCCCAATATTGAGAGGACATAATAGGAAAATTCATTTCATATCAGAACAAATGCCTCAAATTATTCCATTGGTGCAATATTGGGACAAAAAGATGAGGAATAAAATATGTATGCCATTTATTATCTTAGCAAGAATCTTACTCCCACTGAAAATAATTACACCACCACTGAAAAGGAATTTCTTGTTGTGATTTATGCAATCAATAAATTTAGACATTACATTATATGGTATAAGATATTTGTACACATAGATCATTCAACAATTATGTATTTAATGAACAAACTAGTTGTTGGACGAAGAATAATTAGATCGTTATTACTTTTGCAAGAATTTGATATTACCATTGTGGACAATCTAGGTAAATCTAATGTGGTAGCTGATTTTTTGTCAAGACTAACCACCATAGGGGAGCAAGATCGAGTGAAGGATAAATTTCTAGATGAACAACTATTTGCTATCTCAGTAAGTACACCATGGTTTGCTGATATGGCAAATTATCTTGCAACAAGGAACTTTCCTCTTTCTTTCACTAAGAAACAAATAAAGAAGTTAAGTAAAACCAATGCACAATTCAAATGATTAAATGGAATCTATTTAAGTGTGGTCCTTATTTTGTCTTGGGCAAGTGTGTAAGAGAGGATGAAATCTTTGACATCCTCATAAAGCATGTCATGATGAACCAAGTGGAGGACATTATTAAATGAAAAGAACAACTCATAATATATTTGACACTAGTTATTATTGGTGATCTCTTTACAAGGATATGAAGAGATATATCAAGAGGTGTGATCCTTGTCAAAGGATGGGACAACCAACTTTAACCAATGAAATGCCTCTTCAACCTCAAGTTGTCGTTGAACCATTTGAGAGATGGGGTTTGGATTTTGTTGGTCCCTTTAATCCTCCTTCATCAAGGGAAGGAATATATTCTTGTGTGTACCGACTATGTGACTAAATGGGTAGAAGTGTAGACATTGACAAATGCCAAGTGAGGAAGCGGTTGTCGATTTCCTTCGGAAAAAAATTATGATAAATTTTAGAGCACCAAGGAGCATAGTATTAGATCGGGGACCACAATTCATGTCTAACATGATCCAAGCTTTCACAAGGTATTACCAAATAAATAAAAGGAATTCATCTCCTTACCACCCATAATTAAATGGACAAGCTGAAGTAATAAACAGATAATTGGAGAACATCCTTACCAAAAAGCGGTTGAAGCCTGAGAAAAGATTGGGTAAAGAGACTACTTGAAGTTCTCGGGGATTATAATACAACTTGGAAAAATATAACATGGTTTTCGCCATATGAATTAATCTATTGGAAAAATCCTTGTTGCCTATAGAGTTTCAACTTTAGATGTTGAGGACAGCAATGAAGGTGGGAATTGAGTTGAATGCAACTCAAAAGAAAGAATCCTTCAACTCAATGATTTTGATTAATTAAGGATGGAAGCACTTCAACAAATAGAGATAATTCATGAGAAAAGGAAGCAATGGTATGACACACATATCAAGAAAAGGCAATTCAAAGTAGGTTACTTGACATTTCTGTTCAATTCTAAGTACCAACAATTCAAGGGAAAATTGAGAACCCGATTATTGGGACCCTATCAGATTGAGTAGATATTTGACAATGGTTGTATTCAGTTACTTCTCATTGATGGAAGTAGCAGGACACTCTTGGTCAATGGACATAGGATGAAACTCTATAGGAAGCCTCCCACTAAGGATGAATTCTTGAGGAAGATTGAAGCAGACAAAGAATTTGATCATATGGAAGAACCTAATTCTTCCAAATGATCAAATAACCAGATGATAGATCCAGAATAAAGGGAGTAAAATGAAAACCAGTAAATGGAGTTTTCTTCCCCCCCAAAAAAATAATATTAATAGTAAAAAAAGAGAAATTCTCTCAAAGGTCAATTGAAAACCAGCAAATGGCAGTTGACCTCTTGTTGGCTAGTTTAAATAAAAGGGAATTCTTTTGAATTCTAGCTGTCTTATCTAATCATGTTTTGTACCACTTGTAGAAATGACGAGTTATCATAGCAAAAGGATTACATCATGAAGGATGATAATTATATCTGTTAACTTATTTAGGGTTGATTAAATGTTTGCATGTGTGATTTGACTTAATTTCAAAAGTAGGTATGGTGAGACATCTATTTATACATTATGATTACAAGTGTGTAATCATGAAGATTATTTGGATGGAATAAGTGGCAGTGTGGTTATCATTAGTAATCATTATTGCAAAACTCAATTGAAATAAGTTGCAAGAGATATTTTGAGGAAGGAGCATCGAATTAAGTTTTGTTCCGAAGAAAGAACAAAGGTTCTGCAGCCAAGAACAAAGGTTCCAGTAGCAAGAGCAAAAGGTTACGCAGCTAATAATAGAGGTTCCACAACCAAATTCATCAGTTCGGAAGCTAAGCAAAAGGGCCTACAACCAATTTACACAAAATCAAAAGAGACAGAACTCAAGACGATATGGGGATTAAGAAGAAATCGAGAACCAACGGATGATTCCCGGATGCTCGTGTAGCGAAGAAGTGGCATCTATCTTTGAGCATGTAGGATGGATAGAGTTCTGAAGAAATTTTCAAGGCATAATGATAAATTGGTAAGAGAATTCATCATAAACCTAGAATAATCTAGGAAAAAGGTAAGAAATATCTTTATTCCTTTTCTATAAACACTTATAAGTAATGTGTGCAGAGTGCAATTGTGCATGTCCCACAACACCTGCCAAGGAGACTTTGAAAGAACTACTTGAAGTCTTACTACAAGAAGGATAAACTAAATCCCAAATACATCTAAAATAAAAATAAAATCATAAAAAGGATGGGAGAAGGGAGTTTTCCCAAACCCTTTAACAGGTTATCATTTTGGATAGTGAAATATTTAACCTGTGATGGTCAATTTGGGTCCTGTGGGAAAATAACTCTTAAAAATGCTCGTATATATAAAGTATGGAGCCAAAAAACCCAAGTACATAATAAACCTTCAAGGGTTTATTTTTTATTATTTCCATACCATGGCTCAGAGGTATTCCAGGGGTGTTGGGATAATCAGGCATTACGATCTAATTCATTTAATATGCCAACACCATTTTCTGTCAAAGAAGAATGGAGAAGAAATTTGGGACAAGTTTCTGGAAATTTCAAGAAAAACCCTAATATTATCAGAAGGACAATTCCATCCCCATTATATCCTTCAACTAATCTAGAATTTGATGCCCTTGTAGAAGAACATAGGGAAATGGAAAGAGAAAATATACCAAAAAGAAAAAGGTCAGTGAGAAAGACCAAAATAGCAGAGCCTTCTATACCTATAAAGGAAATTCCTTCTCCGAGCAGCTTCTGTGGGAGCCAATATCTGCTTCTGACAATGATAGCTCACCCATGCAAGAGAAAGAAATAATAATGCGAAGAAGCTCTAGAAATAAATCCACCGGGCTGGGCATGTGAACTTCCATAGAGAAGAAAAATTCATAAGAGGTCGAGGGAAACCCCAAAGGGAAGGAGTGAGTAGGAAAGGATGGAAGAATAAGCTATTGATATTTTTCGTAGCATGGCCATGACTCCTCTTGAGCCAAGTCGAGCTAAAATGGACATAGGAGAGGAGAGACTTAAAGAGTGAGATTTTTATGGAATTTGCTAAACCCTGTCGGCATTGCCACATGAAGAAGAAGAGTTTGCATCTGGAGAAGAAAAGAAAATTTCCTTTGATAGAGGAAGAATGCCCAACTCCTAAAGTAATTTTAGAGGAAGAAGATAGACATCAAATTCAACAGGATTCATTTGTCTAGAGTAGAGCTCATTATTAGAGAAAATGATGAGGAATTGGATTTCCTCAAACTCAAATTGGAACAAAGGGAAATTCTCATTGGAGATATAACAACTCATCTTACAACTAGGACTGAGGAATTATAATCAACCAAGAAATAGCTAATAGAAAAAGAGGAATAATTTTAGACTTCTAGAAAATAGAGTATTGTGTCCACAGTCTCTGCATAGACTGAGTTAACCTATTTTCCACTCAAACAACTATGTAATGAAACTTGCAGGGAACTCAGAAAAGCCAAAACATGAAATGAAGAATTGAAGACCAAGATGGAAGAAGAGATGAAGGAAAGAAAATAATGGGAAGAAAATTTTTATAAGGAGGAAGGAAATAAATATAAATTCCTTACCAAAATTCATATGGTCTGCATTATGAGTGAAAAATTGGTTGCCTGCAGGAGGCCTCTCTCATGTATATAATGTGTTTTTAGAAGAGCAGTTCATTCACTGACAACTATCAAGGATTTTATGTGGGCTTCCACATGAACTAAAATATGAATCTAAATTCATGACAACTTACTCTCTATCCAGTCCTGAGTAGAAAAAATTTCTGTGTGAATTTTATCTTTGTAATTTTATGCTAGAGAAAAACACATGATCTATGATCAATTTATATGTGGGGGAGAGCCAGCTCAATGCATTTTTCTGTTCTGCAAAACAAAATTGCAAGAAAGGAAAGGGAATATAATTTTTTATTAAAAGCTAGCTCAATAGGTCTCGTATGTGAGCTCATTATAGTAAACCTTCGCCTTCCTCACACATTGTAGAACTCATGCCTTTGATGAGAGATTCAAGACACATTATCTTTATATTTTGTAAAAGAGTATTATTTCCTTCACATCCTATGAGGAGAAATTTTTAAGATATTTATGAAGGATGCTCAAAGAGGTGGGAACTACTTAATGCTTCCCTGAGAAGGGGAGTAATTTCCCCTAGAAATTTGATCTGGAGTTTAGAAAGGGAAAAAGTGTTATGCATAATAATTCCCCAAGTCAATGAAACCTATGGAAAAATATGGATGTGAATGTGAACAAGGCCCCCTCTACTTCTCACCCCCATGTCTCCTTGGAAAAAGAGAGAACCTCAAGATCCTACTGAATTTGAATAGTGGGAGAGGAAAATAAAAGTAGGAGCAGGGTATAGTACATCTAGGTTTAAACATTGGAAAATCCAGTTTCAACCATTTGATTTGAGCAATCAAATGGAGTGCAGAAAATATAACCCCACTTTTGAAGAATGAATTTTGTAAAGGGAATTACAAACATGAGGCAAGAATATGTCTGATTAATGTATAATATATGATCTCATCTTACTCTCCTTTTTATTAAGTTTTATTGCATTTCATGACTTTTATTTGATCTATATGAGTTAGGATGTAATTGTATGTCTTTTGATTGATTTTTATTATAATGTTAAGAGCTCTAGAATTCCTAATGAAGTGTGTGTTTGAAATTTAGTTTTCTAATAAAACAGGTCTAATCAGTTGAGGAAATGAAGCAAGAAGCATTCAATATGTTTTTGGTAACATCTATTCCACACAATATAGTTCCGAACTTCCAAGATAGTTCAAAACTCCATAAAATAGTCATCATCTAGTTCGAACTATATTCCGGAATTTTCAGACTTAGTTCTGGAACTCCAGTATTTAGTTCCAGAATTTTCATACTTAGTTGTGAAACTCCAATATTTAGTTCCGAAAATTTGAGACTTAGTTCGAACTCATGGGGATAGCTCCAAAACTCTCACATTTTTATCCTTAATAATTTCTATGGTTCAGAATTTCTCTAAAGTTTTGGAACCGATGGGAGTTATCTATTCTAACCAAGTCTGGATATTTTGCATCTACCACCCTTTCAATCAAGAAAGGATGAGAAGATTTATGAACACAGATCCAAGGATATTTTTCTTACAACTATCCGATCAACAATAATCGGCTGCTTCTATTCCAATGGGCATGATTCAATTTCATCAAAATCGTTGAGACAGTTGTGATTGTAAAATGTATATAAAAGCATACCTATAGTAGATAGATAATATATAGAACATGATATGAGATAGATATAGAACAGAGAAGAGAAATATATACTAAGTACTTAAATCCAGTACATTTTGTAATACTAGAATGTTTTATCAATAAAATAGCCATTCCTATTTGAAAGAATTCTGAGTTATTAAATCTTGATTTGAGGAGGAGCAAGGAGAGACTAAGATATTTATTTATTTGGTATTTATTTATTTTAATTCTTTTGGTTAAACTTTGGACCCTATGTGTGTTTAGATATATTCTTATATTTTTATTTTCAAAGAATTCTAAAAGCAAGTGTGTTTCCATTGTGTTTATTTTCAAAGAGCAAGTGTGTTTCCATTTACAGTGTGTTTGCTTCCAACAAGTTTTCATAGCTTGATTTAAATAAGGTTTTACCAAGAAGTCCTTAAGACATTGAAGAGATCCCCCAGAAAATACAAAAATAACTACACTCAACTACTAGATCGATAAAATTACTCTTGTTGCATATAGCTTTAGATGCACCCTTGGTCTGATATGACATCAACAAGAAGTTGATTGAATGAAGGGAATAACAAGACCCATCACCCAACACATAGTGAGGAGTTTAATAGGAAGCTGACATAAATGGTATAGAAATAGTTAGTGAGAGAAAACACGAGTCCATGTGAAACTCTAGAACTAGTGACTCCTAATAAGGATAGACACTACAGAATGTGTGTGAATAGTCAAACAATAAATAAAATTGTAATTAAGTATAATTTCCCAAATAAATATTGGATGATATGATGGACATGATAGCGGGAGCCTGATATTTTAGTAATATTGACCTTCAGAGTGCATACTAATAGATCCAAATATTTCAACGGGATGAATGGGATATTTTTTAAATATGGGTATTATTAGTGGATGGTGATGTCATTTAGGTTATCTAATGCGTGTAGTACATTCATGAGGATAATGAAAAAATTCTGCGTGAATAAAATGTTGAGTTTGTTGTTGTCTACTTTGATGATATTTTCATATTTAGTAGGATAGTGGAAGAACACTTGTTTCATTTGAAATTGGTGTTAAAACTGTTATAAAAAGAGAGTTTGTATGCAAACATAAAGAAGTGTATATTTTTTCATAAAAGTCTCATTTTGGGGGTTTTTCATCTCATAGGATGGAGTGAGGACAGATGAGGAAAAAGTAATGATAATTTTGGAAAGGTCTATTCTAATTAATGTGAAAGAGGTTCATAGTTTTCATGGCTTGTCAAAATTTTCGGGAATTTCATTAGGAGTTTCAGTAGCATTTCCTCACCCATAACAAAGTGTGCAAAGGGAAATGAGTTTGCATTGAAAAAGGTAGTAATAAATTATTTTGAATTTTTCAAGAAAAAAAGTGTTAGAGGAACCTATTTTGGTATTGCCATATTTTAGCAAGGTATTTTAGGTTCATTGTGATGACTTACATGTCCAGTTTGGACTGTACTTGGTCAATATTGATGGCATATAACATTCTTCGGTGAAAATCTTAATGATATTAGGAGTAAATACTCTACCAAAGTTGTGGAATTTTATTCTATTGTTTAAGCTTTAAGGACTTTGAGACATTACTTGGTAGCTAAGGAATTTATACTCTTTATTGACCATGAAGCATTGAGGTATGTAAACACATAAAAGACACTAAACCTTAGGAATGCAAATTGGGCTTCATTTTTCAAGATATAATTTTGTCTTAAAGCATAATTTAGGTAAGCATAATCAATTTGTTTATTTTTGAGTATGTGTGTAGCGATTTTGATGAAAATTGTAAATGAAGTGGTACGGTTTGATGTAGTTAAGGAATCATATTAAAGTGATCCAAATTTTGGTGATGTTGTGAGACAATGCAAGGACCCTAAAGTAGGTAGTGGTTCTTCTAATTATTTGATTTAAGATGGTTATTTATATAGGGAAATAAATTCTTCATCCATGCCAGTTCAATGAGAGAAAATGTTATAAAAGAATTACACATTAGGGGTTTGGCTAGACGCTTTTGTATCTCGGTAAGACAATTGATCTTGTGATAGAGAAGTATTATTGGCCAAAGGTAAATATGGACATAAGTAGGATCATATCAATTTTTAGAGTTTTCCAAATGGCTAAAGACCATGCACATAATATTGGGTTGTATATGCCATTAGATGTCCCCTATAAGGTGATGGGTTGATTTGAGTATGAATTTCATGTTAGGAATTCCAATAACAGAACAAGGGAATGATTATGTATTTATTGTGGTGGATAAGCTCTCTAAAATAACACATTTAATTTCTTACAATAGAACTAATGATGCTTCTAGAGTTCCAGATATGTTATTTTTAGAAGTGGTTAGGTGGCATGGACTTCCAAGAATGATCACTTCAGTTTGAGATAAAATATATTTGAGTAACTTCTGAAAGACTTTGTAAAGGAAAATGAAGATGTAACTACAATTCAATAATGCACATCACCCCAAGAATGGTGGACAGACAAAAGTAGTTAACAAAATTTTAGGAAATATTCTACGTTGCATAATTGGAGAAAAGTAATGACAATGGGATTTGGATTTACCAAAAATTGAGTTTACTAATAATAACGCGTTAAGTAGGTCATTGTGGAGGTGATCTTTATAGATTGTATTTAGTAGGAACCCCAAGGGATTTATGGATCTGATTGTGTTTTCTAGTGAAGATAAAACCAATGATGATGTAGAAGCATTTGCAGAAAACATTCTAAAATTACATGAAGAAGTGAGGGAAAATCTTAAAGTTAGTAATACAAAATATAAAGTAGCTACAGATGTAAGTAGGAAATTAAATGAGTTTTAAGGAGGATATATGGTGGTGGTTCATCTAAGAAAGGAGAGGTTTCTAAGGAGGAAATATAATAAACTAAAGTATAAGAAGATAGGGCCATGTAAAATTATAAAGAAAATGATTGATAATGCCTATAAGGTGAAGCTACCTGATTTTTTTTATTTCAATAGTTTTTATTGTTGAGTAGTTATATAAGTTTCCATGTTGTCATGAAAATTTCATGGAGGAGGAAGTAAAATTGGGAGCAACAGATGTTGAAGGAGAAAAAGGATAAGGTAATCTTTGTCTTAGACAAAAGAATATCATTACTATACATGGGAGCTACAATAGATATTTTGTACAATGGGAAGGTCTATAATAGGAATAAAATACTTCAATTCTTGTGTGGGAGTTGAAGAATATTGACAATGGAAAATTGGATGAATTCCATCAACTAAAGTCGCGGGAGGAAAATTCTTTTCAAATAGGGGAGAATGATGTGGGAACATAACTTTTGATCCATAACTTTTGTTGGATCATCTTAAAATTATCTAGGGTGGTAGATCTTGACTATTAATATTTTGTGACCAATGTTTTATTATGGTGGGGTGACTTTTTGGCATATGCTTTAGGGAAAATTAATTTTTCTAGTGGTCTAAAATTGGCTCCAAACATTTTTTCTCTCTAAATCATAGAGATTTAATATTTTTACTATGTTTTATACATAATAAATCAAAATTTGGTGTATGGATTAATTTATAAAGGAATATTTTGCTAAAAATATTGGGGTCCTTCCAAGGTGTTTTACTAGTATGTTTATTTTTGGTGCTTTAGGGTTTAATGGCATTTTGTGGGTTTCGTTATTTTAGGGTTTTAAGATAGTGTTTAATATAAGTAATATTGTGATGTTGCAAAATATTACTATGGATTTAAGAATGAGAAAACACATATTTTTAATATTTTCAATATTTGCAAAAACATGTGTGTGTGTGTGTGTGTGTGTGTTTATGAGGAATTTCAACCACCTATAGTTGGGTCCACATTAAGCACCATCTATAGATCTGAAGTCTCCTACCAAGTCTAGGTGTCTCCATCTTATCTTCACAAGTAATCAAATTGAAACTCAAGCAAGTTATTTTCAAAGAATTTTTATCAATTTATGGTTACACTATGGTAGGTATCACATGATGTGAGAATGATTTGTGTCTTGATCCCTCATCGAAGTAATATTAGTAATGTGCACGTTGCAAATGGGTACTCAAAACCCACCTAACTTTGTTTTGCGGGAACTCTTACACTATGAGGTTTGAGGGGTTGAGTATAGTTTATAGAGACATTATGAAGATGAGAGAAGAATAATTGCATATAATGACATTCATTTCCAACTAGATCAAGAACTTATGAGTTGAAAACTTAGAATCTAAATAGGGCCAAGACTACATAATAATGTTAGAACCCCATAGACAATCCTTACCTATTTATACATTTTTGATTAGATCCAAATTATCATGTGCCAATTCTTGGAACAAATCATTCTTAGTTTTAGATGAACATGTTCCTACATTTAAAATACTTAGAATCCTTCATATCCACAAAAATATGCTAAGCTGCGATATCTCCTTTCTATTTTGATAGTTGTTATGTAAATAGTGACTTTGTAAAGTGTTACTCTCATTTGGGTAATTAATGTTGGAAGTTAATTAAATATGTTCATATCCACCTATTTTTATATTTCATCCTTTTAATGTAAGTTTATTTAGAAAAATTCTAAAATCTTTATAACGTTGAGATTAATCACTCCTAAACAGTGAAATCATAACCCCATTTTAGTATGAACACTATGTCAATAGGGGTAGCACCATAATAGAAGTAGTCATGCTACTAAGATTGGTTGATTGGTTGTTTGGTTTTAGGATAAATTTACATTTTATTTCTTTAGATTATTATCTCCTCTATGAATTCATAATACTGAAAAAACTTACATTCAATTATTCCTTACAAAATATGTCTTACTACACCAAGTGATATATGCCTTTAAGTGCATCTCAAAAATTATTCTACCACTAACAAATATTCACTCATTCCAAAAATTAATCCCAAATATTTTTGTGGGCTTGGTTCATGCTAACTATAAGTTCCAATTTAATGTATAGAGAAAATCATGCACTTGGGTGCATTTCTATGTCCTCAATACAAATTAGCATTCATATGATTCATACTCATGAAAACTAGTATTTTACGACTATCTTTGGCCTTTACCCCTCTGCTTCTCATTTTAAATTTGGTCCTTCATACCCCACAAACCAGTTGGTATTTTACTAATTTATTTTTTATTTCCCCAGACACAGTGCCAAGCCAGGATAGGAGCACCAAAACACCCCTATACCCTATAGGTGCCATGATCCTTTCTTATATTACTCACTCCTTTTAGGTCTCTATAATGTTTTGGGAAACTTATCCACTTATGGGTCATGCTTCAAGTTGTCAATTACAAAATTCATACAATGGAATCATATAAATACATAGATATGTGTTTAAAATAAGGGACCAAGCTGAAAGAATTATTTCTATCACCTAATCTTAAAATCAAAAGGAAGTTAAAGCAATTTAAAGCATCCATTTGGAATTCAATCATGGGACAAGGGACTACTTTTTCAACATATAATACATAGGAAGGGGAATTTTACTATTCTATCTACACATTTTATGACGTTCTTTACATTAAGATACAACCCGTTATCAAGTGCAACTAGCAAAAATGCATCCTCGGCACAATTTACACACACTCATAAGAAATACATAGAGTCTCGAGATGTTGTGCACTTCTTAGTTGAAGTTCACTATCGAGGTGACAATTTGGAGTCAGTATGATTCCCATATTGCATCTTTCATTCTTTGGATTTGGTGTAGTATTGTTGGTTTTGCATGTGATATTTTATTTGTAGGTTCTGACTACCCTCGATGATCAAAGAGTGACACACACGAGATCAAAAATACATATTTATGACACTTGTGTGATCTTATAAAAATTATATTTTGACCATTTTGACACAGTCATAGGCGCCATGTAGCATTCTCTGGCACCCAAAACCATTGGCCTTCCATGGGTGCCAATGTCTAGCTCCATCATTGGATTCAAAAATTATCCCAGCATTGACAACATAGTTCACTTCCTATGTAGAATTTTCCCGATTGAGAATACTTGAGGATCATGCATAAATAAAAAATCTTTTTCTCCTTCATCTTTTATTAGGGTTTTAAATATTACGTATTATATTTCTTGTGTGAAATCTACATTTTTGCATTTATTATTAGTAATGACTCTGCGGTATTAAAAATAATTAATAAAAATAAATTAAATCATATACCATGATGAATATACTAACGAGATGTTACCACAATAGATTTTGTTGTCCCATTAGCATAAAATTTATTGGTAGAAATATGCGCATGTAACCATTAGTCAAGGGTTCATCATTCCACACTTATCATTTATAACAATGGGCTCTAGATATAAAAATACAAGAAATGGATGATGTTTCTTAAGGGTTTTGTTGCATCTTACAATATACTAGGTATTTCTAGTTGTTGATGTTTGTTTGAGTGATCCCAATTTATTCCTTTATTAATTTTAGGATGTTTGTTAAATTTTCATTGACATAAGGTTGTTTTTACATATTTTCACATGTACTTATTATCGTTAGAGAAGGGTAGCTCTTTATATTTGAAAACATTCTATGTATACACACACATAAAGATATATATGTGCGTGTACATTGAAACTATATATACATTTATCTCAAAATGAGGTGCATGTTTTTCCACAATCTTTTATTTTTCTTGATAACGTATTTCTCTTATAAGAGGTTATTGTTTGATTTATTTGTTTGGAATAGGCTGTAAATAGAGGTTTTGAAAGGACCCACATTATTTTAAAAGAGGTCCAAAAGGAAAGATATAAACATGAAGCCAAACAACGAAAAGACCCATAGTGAAAAGGCCCGGACTGACAAAGAAAGATAAATGAAGACAAAAGTAGGGAAAAAGAAGAGTCAGAATCGACATCGACAGAGAAACAAAACTAAATCCACAATGAAAGAGAAGAAGAAACCCCATAAAAGCTACCAAATATGAAGCCAAGAGACCTAGATGAAGGAAGAAAATATTGGTAGGAGGGAGAAACAATACAAAAATAGGAAGTTTAGAGATTTCCCTTCTTACCCTTTTTTGAATGTACTACCTGTCACTTTTCCTTTGAAATGCTCTCTAAAATAAGAGGTTTGTAATTGTATAAGTCCACGAAATGGAGATATATAGTTCCTTATAAAGAGTATGGGCACTCTTTTTATCGATTCATAGTGATCAAATTAATAGGGCTGCTTTAATCCTGGAGAAGGTCCCTCAAAAGAGGTGGGATTCACCGATGGCTTCTCAACCTCCTTAGAAGTTGTAGTATTTGGACTGTTGCATCTAGTGGAGATGTAGTTGTAGCATCTTGATCTTCTAATTCAATATCATCTTCATCCTCGAGATCTAGTGGGCTCAATCGTTTGGGAATAGATCATTTTTTTCTAATAGCTAGGGTTTTATCATGAGGATAGGTTGCTTGAAGGTGACACGAAGTTCCAACTTTCTAAAATTTTAATGTCGTATTTTCATAGTCCATAATCTGAGTATTGTTCTTATTCCCCATCTTGAGGGAAATTCAATTTGAAAATCCCTTTATAAGGTCTACTTCTACAAAAATTCTAACAAAATTATGCAAACCACTCCACATCCTCTTGTTTTCTTGTTTGATGAACTACCCTAGAAGGTTTCGATTTCCACAACCGTAGAGAAAAAGTGAAGGGAAATATTTGGAAATATCATCCAAATAAGAACTCATGTAATGGAGAGGGTATTCGAATCGAACTCAGGAAACCAAGGGGTAGTGAAAATAAGCTGTGGAACCCAAGAAACTAGGACCCTCTTCAAAAACACTCTAGTAATCCTCTAGATCATTGAAGTAGATGATGAAGAAACCTTTCGCAAAAAGGAAGTATCTACATTTTTCTTTCCACACTTTGAATGAATCCAGTAGATCAGAGCATTAGTAAATATCCAATCACCATTAAATCTATAGATAATAGCCTTTGATTTCAAATTTTCTAAGAACTCCAAAGATTCTTCATCATTGATCTCCAGAGTAGGGGATTCAATAGCTTGCTCTATGATGTATGCAGGAGGAGGAGGAGCTGCAGGAAATTTCAAATAAGTGGGATTTTTAAAGAGATCCTCTTTAAAAAAATAAGTATTTTTAACTCTAGCTCCACCCCGTAAATGAACAGTCATGAATATCAATGAATCCCTCACAATCACATAAGATATGAGTAGGGATTCTTCCTTCAAATATTTTCTTGCAAAAACTAAATAAAAATTATCTCCCTGGTTATGCAACTCATGCAAAAGAGATGTTTTGAGATCCTTTCCCTATGAAATGCGATGGAGATGGATGTAAAAATAAAACCCATAAAATGTATGGGAAAGGACTTGAGGCATAGCAATATCTCCTTCAAGAGGTTCATTGTTTGAGAGGCGGATTGTCCAAGAAAAATCTGAAACTATTCTACTACCTCGAGTTTTGAGTAGTGTTGTAATCACCGATGAATCCATACACCTTCTCTACATGAAAACACTCATATAAAAAGGAATGAATCGGGGGAAGTTAACCATGTGTTAGTACGTAGAGTGGGAAGAGAAAAAAACCTAGATGTGAAACCTCTATATCCACAAGTTTTTTTTGCAGCCATAAGAACTATTCATGGACATGAAAAGGGTCCCTAGACTCTGGAAAAGAATTGCACAGTTCGTAAAATTCCCATACTCCAACTTATCCTTTCCATATATGTTGGCATGAGCATTCTAAGAGAAGTCGTTAGGTTTAGGGTTAATGGAGATTAGAGCCATCATGATTCATGTTTATGTTTTCTAAAACATGGTTGTTGTTTGATTTATTATTAGATAACATATTTCTCTTTAAATCTTTGCAACAATATCCAAAATGGATAAGATATTGATTATTCCATCTAAAGTAAGGAAGAATTGTTTTCTTAAAATCATACAACAAACATAATCAAGGATTTCAATGTACATGCATACACTTTGCTATATTAACTTGGAAACACCATTCTTCACTCTACATATTCTTCCAAAGAGTGATAGAATATAACTTATACTAATAAAATTTATATGATTTATTCATATATATTTATATAAATAGATTTTGAGATTATTTGAATGGTTTTTATTTTCAATAAATATATAGTATAATTTTTTTAATCCTCTTTATGTTACCAAAGCTTGAGGTAGAACTTAAAAATTAAAAGATATAATTGTTTGAATTTTATGCAATATTACTTGTTTATCATGTTTTAGTTAATTCGTAATTTCTTGAAGTTCAATAGAATTCAATTTTTATGCTAAACTTCATCAACACTTCAATGGCATGTGTTTCTATCTTTCATGATGGTTATGCCATAAAATTCATCGAATGATGAATATAAATTAAGATATGTTGAAAAATAATTGTTGAAAAAATATCTTTTTAAAATATAAGTTCTTTTTTTTCTTATATACTTTACCACTTCTATTGATGTTTCCATTACACCTTTGCAAAACAATTGTAATTTATATTACTATATTTTGTGATTATTAAAACACTAAATTTTAAAAAAAGAACTTCTTTTCTTCTATTCTATACTTTACCAATTACACCATTGATGCACAATGTAGTGCTCACTCCTCTTCGACACTTATTATATTTTTATTTCGATTCATCATTGATTATAGACATGGATGTTATTATATCATTTTCATTTAGCATGATGTTATTGAAAGAGGGATTCACGAGAACTGATGTCAAAAGAGATGCACCACAACGAAGTTGAACTCGATGGTAACGTCAAGCCAACGCAATACACAAGATTCAAATCAATGGAAAGAATATTGTAAGTAAGAATAATGGGTCTGCTCATTCTCATAGATCAAAAAATAGGAAGTACAAATAGGGGTGTTGTGTAACCCCCATGCCTAAACATGGAAAGAACCTCAATGACGCCAGACGCGCATATAACATTGAATGACGCATATGACACCACTAGAAGAGGAGTTACAATTTCAAATAAGGAATGTAACTCCTATGATGCATTGCGCAAATGACAATGTCGATTCTATAATAGAATTTGACACTTGTCATTTGACTCTAAGACTATGACTCTTGCAAGCGATATGACTCACCTAGGTGATGTGGATGATGACTAAGAAGTCACACATGCCAACACCCACCCTTCATCAAGAATGATGAAAAGAGGTCAAGGTAAGTCAAAATAGAAAAATAAGACTCCCTGACAACTAAGAAAGAATTTTCAATGGGACACGACAACTAAAGGCACGATAAGGAGACCATTTACAAACAACATCTTTCTAGAAAGAATAAGAGGAGTAGAAGGAGGCCTATATAGCCCAAATAAAATGGGCAGCTACGATGAGACCTCACCCCAAGAAGAGACCGCAAGTGAAGAAACTTCACCTCGGTGAAGGGCTTGGTGAAAATGTCTAACCCGATTAGCTATCCAGAACATACTTGTATATCGATGATGTTTTAATGTATGAGCTCTGTATGAAGTGCATATTAATCTTAATGTGCTTTTCAGCTGATGCTTGAACTAGATTTCTAAAAATCAAGATAGTGCTCATGTTGTCATAGTAGATAATGGTAGGCCGCTAAATGTGGTTGCAAAACTCTATCAAGATACGTTGTAACCAAATAGATTCTGTTGCAGCGTTAATCGCTCCTCGTATTCTTGCTTTGTCGATGATATGGCAATGGCGTTCTACTTCTTGCTGGACCAAATGATAGGACCTGAACTAAGAGTGAAATTGTAACTGAGGTAGACTTTCGATGATGTAGATCACCGGCCCAATATGAGTTTGTAAATCCAACCAAGTTAATCTCAATCCCTCCTAAGTAATGAATCCCATCAGTGTGAGTGCCATGAACATAGTGAAGGATCCACTTTACTGCTTTCAAATGCAACTCATGAGGCTCCTACATAAATTTAACACGATCCCAACGGCATACGATAGATTTGGCCAAGTGTGAGTAAGGTAGATCAAGCTTCCTACCAACTGTCGATAAAGGGTACCATCAACCAAGGGGGAAGAGCAATCAGAAACCAACTTAATCCCAAAAAGAAAAGGAGTAGGTGAGGAATTGCAGTCGGACATGTGAAACCGAGCAAGCAAATCAAGAGATTACTTAGGCTGTGAGATAATAATTCAGAGTCAGATTGTGAAATATGGATCCCAAGAAATTAATGAAGCAATCCTAAGTTAGACATGGATAATTTTTTGGCCAAGGAGATCTTCACAGAATCAATGATAGAGGAAGAGCTATCTATGATCAACAAGTCATCAACATAGAGAATAAGAATAAGCATGGAGTCATCCTGTCAAAGAATATACACATTTGGGTCAAAGTGACACTAAGTGAACCCTGATGCAAGTAAAAAGGAGTCCATCTTGGCATAGCAAGCTTGAGGGGCTTGTTTAAGGCTGTAGAGAGACTTCTTTAATTTGAAAATGAGGTATGGATCATGGACATAACCTAGAGGTTGTTCCATATAGATCTCCTCCTCTAGGTCCCCATGAAGGAAGGCACTCTTAACGTCCATCTGGTGGACTTCCCATCTATTAGTGGCAATCCCCTTAGAAGTGTAGAAATCCTCAAACCTCTTGCTCACATACTTTCTTCCATTGTTGGTTCGAAGGACTTTGATAGACGTTCGCTTGTTTCTCAAGAAGAGCCTTAAAGTTTTGAAAATGCTCAAAAAATTTAGACTTAAGCTTAAGAAAATATACCCAAGTATAACATGGAAATTCATCAATGAAGGTTAGTATATATAGAGATCTAGTAAAAGAAGGAGACAAAAAGGTCTAGAAATGTCACTATGAACAAGATTCAAGGGATGAGTAGCTCTCCAGGATTTTCCTTTGTCAAAACTTTTTTCAGGGTGCTTTCCAAGGGTACAACCCTCACAAATTCCCTTTGAAAAATTAACTCGGGGTATCCCTAACTGAACATTTCATTTTGGCTGAATTATTCAAGGTAACGATAATTTAGATGCCCAAAACACTCATGCCATAACTTGCTAACCTCATTTGCATGAGTGAGCAAGGCATTGGGCATCAAATCAGAAGAGAAGTGGGAAAAGGTATACAACCGTGAACGGTGATCTGCCTTTCCCTCAGCCACAGTGCAGTCAAAGTTAAGCTCACGAATAATCACTGAGTTAGGACCAAATTCCACTCACATTCCTTCACCAAGGTGGGTGATTTGGTAAACTGATAGGAGATTGGTAGAGAGATTGGGAACACTCAACACTTGGTTAAATGTTCCACCTTCTATCTCTACCGATCCACTACTAGAAATTGACACATGAGTGTCATCACCCAACATGATTTGGGACATGCCACATGGTTCAATGCTAGAGAATTCAACCTTTGAAGAATCCATGTGGTGCGAGGCACGAAATCGATAATCCAAGTTGATGATGGAGCTGATCTAGCTATGAGGGCCTTACCTTTCTTCTTTTCATTTTTAGTCTCCTTTGCATTAGAAGACTTTCCCTTCTGAGCATTTTGTTTAATGGATTCATGAACACTTATTTTATTCTTCTCAAGTAAATGAGTTAAGTGATCAATTTGTTTCCAAAACAATGTTGCTCATCAAGGTAAAAATTCTTATAATAGGAGCATTTATACTTTTTCTTCCTTGCTTTAGGCTCAAAATTCGAATTATTAGTGATGAGCTTAAGCTGGGGATTGGTTGGTCTTGGTTTCTTTTTAGGTTGGTCCTTAGTTTCTTTCTTATTTTCATTTTTCTTGCCCTTATTCACCACAAGAGGAATATCACTTGGATTTTAGAGTCCCCATTTGAATGAGTTTGTCCTGTTCTCGAATGAGTTGGGACAAAAAGCATCAAAGGAGGGCATTGTCCAAGTACTACCCAAGGTGACTTTCATGGCATGGAAAGTTGAAATGAAGATAGAGTATTTAGGACCTAACTTAGAAAGAATTGAAAAGATCAATTGAGAGTCTTTCTTCTCCACTTTACATTCCTTTAGAAGTAGTCTAGTGTGGAAAAACTTTGAGAAGAAGGCCTGCAGGTTTTCAAAGTCACTAGGATTTAACCCTAGTAGTTCGTTCTCCAACTCATGCGATCTCATGTCATCTTGCTTCCCAAACATATCATCAAGAATTTTCCATGCTTCATTAGGTGTTGAGGAAGTTTCGATGTGGAAGAGAAATTCGGGAGAGATGGACATACAAAGAAGACCTAAGGCTTCATCACAATGGTTGAACCATTTAGATATTTTGGGTTCATCATTAGGTTTGGTCTCTAACCCCATGGTAACACGGTATAACCCTTTCTTCGTGAGAATCAATATAATTTTAGATTTTCATTGAAGAAATTAAAAGGTGAGAGAAGCTCACATTACTTTAGAGATATCCATAATGAAGAGATAGAACTAAGGAATGCAAAAGGAAGGAGAGAGAAAAGAAATAACCACCCCGAACAAAAATACACCCCCCAAGTTTGGTACTTTATAATTTAGTGCGTTGATTACAACCAGATGTGACTATGTGCCAAGAACCAGTCTGTCACTCACTTTACTGATCAGCGTAATAACACGTAAAGTGGAGTAACAATCAAGGTTCATTGGGTGCAGCAGATCGTCACTGCAAGCAAACACAAGAATGAGAGAAACAAGAGGGGAAGAAGGGGATTTGTGAGAAACATCATCTCACATTACACGAAATAATACCTTTGTCGTAAGACTGTGGTGGACACACTCACAATTCCACAAAAAAAAGGAAGAGAACAAAGCTCAAGATGATCCAAAAATATCTTTCACAAGTAATACAGTGACACCCACCAGAATGTAGCACCTTATAAAATTAGTGCATTTATAAAACTAATGATCCCATCATCTAGAATGTGAAAAACATGCAACTTCGACTAAAAAAATTCTTAGATCCGAGCAACGAGTCAAAAGTTATAGCAAAAAAAAATTCCCTGAATCGATGAGAAAAATCCCATAAGCCTACAAATGGATTACAAAAGTGCCCTAAACACATGCAAAAGGTGTCGTATGTATGGCCATTGAGAAACAACATGGAATTTGAGATAGGGTTTGTTTGTATTACGAGGGGGATTCACATCCCGCCAATCCCTGGACCTCACCCTCCATCTTGGCACTCGAAGGAAGGTAATAATCCAACAAGAAAAATATATCCAAAAAAATTTAAATTGCAGATAATGAAATAAATGTTTTTACCTTAAAACTTTTAAAAGGTAATGAAACAATACATTTTTAAGAAAAGTGATAAAGTAAAACAGTATACAAACTGGTTTTTTTTTTTTTTGGTGATAAAAAGAACATATTTTAGAAAGATATTACTGGTAGGTGATTGAGAAGGCCATGTGGGAAGGAGAGGTAGGTAAACCACCGGTGGAAAATAATATCTCCAGCTAACTACAGAGTGAAGGTGTGTTCAGGATTTTGTAACAGTTGGAGGGAGTAGATGTCCACGTGCTGGTTCGTTTCTTTACAAGCACAAGTAGGTTTGAATGTTTGATTGATCAGAAAATGAGGCATGAGCATGTTTGAATGTGACTGTCCAGAAAAGGAGGCATGAGCAGGTTTGAACGTGACTGTCTAGAGAAGGAGGCATGAGCATGTTTGAACGTGACTGTCCAGAAAAGGAGCCACAAGTAATGGGTAAATGTTTGACTATTGATTTAAATGTAAACAACACGAGAGATCCTGAGACAAATGAAGCCAATGCAAGATGTCCATCGAGAAGAAAAACATGAGCCAACTAAGGAACCAAGAAAAAAATGAGTTTTCTTTTACCCTGCAGGATCTGAATCTGAACACAACCAACAAGTAACACATGAACAACCTAGAAAAAACAGCCACAAAGATCTAGAAATATGCAATTATGAACTCAGCTAATAATGCAAACCAACCAAATACCTCAAACTTGCAACTACTGAAACCTCAATATGAGGTGAGCAATAATTCCAAAATGATAATAAAAAAACTTGCACACATGAGGAAATGAAAAGAAACTAGAAGTAATAAGCAATTGATAAATGAAGAGTGCACGTTTACCAAAACCATCTCTAATACCATGAAAGAGGGATTTGCAAGAACCGATTTCAAAAAGTGATGCACCACAACGAAGTTTCACTATGATGGTAAAGTCAAGCGAACGTAATATGCAAGATTCGAATTAATGGAAAGAAAATTGCAAGTAAGAATAATGGGTCTGCTCATTATCATAGATTAAAAAATAGGAAGTACAAATAGGGGTGTTATGTAACCCCCATGCCTAAACATGGAAATAACCTCAATGATGCCACTAATGCATATACGCGCCACTAAGAGGAGTTACAATTTCAAATAAGGAATGTAACTCCCATGACGCATTAACACAAATGACAATGTGATTCGGATGATAGAATCGACACTTGTCATTTGACTTCCTAAAACCTATGACTCTCGTAAGGTGAGATGACTCACCTAGGTGATGTGGATGATGATTGGGTAGTCACACACACTAATAGTTATATGATAGAGATATTCTGATTTTGATTGATTGTGATTCATAGTATGATTTTACAGATTCTTAGATACATGGAGAGACATGTTATCTTTGATGATGATGATGTTTTGTTGATATATGTATTACTAAAATTCAAAATTCTCGTCGTGTTGGGTAGGATTTAACTTTTGAACTAATCTTGTAATCTTGTTGATATTGATAAAAGATAGAATTGAGATGTTTTTGAATTTTTAGACAAATGATAACATTGTTTAGTTGAGATGATGATTTAGCTATATGAGTATGGTTATTGATTTATGTGCATATATTTTATATTGGATGTTTTTGATGTGTCCACGAGGCGAATGAGGTATTGTGTTATTTTGTAGGTAATTAGATCACAACAATCAAAAGGGGGATTAGAGACCAACCACTGCGGAATACAAGATGGATATAATGAAGGTCACCATGACAACCCGTGTAATGTGTTATAGTTGTTTTATTTTGTTATGGGGACCCCATGTGGGAGTGGAATGACATCCAATTGTGACCATGGACATGTGTGTAATTCTTTCCCTTTTATTGTATTTATTGTGGAGTATGTGATTTAATTTGTGATGTAATTTATTTAATGTGCTTTTATTATGTAAATAAATAATGTTATTAGGTTGTTTGGGTAGAGTTTTTGGTCTTTTGGACTATGTGATTTGGATTGAGTGTAAGTAACTTTGAGTGTTGTACACTCTACCTTACCTGGAATGTCGATTTGGGTCTTAAGGGCTATATTTGGAGGCTTGTGGGACAAACTAAGCTTGTCTCATGCCTCTAAATTTCTTATACCAACCCTACTTATGGATTGGGGGTCGATAATAGACCCCATTATGTGTTTTGTAAGACAAAAAGTGACATTAATTTCACTTTTATTACATGGGTTTTAAAGTTTTTCCTTAGGGGGTGTGGGTTTGGATTGTGTGTGTAAGAGGCTTGTCATTCCTCTCAACCACCAATTTATTGTGCATTGGGGTTGAGGTTTGACTTGTGATGTGGAGTTAAGGATAAGTGATGTGGCATCCTACATGGAGCCACCTCACCCTCCTCTCTACATTTTTCTATATATGCAAGTTTAATTGTTTGTTTGGGGTTACTTCATTTCATTTGTGCTCTTGTATTTTTGGAGTTAGAGATTTTTGGAGTGCTTGTTTAATTCTTGGAGCTTGTTGGAGTTGGATTGAGCTTGAAGGATCTTGGTGTCTCAATATTTGATCAAGCTACACCATGGAAAAGTAGGAGCTACACCCATGTTTTATTTTTTTCCCTTATATGTGTATATTTGTATGTTATTGAATGTTTTAGTATGCTTGTTGGGTCCTTGGGTAGAATTCCTAAGTATGTTGTAGGAGAAGGCTATGGGGATATTATAAGTAGGGAGGTATAAGATTTTATTTTGTGTTTTTGGAGGGATTTGGGTTGGGTTCCCCACCTTGGATAAGAGAATGCTCAAATTTCTTATTTGGTTCTTTTAAGGGAGACATAAGAGAATGTGGGAGGCATAAGACGATATTGAGGGAGGCATAAGAGTTTTGTAGGGGTTGTGAGTTGTGTTTTGGAGGGTTTTAAGGTGGGCACCTAATCCCATTGGGAGGCATAAGTGATCTCCCCATAGATATTTGCTCCATTGGCTTGCATTTTCAAGCCTTGTGTATTTTATAAGTTTCATGTTGTGATTGTATCGTGTGTTGGAATGTTTCTTTAAATGGTTTTGAAAATATGTATTGTTATGTGGAAGCATTGTGTAGTTTCCATGATTTAGATCCATCCTTTATTGCATTTTGGTTGGTGCTCGGGGGCCAATGACAAGGATAGCTTCTCCTCATTGGATTATTGGTTGGGTGGAGAGTGTTGCCTCTCCCCCATTTTTGGTTATTTTGATTATAGTGAAAAAAATTTGGAGCTCTTGTGGAAGACTTGGGATTTAGAGTATTTGTGGAAATTAAAAGAAATCCTTCATTGTATAAATTTTATTGTAATTCCCACTTAAGGTGGAAAACTAGTATATTGTATTAAAAGAAAAGTTGTATTGTATATTTTGTTATTAAGTTGTACTATCATATTTGAAGAAAGATCATTAAAAGAATGTTTATTTTCCTTTCTCTTCAAATTTTTTTATGTAAAGGAATGAATCAGACTGGATATCATATTTAAATTTTACCTTCTATTGAAAGAAAAGAAAGTTGTAAATTTTAATGTTGATCACAAATTGAATTGGAAATGTTGTAATAACTTTATTTTTGTTTGAAATAGTTAAAACATCTTTGTTTTTTATATATGTAAAGTTAAAATTACCTCTTGATATCAATTTTCCTTCAAACATTCATGTTTAGAGCTCTCTGGTCTACACAGTGACCGACACAGTCATCGGTCTAAACCTGGCGTCATTATACATAGTACCGATATTGGTCACTGTTTCATTGTTACAGTTTTTAAATTTTAACTTCTACCTTATATCTCAACTTAGATGATATTATGACTTGCTCAACAAACCATAATTTAATGTATGATTGTTTGAAATGTCATTTAGAAAAGTGTAGATATCGAAATGTGAAAGATATGTTAAAATTTATAAATTAGACTCACTTGACAATAACTTGCATCATAGACTCGAACCGCCATTGATATTCCTAAGACCGACATCGGTCAGTCCTTGATATCTGCATAAATTGTAATTCTTAAAACTTGGAAGACTTTGTGGTGATTTTTTTGAACAAGATACCTTCGAGACTGTTATACTATCATGATAATGGAATAATAAGTTACTCATGGTATGAATCCTCTAGACTTTGAATTAAACTTGCACAGGAAATAATTTAGAGAATAATCAATTTCACACACACAAATATATTTCTTCTCTGATATATTCATTCGAACACCATTACATATATATATAGGAGAGAATTCCTATTATTATGGAACCTCCTAAAACCACTCAATCCTACAATATCTCATATACTCCTATATTCATGAGTTAGTTAAACAACTATACTCACGTACAATATAATAGAAAACTATATGTGATATTATATTGTTATTTCTAACAATATAATATTAACAATCTTTACCGTATTAACCATATGGTTAACAACTAACATTATTATTTACCTTTTGGTAAATATCAACCTGTTACTATTTACCTCTCGGTAAATCACCCATAAACATGTGAACATTATAATTCCTAACATTCCTCCCCCTATAATGTTTACATGGTAGTAAAATAATTTTAACACTTCCTCTACTGACCTGCCACCTCTATGCGCCATGATCTTGGCACACACTCGAACCGAAGATAGAGGAAGGAACACATCAACTTCTTATTGAACATACATTTTTGGGAACACACTCAAGAATGGGAACACACTCAGAATCATCTGCTTATCAACCAATCACTCTAGGGAACACATCTGACCTAGCAATGTGGGAACTCAAGAATGAACACATCTAAGAAACCTAAAATGGTTTTCAGGAGGCTAACCACAAACCTAGGTAGAAATAGGAACACATCATCGTGTTCTACCTCATCAAGACTCATGATATTGCATTTCACTGTGTTATCTATTCTTTACTATGTTTTTGCATTCAAAAATAGAAATATCCACATACTCAATTGAAATCAACTACAACGCTGAAATAAAACTCACATGCACATTGTCACCAAAGCTTTGTGTGGCCCCATCATTAGTGATTGACGTGAGTTCGTTATCTTACCTCAACCTCCATTTCCTCTATCCTCAAGTAAAATGTTGCTAACTCAGTCAGATTTGGATATGAAGCTCAATTGTTTACACATTGTTTATTATATCTTCCCTCCCGTAATGTGAAACACTTTATTTTTCCGGATGTCGGGTAACACCAAAAATGCGTCCGTAAGACAAATTTTTACAATTTTTGACATTGACATGATGAGGCTAAAAAATTTTTTTCAAACATCATATTTTTCAACGAAATTTGAATCAATGCAATGAGGATAGAAAAACAAACACTTTTGCAAAAAAATGGCACTCAATTTTGAGGTACCTAGCAAAAGTTATTAAGGTTTTAATTTCCCATAAAAAGGCCCAATTTGAATTAAAATTGGATCAACAATTAAAAAATTACTCCAGATGGAGAGAAAATTTATCATGTGACCACTCGTTGGAACTGGGAGGAAATGAGGATTCCAAAAATGTCAAAGGCCCAAAAAAATGGTGTCGGAAAAATATTAATTTGGCTAAAAAACGTAATAATTGCCCTTAAAATGTAATTATTAAACAAAAACTATAGTAAAATTAAATTTTTTAAACTATACTCTTTGCTAAAAATGAAAAAATTAGCCAATCACAAATGACTACAAAAACTCATGGCTTCATGTGACAGAATGATTTGTTGATAATTCGACAACTAGAGCTCCATTTTATAAACCAAAAAATGCATTAGAAAGGTTCTTTCAATATCTCTGTAATGGTACCAATAAGATTTTATTTCATCACCTGACGTAAAATTTGTTCGTGACTTATTTTTAATTGAATTTGGAGTTGTTCTTCATGTCTGAACTACAAATGGAAATAATAGCACAAACTCCAAACTTACTCTCGGATGAGGTTGATGTATGCTCTTTGGAAAATGCAAACAGAGTTGAATGATGCAATCAATATCGATCTATATTGAGTGCTATATTGGTATGTCTACTGAAAATGCAGAGTTGAAAGATGAACATCAAATTTAAATTCTCCCTTGTAAAGACATCACGCCTATCTCATCTTCTGTGAAATAATTTGAACAGATTTTTGAGCCTTACAAAAATTCACAAGCCACATGCTATATCAGAAAGCTACAAATTACTGCACATAGATATATAACATTACATATAAGTCGTTCTCATCTGGCAGCTGAAAATTGATTGAATCTTTGATTTGCTCAACACAATGCAAATGCAAAATTATTCACCTTGAATAGAAATTGGTCTAAAATGATCTGCATAAGTATATGGATCTAGAGATGATCAATTTTTACTGGGAAAGATCATATCTAATGACTACACGTAAGAAAAATACACAACGGTTCATCTACTATAAGAATATAGAAATATTATGACTCGATCCTTAACCTACGAAAAAGAAAGCTAAGATGTAAAACATCATATGGGACAATGGACAATATCATAGCTGCCCCTGATAATTACTTTTCTCAAAACTCAATAATAGGTACAAGAAATACCGTGCTCACGATACCAAATCTAGAATTTTAACCAAACTTGCACATGAAATAATTATGAAAATAATTAATTTCACACACACAAATATATTTCTTCTCTAATATATTCATTTGAACACCATTACATATATATATAGGAGAGGAATTCATATTACTATGGAACCTCCTAAAACCACTCAATCCTACAATATTTCATATACTCCTATATTAATGAGTTAGTTCAACAACAATACTCACGTACAATATAATAGAAAACTATATGCGATATTATATTTTATTTCTAACAATATAATATTAACAATCTTTGTCATATTAACCATACATTTAACAACTAACATTATTATTTACCTTTGGGTAAATCTCAACCTATTACTATTTACCTCTTGGTAAATTACACCTAAACATGTGAACATTATAATTCCTAACAAATATAATATCCATAGCATTAAAAATAATAATAATCTAAAATATATTGTTGCCATAGAAACCAGCACCGATTGTGGAACCGATGTTGGTAGCATAGAGGTTACAAGTGGTCGGTCAAGAGACTTCCCTTTGTCAACTCTGCGTGGACTATTTTTCCAAAAAGTGTGTTTCAGTTAAACCATTGGCTCTTATGGATCTAAACTTCATCTAAATGCATATCTAGCCTATGTGGGCCATTTATAGTTGTTTGAACCCTACTCCAACTTATATGGGCTTGAGCCCTACCATTTATAAGGTTCTTGATCTAAAAAATGTGTTTCTTCCCCATCAATGAATACAAAAATAGAGAACTAATCAACAATATATCTCAAACTAGATCTAGGATGTATGTTTGCATTGAAATTAGATAACTAGAAATACATGATTTAATCTAAGATTCAACTATTCTAAAGGAGGAGCCATTGGATGAAATCCCCTTCTTCTTGCACATTGGATCCAAGAAGACTCCTTCATGGCTTTCCCTTGATCCATGGCATCCACTCCTTCAACCTACAAATCAAAGAGAAACAAATGAATGAGCTTAGGGTAAGAAATGCTTAAGAAGACTCCCTTAAGGATGGTTAGGTTTTTTTTGGGTAGATCCAATCTTGTGGTCCCTTTTGTTTTGATCCAAGGGTTAAGAATCAACCCTACATTTGTTAGGTCGAGAATGTTCTTATTATGATGGTAACATTTACGAAATGAGAAATAGGTGTAAATGGGTGAATGGGTCCACTTAGGGCTCTATTGTATTAAGTTAAAAATATAACCCTTCTAGTAGGTTTTAGTAAATAATTCAATGGAAATTAAAGAAAATAATTTAAGAGAACTAAGGTAACCAGAGATAACGGTTTATTAAATGTGGACTAAATGTTAATCCCAAGAGGGAGATTATTTAATATAGTAAGAGAAAATATTGGACACTTATCTAGTGATGATAATTAGATTGACATTTGAAGATGATTAAGAATACTTAATTAATAATCTAGAGCGCATCTATCCTCTCGAAATGCAACCTCTTTGGTAAGAATTCAATTAAACATATATTAGGGTTTGGCATCCTTGTAACTTAAAACAAAACAAAAAAATTCTACAAATTTATATATAATTATTTAAGGATTAATGTGGTTTTAGAACATTGAATTTGTATACATTACACACCATTATTAGTTTGTATTACGAGATCTTATGATTGTTGAAATATTAATTTTTAAAACTTCTTTTATAAACCTTTCTATACTTTGATATTTTTGTCAAACCTTTACAACCTAGTTGATATTTTATATTAATGTGTTTATGATTATTAATATTTATGAGAAAATGTAAACATTATGATTTTCCATGACCTTGAGTAATGCATTTCTCAATTTAGTATTTCATTCTAAGTTTAATTCATCAATCAAAAGACATATATTACAAAAGAGGAACTAGTTATTCTTAGTAATTTATTAAGTCCACAACACAAAACACATTTAATGATGCATATTATTAAGACTATTGGGTGCCACCATTACTTTCAATATCGTCAATCAAAATACAATCCCTAGATATTCTTAACAACATCCTTCGAGGAAACATTCAAAGGAAAGCTATCCGTATGACCAAAACTAAGAGACTAGATAATTGTAGTACACAACGAATGATCTACAGAAAATAAAATAAAATAATAATTAAAATAAAAATAAAAAAATTTGAAAAAGTTAGAGAAGATGGGTCGCGTGGAGTTTGGTGTGAATGGAGTAGGTGACCCCCATGTGAAGGCACATGGTAAGCCTTAATGGTCAGCCCGGCCTATCAATTTTCTTTGCATGATAATAAAAACACCTTATTTTCTATCCATGTGCCTCAACCATGCAGAAACCAAGTTAACATTGAAAATTTAGCAAAAAGGATGGTTGCAGCGATGAAAAAATACTAGGGACCATGGTTTTGTCTTTTGATGATTTTATTAGAATCTTATTCCTCTGACATGACTTCTCTACCTTGTATACATTCCTTCCATGATTCTTGCATCTGGAATTTTACAAAGGTCATTCTCCCGTATGCTCGACCATATGTCCATTCATGTTCCAAACTTTTTATTTTCCTTTGACTACATTTTTGTTAGCATGGGTAATCTGGACAAGTTGTTTTAGTTATAGGTCCCTTGTACTTTCCACTAAATGTGGCATTATCTTAATACCCCATCCCTTTGAGAATTTTTTTTCGAGAAGTGTCCTAACCTATACACCAAATTCAGAATTTTTATGAGATGTTGTAGTTTGAGGTGCTCTATTAGATAGGTATGTAAAACAAAAAGTGGAAACATGTTTGGCATGTGAAGCTTGTTGGACTAAACTCTTAAAATGTTGGCTCTTGGAATGCAAATATTGCAAGATATACACAAATCGATTGCATTGAAAAGGGGTTAGACACTTTCAAAGAAATTATGATGGGAAATTTTAGATCCAGGTTTCGCAACGTTTTCTTCCTGCACCCTCCCATCTTGTGTAAAAATGGGATCCTAGGAGTAGTGTTATGTTATGAACAAAATCCAAAATGATAAAGGAATAGTATCAGATGTTGTACTTTCTATTTCTATTATAGGTGTGTAGGCTTATGTGAAAAATGGAGTGGTATTTGACTCCGCCCTAGGAAAAAAGTGGTGTATTGTTTTCAATGTTCTCTCTAGGTTCAATTTTGGGTTTGTTGTAAAGACCCAGGAGACTTTGGCACTAATTTATTTAGTGGTTGTAGAGCCAACCTCTTAGCTCCCCTGTATATTCTTCTCACGTTCCATATTAGGGGTATGTGGGAGAACTATTGGATGTTTCTTTTTTAAGATGTTGCGAGATAAAATAATCATTCTGTGTAAGGTTGTCAACTATTTGTTTTAATACTTAAAAGGAAGTTCATCATTCTTATCTTGTCATTTGGGTTGACACCTTGGTAATCTAGGAAGATAGACACCTATAATCTTCATTTTATCATATATTTTGTTTTAGCGTCAGAAAATTCATAGGAGTGTTTGGAGATGTTAAAACACTTTTGAAAATTATAATGAAACACAAGTGAAAATGTGTTCTAGGATCCATAAAACTTTTCCAACATTCTTCCATCTCATGTGTAGTATGGAGCCTTAAGCAAGCCTTAGTCAATCATCAAAACATAATGGGAAACATATTCTGTTTGAAATTTTCAAGGGATCGAGAAGATTTGTGTGTCATTGTGGAGGATAGATTGATGCTCGTAAACTGTTTGACAAAATTCCCAAGTGAGATGTTGAACCAAATCCCATAGGTTTGACCGGATTCGTTCCTCCAGGATGGTTCATCTCTCCTTATCTTTCGTAATTCTCGTACTTTAGTTTCTCTTTTGTGATGAAATATAATTTTAAAATCTTAGAATTATCATACATTTAATTGTTTATATTAACTTGTTACAAAACAATAAAATGTCGTATTGTAACTCACGCAATCAAAATAACCATTTTGTAGTCAACCATGAACTTCAACCCTCATTCTGAGGTGATTTAGAAAACTTCTTGACCCAAACTAGATCACTACAATATTGTTTTATCGACAAGATGAAGTTGAATTCTCGGTAAATATGTTGACCATCTCCTTGTTTAAATAGATAACTTTACGTTTTTGGAGACTCGTAAAGTAACCTTTGTAACTCCGAAAATGGGATGTTAAGCTTCATACATCTACCTTGTTATGTGAGGAGTCACCATAACCCTTCGTTTGACCCAAAATGATAGGTTTTGATCTTTTGGATGCCCTACTTAGGGAGTAATGTTACAACATTTTGCGGTTGTAAAGAAGCTTCCAAAACTAAAAAGTTGTGTTTCATTTTGAACTGCCATTTGAATCTTGGACAACAAAATACTTATCCATCTTTGCAAACCTCTAGTATTCTTACTATAAAATTGGCTTCAAATATCATCTTGGTGGAAAAAAAAATTCTAGATAGTTTATCAAATCCATTTTAAGCCTCCGGGTCATAGTTTGACTAGGTCAAACTGGACCAATTACGACCAGAGGCTCCAGAAAGCATGTCGTCATTTGTAAACCATTTTCCAGTTCTAAATTCTGTCAGTTCCTATGAATTCTTGGTGTATAGGAGGACACGTAGAAACTTACCCAGAGTGTGTTTTCTCATTAGAGGACAATGTTTGAAGTTGGTTTCTTAGCCTCCGAGCGTTAATTGAACATTTTTGCAGCTAGTAGGGAAACATAAGAAGGAAGTTGTATGACCCATGTCGGGTTTTCCAAACCATCATGGAAAGTTTTTGACACTTGTAAATAACTATTTAAAACTTTATTGTGTGACTTGTTGTGTGAAATTGAACTTTTGGCAAAATAGTGTTTCTCTCTCTTCCCTATTTCTTTCTCTCTCCTTGGTTAGGAAATGAAGTGACTAAAATGAAATAAATTTTCTCTAAATTTTTATTTCCAATGAAAAATTATTAATTTTAGTATGTAAATGGGAAACTAAAAAAAGATAATTATGATAGATAATGGTAGATGTCATGTCGAGATTTATTGTTGATTTCATGCGCACATGGTTTGTAGGATGCAAGAAAGAAGGTGAAAAGGCGTTGTGTAATTCATCTTCTATTTTGTAATTTATATAGGTCATTGTAAAATGTGTATATGTATAATGTAGTCCTATGTTATAGAAAAGTTGTATTTTAAATTTTCTAATATGTCTGAGATGCTAGTTTTAGGCATACCTTAGGAAACGTCCATTTAATCATAGGTGCAATTTGATTCATAGTTACTTTTGGTAAAAAGGATTGATGTGTGTGTGTGTGTGTGTGTGTGTGTGTGTGTGTGTGTGTGTGTGTGTGTGTGTGTGTGTGTGTGTGTGTGTGTGTGTGTGTGTGTGTGTGTGTGTGTGTGTGTGTGTTAAATGAATTTGAATCTAATATATTGTAGTGTGTTTCTAGTGTGCCATAGAGGATTAAATAATTGGTGTTGTGTTCCTTATCTTAAAAATGTAATAGAGAAAATCTAAATAAAACAATCGACCTTAGTTTTAAAACTTTGGCATATTTACCTTTCTCGCATGTTCCTTCTTAGCATAGAATAATTTAAAACCATAAAATGAACTTAAACTCTTGTTAATGAACTCTTTAGTTCCTCTCAGCTAAATGTGTTACCTTGGTTACTAAAATCATATCACCTTGGTCTTTCATGAAGGTTGTCTATCATAAACTTATATTCTCCCCTTAAACTCATTCACAGCTAGACTAGAGATCCTTAGGTGCAATTGGAATTATACCAAACAAAGGTATTTTTCCTATGATATTCCCATGATTGATCTCTTAGTGGGATTATATTGCACAAGTGTATGTCTTGGTTGTAAAATGTGTTAACTCTACAGTGTATAAGAGAAAAGAATTGGGTTATCTCGTGTTGGGTCACACTCCTTGTAGTAGTGAATTCGTTAGTGAAAAGTATGTGTTATTTTGTTTACAAAGGTGATAAAATGAGGCTAAATATGAGACCATAGTGTAATATGAGAGTAAATAATATAAGAGGAAAATGATATTGGAGGTTAGGAATAATGTCACTCTCAGAATCCTTATAACTCCATTAGACATTTACTTATGTTAAAAAAAGAATATGAATTTTCCTTGGTCAGAGAAAACTTTGAGAAAACAAAAGATATAATTCTTCAAGAGGTTAGAAAAGTACTTTCGTAAATATTTATGTGATAAAGTGACGCCTAAAAAGTTACCTAAGAAACAATGTAAACGAAATGAGAAACAAGAGTATATGTGATAATGGATTAAGAAAACAAATTCACTTGAAGTCCTTATGGTTAATTTAAGAATTGAATTTTGTTACGAATTGATACAAATTGTTCGTGGTGGATCTAGGCATTTGAGCCAATATAGAGTCCACTAAAAATAAAATAAAATTATGTCATGTAGAGGCTTAACTGAATCAAACTAAATTTGGAACTAAAACAACCATAGTATGAGAACAAATGTGCTTCGAATGAAAGGAAGTTTATAGGAAAGAGAAACTTGAACCTTCACCTTCCTTGAGTCGTATTTTTCTCGACAACATCTGGGTTGTCCACGTGTATAATGAGGATAAGATTAAATGTCAACTAAACATTTTTTTTAGAAACAAAATTTTAGTGTAAGAATGAGAGAAGTAGGAACCTTGTATTAAATCTAAAATATGGAAAATAATTACCTAAGTTATGGATATTGTCATTAAGGATAAAGAGAAAACTTAAATGGTAAAACTATAAGTTAAATATGGAATGAACTTATGAATCGGAGGTAAAATAAAAAAACAAAAAAATTATCCTGATATTTTATTGTTGTATTTGTGTGTGTAAAATGTAGGTGTTACAATAATGATGCACAACATCCATCCATGGTTTTCTCATTTCACGAGGTTCTAAATCATGAATAGCCTTCCACAAAATTGAAATTCACATAAATTGAATGTTAAATCCAATCTCCCAAATTTGATCACCTTTCTTGGTTTTTGTCTTTACCTCAAAATATTTCAATTCCTAGAACCCCAAGCTACTATAAGTTTTCCCAAATCTTTGTAGAACCATTCACGCAAACTCAACCAATTATTCACTCATCTTGAGGTTGCGGCTGATCTAATTTATCACTGCATTTCCTCCCTCGTGAACACAAAAATGTGTGAAAGTGAAATGAAATCTTAGAATACAAGGATTCATCTCCATCCCAGTATATTTATGGCAGCTAGAGACCATAAATATTTTATTGGTTTGGAATAAGGCTAGAGAACACATAGAGCTATGGATTTTATATGGAGGTCCAGGCCTTCACCCATAAGTATGATCCTGTTTTCAATGAGTGAGATCTTGAAAGTTTTGTCCTCATCCTCCTCCTGGAAAGATGCACTTTAGGATTTATAGTCCACAACCACATGCATTCTCAAGGACCATACCAACTCCATCTTCATCGGGATTAATCTGTGACATTCTCAAAAAATCACCTCCATGTATCCCACCATGAAAATATAGTTGGTGACCAACATAGATTTGTTCGCCATAATAGTTGTTTAACATTATGTTCTCCATTATAGTAACCAAAGCACAACCATCTTTGCTGCAGATTTTTTAGAAAATCACATGGCATTATCAACCTCCATAACTCATGTTTAAGATTGTTGGTATCTAAATTGATTCTCTTGTGAGGGTTGAGCAACATCATGAAACTGGCAAGATACTTAGAGATAGACAAATCATGATATAAGTTGTTTTGTAGCCGGGGAGGGATTCAACTAACCATTTGTTACTCAGGAGTTGGAGAAATGGATAGCACCTCACTAAGGGTTTGATATACCCTCACTACTTTAGGCTCGCCTTCAACCAGGGTGAGAGGACCCATTATGTAACCCGTGTTGGTGAAGGATATTAAGAGATCCTTCTTTTCTAAATTTTCATGAGAACCTTGAGAAAATATGATCAATACAACACAATATAACTCTCACGAGTTGTCACACTACAGAGTGGAGATGTTTCTTGGACAAGGTTTGGGTTACTAAAGATAATAATTGAAACTTGATTGTCTCTACATACTTTGGCAATGGAATTTGTTCATTTGTTGATACACATAACAAATAGGGGTGGTTCATGTAGGATTCATCGTTTGAGCAGCTTTTTGGTAGGAAGTTAAGTAAGATGAAGTTGATTTTACCAGATATTTGAGATCCTTTACAAATATTAAAAAACACACAGACAAAATGCTTCAAAACAACCAAAATATTCCTTCAACTAATGTGAATCAATGGAGGCCTAGAGACGCAAGCTTTCACACATTCTTCAAGAATTTAACATAAAGGCTCATGTTAAAGACTAAATTAAACATTAGAAATACATGGTTTTCTAGCCTAAGATACACTAATAGACTTACAAACAATTTTTATGAACATAATGAGAGTAAAGTGATTTTCAATTTTTATTTGCATCACAAGATGAAATTGCAAATTCCACAATACTAACACATAAAAGAGATCTTCTATGACTGGGGAGATTTTAACATAAGAATCTTGCAACAGAACAAGAAAAACTATTTGAAAACATTTGAAATAAAAGCAAACATAATTATGCTCTTAATCAACCAAGAGTATTTCAAGGTTCATTAGATTCATCAACAAGGAAAGTTTCCTCAAAAATTTCAGAGCTTTCAATGGTTGTACATTTGTAACCACCTTGGACGTGATTGAATCAAAAACACATGAAAATAAAGTAGTCTCTCAGATGATCTCTTAGGAAAATGGTTTTTTCTCAAAATTTCTCAAAAAAATTAACCCCCTATGCAAGAGTATTCTCATTGCATTTATACAATTTTACTCGTTCACTCATCCCAAATTTCCCCCTAAAAGAAGAGTATTCTAGGAATCCTTTTTTGTTACAATTTTGTTCGTAAAAAGTGATGTTTAAACAATTTACACCCAAAAGAAGCCAGGTGGATAAATCATGAACTGATCACGTTTCTCAGTCCCTCAACTATGAATAGGATGCCATATCATAATTTTTTACAACATTTTTAATCATTACTTTATTCTTTCGTGTAATAAATCCCCTTTTTAATAATTTTCAAGTGGCTCTATATGGCTCGATCTGACAAGTAATCCTTTTCACCTTTGAGAATACACTTTGAGAAATGAGTTCCCTCGCATGGATACCTACATTTGTACCCCTCGTAAAAGAGTGTCCTCACATGGATTATACCACATACCTACATTTTCATCCGAGGACCAGCCAAGTGTAAAGAGGAGCCAATGGAAACCTCCATGTGTCTCCTTGGCACAACTGCAAAGGTGACATCAGAGGTAGGTTCCCAAATGAGCACGGGCCTCCACGTGTTCAGAACCCTAGAGAGTTGCACCGGTTGCTCAAAATTTAGAGTATGGGAAGGTCCAGTGGAAAATTCCACATGTTTGTTCGGTGCAACTTCAAAGATGAACTCTAGAGGTGGGACCTCAAATGAGCGTAGGTTCTCCATGTGTTCCAAGCTAAAGAAAGTTACCTCGGCCATTGAAAAGTCTCAATATAAAGAGGACTGAATGGAATCCTCCACGTGTCTCTTTGGCGTACAATTTAAATATGGTGCTCAAAATTCAAGACCGTAAACAAGTGTGGGTGCTCCACGTGTCTGGGCTCTAAAAAGTTGTTGAAAATGTTTAAGAACCAGTGGAAGGTGCCACGTGCCTAGGGTCCTATAAACTTGCATCAGACACTTGAAAATTCTAAGCATGGGCAGAGCTAGCAGAAACCTCCATGTGTCTCTTCGGTGCTCCTTCAAAAGTAAAATTCAAGGGTAGGTCCCCAAACAGGTGTGGGCCCTCCATGTGGAAATGATTTGAGTTGAAGCGGGCCTGAGAATCTAAAAATTCTCTGGCGACCCACCTTTCCACTTTTAACTTTTGATGTGGACCCTAGCAGAGTCATGCGGCTCACTTTTATACTTTTACTTCATTTCAAAATAGAGCTTAAAAACTCCAAAGTTCTCCAGTAACCTACCTCCTCATTTTGACTTTTCAATGTTGACTCAAACATGTGACATTAATTTGTCCCCTGTGGAGTCGCGGATCATTTTATAACTTTACTCCTTTTCACAAAAAGGCAAAAATCTTCAAAATGCTCTGATGATCCGCCTCTGTGCCTTTGAATTTTCAAACCACCACGTGTCCATCTTCGGGGTCAAAGTAAGAAATTTGCTTTTTACTTCACATTGTTAAATAGCCAATTAGAAACTATTCGGGAACTGCAGAACCAATTTTTCATTTTTACAATTATAACAAAAGTGACAAGTTCACCAAATAGACCCGTCGTGCCATGTCCAATTGAAGAAGACCACGTATCTATAGATGTTGGGATAAAATTTGATAGGAAAACACATACGTGGAAGAGTAAAAGGAAGGGGAAACCCTAACATTCATTCCCAAATTACAATTTTTTCCTACGGAGAGAAGGCGTAAATAATACAAAGACTCAATGTGATCCATGACCCAAGGAAAAGAATGACAATGGAATCTAAATGAAGGATAAATTTTTCATGCATCCATATAAGGAGACAATGAATACTTCAAATCATGTGGAATGAGAAATTTTAAACAAACATGGCAAGATTAAATTGAGCACCAATAGATACCAAAGCGGAGTTGACAATTTTTGCACTTATGCAAAAATGGGTAACTCGAAACTTTATTATGATGGATAGAATTGGTGAAGTATACCTAATCTAGGGGAGGTTCTTTTAGACAATATTTTTATTGTTGAATTAATTAATGATTACATCAAATTTGCAGCTATGTGTGTTGTTGCAAAACTTAACAGATCACATAGCCTACAATTTCATGTTATCTTCATAAAAAGAACACAAAGCCCTAAAAGACAAGCTGTGTTGCCTTGATGAAGACACTGAATTGCAGAATAGATAAAGTGTTAGGTTTTGGAGCAGCAATCACAATAAAGCACATTACAAAAATAAGAGTTCATTATTGGATGTTACATGTATTCTTTAATGTTCTTTCCTTCATGATTAAGACATTCAATTATATTATTGGGTTGTTTAGTTCATCATACAATCCATATCAGAAAGTAGAAATGCAGAAATAAATACACAATTCAATTTCACAATTCAATGTTTTATTCATAAGGATTTCAAAATGTTCCCACATAAGCCGAGGATGTAACTGGAAAGTAAAGTACAACTACTTAAATAAGAGGAAAACATGAAGGAAAGAGAAAATAAAGGAGTATGAGATAACCCATCATTGCCTTGAAGTTTTCTCCTTCGGTTGATTCATCTCCGTCTTCATCTTTTTCCCCTCTCCATCTTCACTACCAAAAGCACTATACTTGAAAAGAAGAAAAGAGGAAAATCATCAGTTATGAGCTCAGGGTTAATCCATATTCCTATATTGTCCTAATTCATGCACATGGATCTCTTAATAACATGAGATATAGATTACTTGAAGATCAAACAATATACATGATTTACTCACTCAGAAATAAGGAGAGAGAAGATAAAAAAATAGACATAAGAGAGGCCAAAAAACCTCAATATTTTCTAACTATTTTCTCAAGTGTGTAGGAACAAGTTGTAGCCAAGAAGAAATAAATCATATCTGATAGTCCTCACCATAGATAAATATTTCAGAGTTCAATAACTTTTATCCTATGGTACATGAAGAAGATAAGTGACAAGCACATACTAGTATGAAGGAAGAATGCAACACAAAGTTTAGTAGCTATTCTAGAAATAGAAGAAGTTGCATTACAGAATAGAGGAGAGACTTGCAGATAAAAGTACATGTTCCAGATTATAAATGAGGAAGAAGACTCAATCTTTAAATGAAGTTAACTAGAGAGAAGCGATTACACCACAAATAGAATGAGAAATAAGTATAAGAAAATTTTGTGGTCTTCACCATGTAAATTGGACATTTACATATTTCCATCATGTTGTTTTTAACTAATACATGCTTTAAAAAGTTGTATGTAAATCAAATCAATGATACAGAAACGAGAAAAAGCATGCCATGATCGGGATAACAATTAGATTTCCAACAACAAATCAACTTGATAGAAAAGTGATACATTTTATATTTATGAACTGAAGTTCTTGTTGTATATATCTTTCCCCGGGTAGATATAGACAAGCAAAAGAAAGAGAAATCAAAGAAGTCTCACAGGTGCAGAATGGGCGCACGACACGGAGTGTCAACAGAGAAAATGCAGAATGAGAATGGGCGCACGACACGGAGTGTCGACAGAGAAATGATGCGCCCTTGAGCACACCTGAAGAGGATGATGACACACACATGAATGTGCCCTTTGTGCGCACCTTTAGGAGTCTTGTAAACAAATGATTGGCCCCGCGCGAGTATGAGCAGCCATAACTTTTGATTGGGAGCTCGGATTCATGCAAGGTTGGAATTTTGGAAAGCACGAGGTCCTCTATCTAACTACGTTTCGATATCTTTAATTCGGTAAGAAAAAATTTTAAAAATGCAAAATACAGTTCGCCACTTTTGGGTTTGAGGTTCTCACCTACCACCATAATGAGATGAGTTAAGTAAATTTCAAATTCCTCTCTCTTTTCTCTCATCATTCTTCCTATAAATTGTAAGGAGGGGCTTCTTTCTAAATGGACATTTCTTTTTGCCCCTCCTTCTTCTCTTCAAAGTGAACTTGTGGAGTTAAAACCTCCCATTTGAAACTGTAATGCAAACTTGCCTCTTGGCATTTTGTAGTGTGCTTTCAATCTTTGGAGAAAATTAATGCATGTTGTGGATGATTCTCAACCCTCTCTATATTCATTTGCATCCCCTTGATCTTTCACTTTGTGAATATGGCTATCTCGTGTATGATCTTGCATTGCATTTTAATAGCTGTGTTTATTGGCAAGACAGTGTTCTTCATTCCTCGGTGCATCAATTAATTTAGGTTTTATTTTATGCATTTTCTTACCCCTGTCTCCTTGGCAAGTTAGATTAGGTTTTAGTAGAAACCCTCTGCATTTTCTACGTGTGCATTTGATACAGGAATAGGAACCGGCCTTCATCCAGAGAGCTTTTTTGATTTAGGTTTTGGGAAAAATGTTATGCAATAGAGAGTCTCAACCCATCATGCAGAGTAGGGGTGCTGTGATTCATCATCAACAAGTACATCTATTACAACTGAAATAGAAATCAAAGAAGGAAATATGGGAAAATTTTGGTAGGGCTTCGCCATAAAAATGGACATTTTAAATTTTCTAGCATATATACTAAAGCTGTAATGAAGATCAAATGTAGTATTTTAAGAAAAGAAATGGACTACACTTTCAGTCATCAAAATGAATAAATTTAAAGCTTTCATTCTAGCTTAGCAACAGTTGAATAAAATGAATTTTCAAGATAATACTACAAATTTCAACCATTTTTAATTATAGTTTTCAAATGAAGAAAGAATGAGAAATTGTTTACAACTTCCAGAAGGCCACATACAAGGTACAAAGATCTCATGAAATCAAGAACAATCAAAGTATTAATACTGTAACTTCCAGAATCAAATGAACAAGCCTATCTATCTATCAAGAAGATGTCAAATCTCAAAATATCTAAGTTACAATAATCAAAGAGGATAGAAGATGAAATCAATGACAACATAGATGTTATGACAAAAGAGCTACAAGTGCAACCAAACAACTTCAAGTTTACATAATGATTCAAGACCTCGAGCCCAAACCTGGGACTGATGAAAGTGTACATTATGCTACAGTATACTTCAGAGCCAAATTTAAATGCAAGACTCATGGTTAAACAGAACTAGAATAACCCACAAGGAGAACCAGTTTCCGAGTTTGAATCAGAACAGAAGAAGATACCCATTAGAATAAAGCTTCAAATAAGAAGTTTATAAAGATAGAATCAATGCCCAAGAGTAATATTGAAACCAAATGCACAAAGAGACACATAGTACAGAGTCTTCAATTACAAGAATAACAGATCATAATACAGGAACTTCCTAGATATTTCTAGTTCAGAGCTTTAGATGCTCAAGGTCGACTAAGTGAATAAGCAACCAAACTACATGCTCCAAAGTCAGACTTCAGAAAGAACCTATTAATGGGGACCACATTGAAGTAAATATCAAGAGGTCATCTTAAACTAAATACAAGGAGCTCGTACTGAATAATAAGTTAGGGAATTAGGTGCAAAGTAAATCGAGAATGCATAGAACCTATCAAGAATATCTAAATATAGGAAATTAATGGATGAATACTTAGGATACCATTAATAACTAGGAAATTGAGCTCTGGAGGTACAATAATAGCCATTTAGATAGATGCACATCAGTTCACGAAAAGAGAAATTGAGTGAAGCAAACCTAACAAATCTAAAAGCATGACTAAATTTCCCATCAAGAAGGTTACCACAAGATCAAAGATTCAAAACACAGGAAACCTACTAATGGTGGAAATACTTGTTACACATCAGTTATGCTAGTGCCATTATCTCAAAACAACTAACAAACATGAAAGACACCGGGAGCGAGTAGTAAAAAAATTTATGTTATCGACGAGGTTTTAATGTTTTGTTTTCCATAATTAAAGCCAAGTATTTCCGAGAAAAATAGATATCACCATTTACTGAGAGAATGGTATGGATGAATATCCTTTTTGAGTATAGCACAAAAGAGAACACAATAACCGCATGAGATCTTGAACTCATTTTATCAATGGCCAAGTATGAAAATATGAAGAAAACATAAAACTCAGGTATGAGTGCACCATGAAAGTGACCCTTCAACCCTTTACAGATGTTTCTAAAACAGAGTTGAGGAAATCATCAAAGTTACAGTTACAATGTAAAGAACTCACCCACATAATATTATTACGACCATAGATTACAGAAGAACCAAGCTCGACATCTCACAAAATGGTGGTCTCCCTCTTGCAGAGCTCACATAAAGAATAGAAGTGGAAAAATATGCAAGTATTCGAACCCACAAAGCTTCATAAAGTGATACAAAATGAGATCAAAGGATACAAAATAATGGCGAGCATACAATAATGACCAGCATCAACCAAATCCCACTCAGAAAAACTTGGAAATAGATTAGAGACAACAAAGATACAGATGCACAAGTGCTCGAAAGACCGAATCTCAGAGGAACCGAGCTTAAGAAGATCAACAATGGCTTCCCAGATAATTTTCACAAGGGCTCCGCACACAAACCAGATTTGAAATGAAAAATTGAATGAAGTTTGAGTTGTTTTAACTCACCCACCTATGCTTGGCTTAACCTAACCTTAACCAAGGGTCAGTGATCAACGATCAATATTCAATAAGTACGAAGATCAATGCTCAAGGATCAATCTCCGATGAATCGAAGTGAACTATCATGGTCGATGTCAGCTGACCAAATTCAATGCAAGCTAGAAATCCTAATCACGGGTTTGAGATCAATGGTTTGTGATTAAAAGTACATATATCAAGGTCTTGAATCAAGGCACCAACTTTCAAAGCAAACCACCAGGGTTAAATTAACTCAACCTAAGTTAGATGCCACTAACAAAGTATTTGGAGGGGTGAGTCATCATCACGGGGGGCATCCTATATTAAAAATTTTGCATTCGACATGTCAAAAGGGGATCTCCACTTTAGTCCAAGCATTGAATATTCCGAAAAATGCCAATTGAATCATGTTCATAGAATGATCACCCAAAAGGTAAACTATAACCTTATTCCCTCCAAAATACAAAATCCGACAAGTAATCACCATGTTCATGTGTTAATCAAAGGTGGCCAAGTATGGCATGGTGGCCTTTACAAAGTGCCCCATATATATGTTTAAAACCATGGAAATGTCCCAAGTCTACAAGAAGGCCAAACTCAACAAAGACAAGTGCACCTATTAAGAGTGGTCCCCACATGGAGTTAGCACAAAACAAAGGTATTGTATTTTGCAAATGATATATTTAAAAGATGGCAAAAGAAATCATGTTACCACACTAGAGGACAAAGGGAATGTCAATATCAAAGCCGATCTTAAAGGTGGTCCCCATCAAGATGGATACTTGGGTGAGTTATTTTTGTAAAATATTGTAAATAATGGATTATCTTTACTCACACACAAGAGATCAAATTTTGCATGTGCATCCAAGGGAACAAGTGGATCAGAATTTTAGATGTCACATCAACAGCAAGAAGAAAAATTTGCATGCACCTAGAAGGAGACTTGCTCATCAAGCAAGGTTTATTTTTAGCATTATTCACCCATGCTTTTCTTAAAATAGGATAGTCAACTATAGTTTGATTGTGATGTAATCAAAGGCTATTAATGCCTCTTTGTATTAGTTTGCTTTATTTTATTCCTTTATTTATTAATAAATAAAAGGTAAAAATAGAATGCATGGGCAAGTACAACCCTAGTCTATTTTTAGGAAGGGTGGGTGAATCAATTTTGCTATATATTTTGTGCCTTAGCAAAGCACAAGAGGAGGAATTTTTAGATACATGAGTGCTAAAGCAATTTTTTCCAGTTTTTCCCTTTGAATGTGAAGTATTTTCTACCTTTCCAATTATTTGCAGTCTTGTGTATGTTTCCATTAATCTTGTGAATGTTGAATTCCTTGATTAATCATCTTACCTTGTAAGTTCAGTATTTCTGCATGATATTAATATGTATGTGTAACTTATCAGTATTGTTGTGATTCTATCCCTCAATACATCAATGTGTTTACCCTTAATTATCTTCAGAAAACTGTTGGCCTATACATCAAAAATTCATTCCATATCATTCCATATCAAAGACCTCATACAAGTTTGGTGTATCACCTCGGTTTAATTTCATTTTACATTCATCTTTACCCTTAAACCCTAGAAAATTAAGTTAGGATACATCAATAAGGAACCGACCTTCATACTAGAGACTCATCTAAAAATAGGTATACCTACAGACCTGAGGCATTTCCATTGTATCTATGAATGAGAGATAAAATTTGCAAGCTTAGAACACCTGGAACCATCTCTCTATTGGGTGAAGTTTCAAGAGATAATAGTTTTTGGTAGTCCCGGTGGGACTACAAATCTGATTTGAATGCAAGTTATAGATATTCACAGTAGATCTATGATGATTTAAAATAGATAAAAGTTACTTTCGAGACAGCACACTGAAGTAATTTATTCTAAAGATTTAAAGATCTATATGGTGACTCCGTAAAACTAATTTCAGACCAGTATTGCAGCATGTTCCATGCCTAACATGACTACAAGATCATCGGTAAGAGGAATTCCTTACGAGTTTATTTCTTTTCCTATGAATTATGAAAGAAGGAGAATAGTTGGTAATACTTTACCTTATAATAGGCTGGTTTTGATAACCCTCCTAATATTCCTTCACCATGTATCAATTTCTCTATTTAGATCCCAATTTTGTAAATGACTATTGAACAACCTAGGAATTTTGTGACCTTTACAAATGGCAGCCCATTAGTAATCCCAAGTTTATCACGACATCCCTAATGTTGCCATGAAAATTTTTACCATCATTCATTGGTGAAAATTAGGTTACACCTACATAGCACATTAAATATGTTGTAGCCTTATGTGCAGTTCATAATATCACTCATGAGGATGTAGCTTTGAGACTTTTAGCTGCATCTCTTAAAGTAAAATCCTTGCAATGGTATATAAATCTAGAGATTGGATGCATAAGAACTTGGATGATTTAGGTGATAAATTTCTAAAACAATTTCAAGATAATTCAGTCATTTATCTCTCATGAACAAATTTCTACCATTAAAAGATCTCCCAATGAATTTATGTCTAGTTTTAACATCCGTTTTGCAGAACTTTGGAAATAATTCTAGCAAGTGTCAAGCCTCAAGCTGATCGTGCTTTTATTTATTATCTTAGAGCATTAAACAGTGATATTTCAACTATGAGTTAGTCTATGGGAGGAGAAACTCTCCTAGCAACCTTTGATATTGCCATCCAAGCTGAAAATAGTCTTATTCAAGCTGAAAAATTAACACCAAGGCCTTGATGCATTTTTGAATAGATTTAGCACCTATTCCTCATCCTATCATAATTATAGCTTTATTATTGTAACCCCATCAAATGACGTATTTAAAGCTTTGAAAACTATGGGGAACAAGATGACTTCAATCGAGAATAGGATTGTGTTACCTAGCGAGACCTTATCAGGCTCCTTATCAACAAAACCAGCAAAATAGGTAGGCTTACCAATAGGATCAAAATTATGGGTAGCCTTATCAGCAAAGGCAGTTTGACCCAAAGGTTCCTAGTTCATCTAACTCTTTAGTTCAAGTTAATATGGCTACGGAAGATTGGTGTAAACCTTGTAATCAACTTCATTCAACTACAAGTTGCCCAAATGCTTTTATAAACATAAGTCTTGTTGCACAACCTCAATCTGAGACATTGTTCATGCCTCAAATGGAGGGTGGGAAGCAAGACACTCAAGTTTAGAAAGCACCTGAATAGAAATTAGTTAGTTTTAGTGAGGATGATTTCATTGTAGTTAATACTATGGCTCAGGAAAAGGCTACAGAGAGTAAAAAATAGAAGAATACACTTGTTCTACCTCACATCACTTGATAAAACAACAACTTTCATCCCAAAACCAGCTAATAGTTCTGATTTTCCTCATAAAACATCAAGTGTTATAGTTGGTAAAGAACAACAAAAATATCTATAACCTGATCCAAGAAGGTTATTTATACCTCATATATCAAAAGCAGTTGAAGCAGAATAAGTTTTTGCCAAAGCCTATGCTAAAACAGTAGAATCTATCTCTAAAATTGTTTCTTATTTTAACATTGTTGATGTAATGAAAAAGCATAATGTTAACATCTCAATGTGGGATGCTCTAAGTATTATATGACAGTAAGATTTAATTTCTCACAGAGCTTGCTAAGCTCCAAATTTATTCTAACATAGCAGAAAAAGAATTCGAGAGAAAGTAGACATGGTCTTTGGAACAATGCTGAACAAGACCGCATCAAAGTGGTTAAATGGATGATTCAGAAATTCTTAACGATCATGACATCAAGAAGCCACCACCATTTTATCTATCACTAATTAGTGGAGAACATATTGTTCATAACTTTATGGTGGACAATGGTGCAAGTAGCATAGTTATGCCAAAAGCAATTGCAGAAAACTTGGGTCTGTAGTATGAACCTACAAAAAGAGTGTCCTATAGTTGGATGAAACTAAAACTAATACGATTGGTGTCATGAGAAATCTAGAGAGTAACATTGCATGCTTGCCTAAATATTTAAGTTTGCAAGATATTCTTATTTTAAATTTATCTCCTTACTTTTTATATGTTTATGAAGAGATTTCACGAAAAAGATAGTAGGTTATCTCTCTTGATTGGTCCTTATTTTTCACTACACATTATGGCACCAAGGTTACTATCAATTCGAAACATAGGCTAGATTTCACATTGTGTCTCATGCTTCTAATTCAGTAGCTATTTATGCATCCTCGGACCGGATCGATTTTTATAATATAGCTTATATTTCAACATTGCATTTTGTTTCTAAAATATTTAAGGATTAAAAGATGTATGAAGAACATGCTCATGATCCTTTCAATGAAGTTGAAGAGCATTTGTTTGGTGTGTATTATTTGCATGAAGAAAATATGCCAATTCCTTTCTTTATCCAAAACAAAAATGCAACTAAAGGGATTTGGAGGCTTCATTTCGATGGAGCTAAAAACAAGAAAGGACAAGGATCGGGTTTGATGCTCACTTCCCCAACAAATGAAAGGTATTTATCATCTTTGAGTCTCCAATTTTCATGTACTTGTAACATAGCTGAATATGAAGCATTAATTCATGGCTTACTTTGGGAGAGAAAGAGAGGTATTAGCATGTTACAAATCTTTGGTGATTTTGAGTTGCTTATCAATCAATTAAGAAATTTTATGTTTTGTAAGAATCCATTAATAAATTCTTACAGACATAGAGTTTCATATTTAATGGAGCATTTTGAAGCTATTAACATCCAGTCCATTCCTAGAATAGAAAATAAGCATGTAGATAGACTTGCAGCAATTGGTGCCAGTTTTGAAGTGCTAGAATAGATTGAAAATAGCAAAATTTAGCCTCATATAAAGCTGATTGTCAGGCCTTTGATACCTGATAATGACTTGAATTGGAAGTTTTTGAAAGTGATGATCAAATCTACAGGTTTTTGCAGCAAGAAGCTGAATTTTCTACAATAAATCAAGATAAATTACAACACTTATATGGTGACCAGATTGTTCAATTAAAGACAAATAAACTACCTCAAGTTACTGTCACATTTGAAGAAGGTCAAAACTAAGATGTCAACACCTATTAATAACTATGAAGAGATCTCAGTTGATGAAGGAAAAATTTGTTTCTCGGAAAGGTATGTTCTTGAGCTAAAAACATTCTTTTTTAATCTTTGCAAGGAATTTAAAGATGTTTTCACTTGGAAATACCAAGACACGAAAGGGTTTGATCCTATTTTAGCACAACATATTATTTAATTACAACAAAACTCCAAACCCGATTCTGCAAAAAAAAAGAGGCTGTAAATCCCAAAATAGAACCTCTAATGAGGAAAGAGTTATCTAAAGAGATCAAATCAGGTATTATCTTTCCAATTAAACATTCAAGTTGGGTAGTCAATATTTTTCCGGTTCAGAAAAAAATGGAGAAATCATATTATGTGTGGATTTCGGATATCTTAATAAAGCTTCATTAAAATATCACTACCCACTTCCAAATATGGATCATATTTTGAGAACATTTTCTAGTTCGAGAGAGACTATCTCTTCTAGGCGGCTATAATGGATACAATCAGATTTTGGTCTGAGAAGAAGATAGGTACAAAATAGCTTTCCCCACTAAGTGGGGTACTTATTCTTACAAAAGAATGACTTTTAGCCTTTCAAATGCTAGTGCAACATTTCAACATGCAATGGACATTGCTTTTCACAGCTTGTTAAATAAATGTGTCCTTATTTATTTAGATGATGTTATTGTATTCTCAAAAAATTATGAAGAACATCTAATACATCTAAGGTAGACTTTTCAGTTATGTAGACAATTTGGAATATCTTTGAATCTGCTAAAGTCTATCTTTTTAGTACATCAAGGTAAATTACTTGGTCATATTGTTTCTAAGAAAGGTTTAGCAATTGATCCTTTCAAAATTAAATCCATATCACAATTATCATTGCCTCATCATAAGAAGGCATTATAGATTTTTTTGGGAAAAATCAACTTTGTTAAAATATTTGTTTGAGATTTTGCAACATTGGTTAAACCATTGACAACTATGTTAAAGAAAGAGAAGACTTTCACTTAGACACGCAAAGGGAGATAAGGCTTTGAAGAAATCAAAGTAGCCATCTCTCAAGCTCCTACTCTTACAAATCCAAATTTTGATAAATATTTTACAATGTACGCACTTGCAGGAGATGAAACAATCTCAGCCATATTAACTTAGGTTAATGATGAAAATGTTGAAGCCAATTTCTTTCTTTGAATAAACCTTACACGATTACGAAACAAGGTACACATTTCTTGAAAAACAAGTACTTTCAGTAGTCAAAGGGCTAAAAAAATTTTAAGTACATGCTTTCAAACAACAAAATCCATGTTCTTGTTTCTCATCCAAGTGTGAAATTTTCTTGTTAAATAAAGAATTCAATGAGAAAAGAGCATGTTGGATAAAAAAGGTTATGGAATATGATGTCAATATTCGTGTTTCAAAGATAGTTCGAGGAAATGGCTTGTGTGAACATCTAATTGCTAATATGGAAAAATAGCAAATTACAGAACTTGAGGATTCAAAATAGTATGTTGAAATTACGTATCAACAATCAGACATTATGGTTCAGCCAAAAAATTAGCAACCTGAACTTGCTCAGAAAATCCAGGAATCAAGATGGATGACTGATTTAGTTAACTATCTGTAGCATTGCATCTATCTAGAAGGTATGGACAAGAATAAATGAAGTTATTTCATATTATAAGTTGTACTCTATCTTTTCATTGATGGTGTGTTACTCAAAAGGGATATAAATGAAATTTTTCTACGATGTGTTGACTATGATAAAATTCAACAATTATTATCAGAATTCCATGAAGGACCTATAAGAGGTTATTTTTAGCATGTACCACAACCTTAAAAATTATGAAAGATGGTTACTATTGGCCCAACATATTCAAGGACTGTTTGAATGGATTAGAAAGTGTAAGAAATGTGCTTTCTCTATTAGAAAGGAACGTTTATCTTCACTTCTTTTACAACCTATTTCAGTTTATCAACCTTTTATGTAGTGGGGCCTTGATTTTATTGGCATGATAAACCCATCTTCATCATAAGGAAACAAGTGGATTTTGAATGCTACAGATTACTTTACTTTACACCTTTGGGACTGAAGTAGTAGCCTTGAAAGATGCTCATCGAAACTTTGATATTATCCTTTTATGAAGGTATAGTTTGAAGATTTGTTGTCCCAAAAATTATCATATCGAGATAATGCTTTAGCATTTCTTGGTGGAGAAGGTAATAGATTGGGTGTTAACCATGGAATTTATCTAAGTTCGTCATCTAATTATTACCCACAAGGTAATGGGTTAGATGAAAGTACTAATAATAATCTTCTAAAGATCATCAAAAGAACACTCAAAGATAACCAACGAGATTGGCATCTAATGCATAATTCAACACTTTGGGTTAATAGAGTGACTCTAAAAGATTAGTTGGAAACTCACCATACAAGCTTATTTACATAAGAAAAGCAAAATTGCCTAGTTCAATTGAGTTACCCACATTAGATTTGTTGCATCAAATGGAGGTGCTTGAAAATGATCCATTACAGGTTCGTTATGCAGAATTAATGGAATTACAATAGCTAAGAGATCAAGCTCATTTAAACATGAAAAATAATCGAAACAAATGATGAAAACTTTTGATACGAAATCAAAATTCATAATCTTCAATGAATAAGATATTGTGTTAAAGTGGGATGTTGATCGTAAAGCCGTGGGGGAAAACACACGAAGTTTGATACAACTGGAGTGGTCCTTACATGATTTCAGCTTGCAAAGAACACAATGCTTTTTAACTCTCGAGGCTGAATGGAGAGGAACTTCCCATTCCTGTGAATGGTATGCTTCTCAAAAACATTTATTGAAAATCATCATGATTCTGTTTAGAGTAGGATTTCACTTCAATAAGTCTAGTTCCCGCACATTGTAATGTTTTTCAATTCAATAAGTGCATTCATGCATGTGATCTGATTTACAGAGATCTTTGCCCGATTTTAATTTGTTTTGGAAGGTTTGGACCTTTAAAAGGCATATTTTGGTTACATTCTTTAGACTCTATGCCTAATGGACAAGAGCAAGACACTGGTTTACAAGCTAGTAGGCAACTTGTTACTTTACCCCGTAGGATTGCCAGAAATGTTGACAATTTTTACACTTGTGTAAATATGGGCAACTCGAAACTTCGTTACGATGGATAGAATTGGTGAAGTATACCAAAGCTAGGGGAGGTTCTTTTGGAATATATTGTTACTGTTGAATTAATTAATGATTACATGAAATTTGCAGCTATGTGTGCTATTGCAAAACATAACAAATCACATAGCCTGCAATTTCATGCTATCTTCAGCAAAAGAACACAATGCCCCGAAAGACACATATGTTTCCTTGATGAAGACACTAAATTTCAGAATAGATGAAGTGTTAGGTTTTGGAGTAGCAATCATGACTGCAGATTATAGAAATCAAAGTTCATTACTAGATGTTACAGGTACACATGCATGAAAGTGAAAATAGAGGAGTATGAGATAACCCATCATTGATTTGGAGGTTTCTCCTTCGGTTAATTCATCTTCATCTTTAGCTTTTTTCACTCTCCATCTTCACTGCCAAAAGAATTGTACCTGAAAAGAAAAAAAGAGGAAAATCATCAGTTACGAGCTCAAGGTTAATTCATATTCCTATATTGTCCTAATTCATGCACATGGATCTCTTAATAACAAGAGATATAGATTACTTGAATATCAAAAATATACATGATTTACTCACTCAGAAAGAATGAGAGAGAAGAAAAGAAAAACATGGGCATAAGAGAGGCCAAAAAACCTAAATATTTTCTAACTATTTTCTCAAGTGTGCAGAACGAGTTGCAGCCAGAAGAAATAAATCATATCTTACAGTCCTCACTATAGATAAAGATTGTAGAGTTCAATAACTTTTATCCTATAGTACATGAAGCATATAAGTGACAAGTGCATACTTGTATGAAGGAATAATTTAACACAAAGTTTAGCAGCTATTCTAGAAATAGAAGAAGTTGCATTACATAATAGACGAGAGACTTATATATAAAAGTACATGTTCCAGATTACATTTGAGGAAGAAGAATCAGAATTTAAAGGTTGAAGTTAACTAGAGAGAGAAGATTACACTAGAAACAAAATGAGAAATAAGTCTGACAAAATTTTGATAGGGATTCGCCATGTAAAATGGACATTTACATCTTTCAATCACGTTATTTTAAGTAATACATGCTTTAAAATTTGTAGGTAAATCAAATAAGTGATACAAAAAAGCAAAAAGCATGCCATGATCAAGATAATAGTTATTATGTTTCAGTTTCCAACAACAAATCAGCTTCAATAGAAAAGTGATACATTCTATATTCTGAATTAGAAAATACATCTATTATAGTTGAAAAAAAAAGGAAGGACATCCGGTAAAATTTTGATAGGGCTTCGCCATGAAAAATGGACATTTTAAATTTTCCAGCATACATACTAAAGTTGTAATGAAGATTAAATGCAGTATTTTAAGAAAAGAAATGGACTACACTTTTAGTCATCAAATTGAAGAACTTTGGAGCTTTCATTCTAGCTTAACAGCTAAATAAAATGAAGTTTCAAGATAATACTACAAATTTTAGCGATTTTTAATTACATTTTTCAAATGAAGCAAGAATGAGAAACTGTTTACAACTTCCAGAAGGCCACATACAAGGTACAAATATCTCATGAAATCAAGAATAGTGAAATTATTAATACTATAACTTCCAGAATTAAATGAACAAGCCTATCTGTCTATAAAGAAGATGTCAAATCTCCAAATATCTAAATTATAGTAATAAAAGAGGATAGAATCTTAAATCATTGACAACATAGATGTTATGAAAAAATAGCTACAAGTGTAAAGAAAACTTCAAGTTTACATGACTCAAGACCTCAAGCCCAAACTTGGGATTAATGAAAGTGTACATTATGGTATAATATACTTTAGATAAAAATTTAAATGCAAGACTCATGGTTAAATAGATTCAGAATAACTCAAAAGGAGAACCAGTTTTGAGTTTGAATCAGAATAGAAGAAGATACCCATCAAAATAAAGCTTCAAATCAGAAGTCTATAAAGATAGACTCGATGCCCAAGAGTAAGCTTGAAACCAAATGCACAAAGAGCCACATAGTACAAAGTCTTCAATTACAAGAATAACAGAGCATAATACAGAACTTCCAGATATTTCCAGTTCAGAGCTTCAGATGCTCAAGGTCGACTAAGTGAATAAGAAACCAAACTACATGCTCCAAAGTTAGAGCTCAGAAAGAACCTACTAATGGGGACCACATTGAAGTAAAGCTCAAGAGCTCATCTTAAACAAAGTACAAGGAGTTCATACAAAGAAGAAGTCAGAGAATCAGGTGAAAAGTAACTCAGAATGCATAGAACCTTTGACAAGCTCTCAATCTAGGAAAACAGTGGGTGAATACTCAGGCCACCAATAATAACTAGGAAACAAAGCTCTGAAGGTACAATAATGGCCATTTAGATAGATGCACATCAGTTCACGAAAAGATAAATTGAGTGAAGCAAACCTAATAGATCTAAAAGCATGACTAAATTTCCCATCCAAGATCATAGAATCAAAACAAAGGAAACCTACTAATGGTGGAAATACTTGTTACACATCAGTTAGGCCAGTGCCATTATCTCAAAATAGCTAACAAACATGAAAGAAACCAGAGCAGTAGTAAAAACAAGTTTGTTATCAACAAGTTTTAATGATTTGTTTTCCATAATTGAAGCCAAGTATTTCAAGAAAAATAGAACTCACCATTTACAAAAAAGGTATGTCCGAAGATGCTCGTTGAGTAGAATACAAAAGAGAACACAATAACCACAGAATCTTTAACTCGTTTTTATCAACAACCAAGTATGAAAATACAAAGAAAATAGAAAACTTAGGTATGAGTGCACTATGAAGCCGACCCTTCAACTATTTATAAATGTTTCTAAAATAGATTTGAGGAAATCATCAAAGTTATATTTACAATGTAAAGAACTCACCCACAAAGTGTTATTGCTACCATAGATTACAAAAGAACCAAGCTCGACATCTCACAATATTGTGGTCCGCCTCTTGCAAAGCTCACATAAAGAACAAAAGTTTAAAAATATGCAAACATTCGAACCCACAGAGCTTCATAAAGTGATACAAAACAAGCTCAAAGGCTACAAAGATAACAGGTGAGCATACAATACTAGCTAGCTAGCGTAAACAAAATCCCACTCATAAAAATTCGAAAACAAATCGAGACGATAAATATACAGATGCATGAGTGCTTGGAAGACCGAATCTCATAAGAACCAAGCTTAAGAAGATAAATAATGGCTTCCTAGATAAATTTTTCCATGGATCTTCCCACAAACTAGATGCGAAATGAAAAAATGAATGAAGTTCAAGTTTTTTTAACTTACACACCTAAGTTTGGCTTAACCTAACCCTAACCAAGGGTTAGTGATCAATGATCAACATTTAACAGGTACGAAGATCAACCCTCAAGGATCAATCGCCATTAATCAAAGCTAACTATCAAGGTCAGATGTCACCAACCACATTCAATGTAAGCTAGAAACCCTAATCACATGTTCGAGATCAATGTTTTGTGATTAAAAATTACAGAGATCAACGGCTTGAATCAAGGCACCAACTTTCAAAGCAAACCACTAGGGTTACAGTTAACTCAACCTGAGTTAGATGCCACCAAAAAAGCATGTGGAGGGGTGATTCATCATCACAAGGGCCAGCCCATATTAAAATTATTGCATTCAACATGTCAAAAGGGGATCTCAACTTTATTCTAAGCACTGAATATTCCAAAAATGTTGACTGAATCATGTTCATACAATGATCACCCAAAAGGTAAAGTATAACCTTATTCCCTCCAAAATGTAGAATACAACATGTAATCACCATGGTCATGTGTTAATCAAAGGTGGCTGAGTATGGCATGGTGGCCTTTATAAAGTTCTCCCATATATATGTTTAAAACCATGGCAATGTCCTAAGTCTACAAGAAGGCCAAACTCAACAAAGACAAGTGCACCTATTAAGAGTGGTCCCCACATGGAGTTAGCACAGAACAAAGGTATTGTATTTTACAAATGATATATTTAAAAGATGGCAAAAGAAATCATGTTACCACACTAGAGGACAAAGGGAATGTCAATATCAGAGCCTGATCTTAAAGGTGGTCCCCATCAAGATGGATACTTGGGTGAGTTATTTTTGCAAAATATTGTAAATAATGGATTATCTTTACTCACACATAGAGATCAAATTTTGCATGTGCATCCAAGGGGACAAGTGGATCAGAATTTCAGATGTCACATCAACAACAAGAAGAAAAATTTGCATGCACCTAGAAGGAGACTTGCTCATCAAGCAAGGTTTATTTTTAGCATTATTCACCCATGCTTTTTCTTAAAAATAGGACAGTCAACTGTAGTTTGACTATGATGTAATCAAAGGCTATTAATGCCTCTTTGTATTAGTTTTCTTTATTTTATTCCTTTATTTATTAATAAATAAAGGATAAAAATAGAATACATTGGTGAGTACAACCCTAGTTTATTTTTAGGAAGCGTGGGTGAATCAATTTTGCTATATCTTGTGTGCCTTAAAGCAAAGCACAAGAGGAGGAATTTTTAGATAGAAGTGTCTTAAAGCAATTTTCTGCTAGTTTTACCCTTTGAATGTGAAGTATTTTCTCTCTTTCCAATTATTTACAATCTTGTGTATGCTTCCATTAATCTTGTTGATGTTGAATTCCCGATTAATGATCTTACCCTATTGCAAGTTTAGTATTTCTACATGATATTAATGTGCATGTGTAACTTATCAGTATTGTTTGATTCTATCCTCAATACATCAAAGTGTTTACCCTTAATTATCTTTAGAAAATTGTAGGCCTATGCATCAAAAATTCATTCCATATCAATGCATATCTAAGTCAAAGACCTCATACAATTTTGGAAATTCATTCCATATCATAAAATTGTGCATATACTAAGTCAAAGACCTCATACAATTTTGGTGTATCAATCCTAGAACACTCCAAACCATCTTTTAATTTCAGCGGTTTTATGACAAAGTTGAGAGAAGGAGTCATCTTTACTATATTTTTACCTTAAATCCCATAAAACCAATTTAGGATACATCAAGATTGTATAAAAATGAAAGGAGGATAATATGTTTCATCTACGAGAGACTCACCTCTCAAAATAGGCATTAAAATTCCCAAAGAGATTTCATAGTTACATTTGATATCGTGTTTCCCACCATGAAAATTCTTTTTTCTCGACATAAAATAAAGAGAAAATAAAATTTGCAATCTTAAAACATTAAACCATCTCGAACCACTAGTGCACTTAAAAACATGGATAAGATATTCAGTTAATAAGTATGATGACAGTGAGAGAAGGAAAATACATACTTTCCGTGTTGTACACATTGTAGAGGTCTATGTGCTTAACGAAGATAATTTTATCTATATCTTCACAATGTGCATGTGTGCGTGCATAAGATGTCTATAACATTATATTAAGAAATGCATGTATGGAATAACGATTTTAATGCAGGAATCAAAATATAATTTATTTTACAATTTCTTCTAATGGGTGGATTGATAGTTGTCAAAGGTTCAATACAAAAGGCAGCAAGAGTTAACCATTAAATTACAAGAACAAGTATTCTTCAAAATGAAAGGAGGATAATAAAATGTTTCATCTAATATGCTAGTTTTTGAAAGGTTAGATTTCATAGAAAAAATCCTACCTCATTTAAGTATTCCATAACCACTCTCCCTCATTAAAATTCTCGATAGAGTCTTCTAATACATGTTAAATTAATAGATTAGTAATATGGTAATTTCATAGTTACATTTGATATGTTTATTCTGTGAGTTTTTGTTTTAAATAGTTCAAAGAACTAAAATCTTATATTTTTGTAAATATCCGTGAAAATTACATGATGCAATTTTTTTCCATGACATTTTTAAAATAAACAAAATAATAAAAGAAAACAAAATGAGAAACAATCATCATCATTTAAGTTGAAAGTTTTCAAAGAAAGGATATTTATTAAAAGTGCTTAGAAAAAGAATCATTCTTAACCTTAAATATATTTTGTTAAAAAAATTAATGTTTTTAAAAACATGGATAAGATATTCACCTCACCACCATCTTGATGGATTCTTAATATGATTAAAACCCTAGCTAAGAACGTAATAGGAATGAAAAAAATACATACTTTCACATAATTCTTTTTAATTTTTCCAAATGCAATCATTCACTTTGAAAAAACTTTGAGGTCTATGAAAACATTTTAAAAAATAATTTTATCTATTTTATTTTGTAGTTTGTGATGTGCATGTGGCCATTTACTATATTCGAGTGCATAAGATGTCTATAACATCTTATAAAAATGTGGAAAATAACATCTTACGACCAATCCCCTAGACATTATAGAGATGAAGGATCGAATGACATCTACCATGACCAGAAATGATATCATGATAATGGAATACGCGATTTTAATGATAATAGGAATCTTCTTATTCTTATTATTTATATTATTTATTTTAACAATTTCTTAAATTAATAATGGAGTAGGCCTATGGGCATAATAATGTTGATAGATAAATCTCAAAACAAATCATCATGTCAGGTATCCATCTATACAAAAATGGAGGGCAAAGCTAGAGTTAATATTAAATTACAAGTAAGCTTCGCTGTCTTGGTCTACCAATTCCAGCGATTTCAATAATGCCTTTCTAAGGATCTTAACCTCTCCCTTTCCAAGGAGAATATTATAAAATTATAAGGTCCAGTGATATGATTAGAAAATTTTTTGAAAGGTTAGATTAATTCTTTAGATTTTAAGTAATATATAGGTTGAGAAAATCAAGTTTCAATAGATAAATATTCAAATTTATAGGAATATTCCTAAGTTAACCACTTACTCCTCTACATATAAACTTAAAAATGTCAATGTACATGGCATTTAATGGTTCTTTTGTAATATACTAATGGTGATAAGTCTTCTAATGATAATATAATGTTAAATTATTTTTATAAGATTAGTAATATGGTATGATGTGTTTGCATTGATTTCCTCCACCATTAACATGTTTTAAAAATGAAAAAAATGAAATGTTTATTCCAGTGAGTTTTTGTTTTAAATAGTTCAAAAATAGAAAATATGCATCTTGTATGATTATTTCCAATAAAGGTGGTGACATTTTCTTATATTTTTGTAAATATCGAATAAATCTTTATTGGTAGATTTTAGATCCCTGAGTTTTTCAATGGGGACCCGATATGATTTACATTGCAAATGTATTTTTCTATTAAAGAACATTTTTACAAAATATCAATATAAAATAATAAAATGGATTCATTACAAAAAAACCTAATATTATGAAAAAAATGAAACTAGGTTTAATGCCAATCAGCGGATTTTGAATGCCCTAACATTTGGAAACAAAAGAGAATTAGAGATTTTCGGGGTGGTTTTAATGAAACGGAAGAGTTTGACATATTTTACCGAAAGAAAGGATATTTTTATTTTTATAATTAATGTCATGTTTAGTTTCTTTTAAAAGAATCATTCTTAACCTTAATTATATTTTGTTAGAAAAACACTATGGCATATAATGCTTTTTTAGTTTGGGAGAAATAAAGAACTGGAATTATTTGGATTTATGCAAATTTCTAGGGCCCTCGACCCTGGACGAGATGGTGTACCGATAATATGGACCAAAACTATGAGGTGAAAGCTATGAAATAGAAGAACCCCAAGGCCAAGCTAGAATCATAATAGGTTTATAGACTTAAAATAAAATGCTCAAGATCTTAGACCTTTCCTCCAACAATTTTGTGTTTTATACCAAACGATTGTATCTTTACAAGCAATCAAAACTTGAGTTGATGCGAATAGATTATCAAACAACACTACCCTTCACTTTTTAATAAACCGAGAGGGAATTTCCAAATGCAATCAAGATAGCCATAAATTCGAAAAAATCTCTATTTGAATATCAAGAAAACATTTTGGGAAAAAAATCAATTCATTCTAAAAACAGTTTTCAGGATATATCATTTGTGGTTTGTAAATTTGATCCCTGAACCATTTCTCGTGGCATACCACAAGGGGACATTTACTAATATTCAATGAGATTGAAAAGCAAATTATATGCTCTTCTTTGGCCACAAAAGTATAATAAAAATAAAGGAAGAGAAAATAACATCTGAGATCGATATGTCCCATATCCCTAGATATTATAGAGATGAAGGACCGGAGGAATGACATCTCACTCCTTGATATGACCATGTACTTCCAACAGGATATGATATCATAAAGATGATGTTAAGCTACATAAATAACTAAGACACCTTTTCAATAGATAAATTGAAAGTATTTGATTTCCATGTACTCTCTCAAATTATTCTCTACATATTAATAGGTTTTTTTACCACTTAATAAACATGATTTCCCTCTTATCAAAATGCTAAAAACACAAAATGGCCTTTATTTAATGTTATTTGCAAAAATGTTTGTATTGAGTTATGGAGTAGGCCTCATGGGCATAATAATTATCCGTAAAAAGGATTTCCTAGCCGTAATGCCTTAGGAGAGCTGCAGGTGAGCTATGTAATCTATATAGATAAATCTTAAGCCTCTCGACAAACTTACTTATCATCCATGTCACTTTGTGTATCCTAATCTACACATAAAAAGCAAAACATTATATGGATGACAACAAAGCATTTAGATCAAAGATATGTAAATAATTTGAAGGATTTGAGAGGTCTTTATCTTGCTAGTATAGTTCAGGCATCTTTCTGTAATTTAAACTTACTAATTACCATCTTTGTTTGGATTGTCACATTGTAATTAGGTAAGCATTTCTATTTTTTCCTCGCAGAGGATTTTCACTATCATAACCTCTCCCTTTCCATATTGTAGGGATAACAAGTTTGCAATAGATACTATCAAAACCTATAATGCTCATTGAGAATAGTTTTAAATGTGGGATTAAGATGCAAAGATTTCGAGAAATGTGAACAATTCTTTAGGTAGATGAGATTTAAAGAATTTAGGCACATCTCATTTAGGGTTTATGGTCTTTAAGACAAGTATCTTTCTTTAGATGTTCTTTTAATAGTATATATATTCTCAGGTTGAGAAACTTTGCTCGATTTTCAGCTAAAACTTAGAGTATAATTTCAATAGATAAGATTCCAAAATTGAAAATTGTTTATGGGTTGTCTATGAATTTCAAAGTATTACTATAGTATTTAATAGAGGTTCATAACAAACACAAAACTCATTTTCCAACATGACAAACACTACAATAATTCCTATTACTAGGAGATACAATGCACGTGGATTGCATTTATTATTAACAAATGAGGATATACCAACCAAGAGGAACCTCACAAAAAATTAATATTGAAATTATATTTCTTGGTTGAATTACGAATTTTGGATGAATAGAACACAAGCACAATCCCAAAAATAACAAAGTAGGCATTCATGAAATCTATTTCAGTTCTGAGTTCCTTACCAATTTCTTGCTTTGCATATAAACAATTTACTTTTATGCTTTTACGGCAGGTACTGCTGCTGCAACGCAGCCCTTGTTCATATATGTTACCAAAGAAATATATGTGCATTAGATGAAATTCAAACATTAGGTGAAAGATGTATTGTGAATATTTGTTATAAACAAGTAAATACAATTATTTATCAATAGTTGAGAAAAAGTTAATCATTTGTTCGTGTTATGCCTACTCTCAAAACTTGGTGGGGTCGATCTTTCCACCAATCATATATATAGATTTTGTCATTGGTCAATATAGTGGAGTCCACAATTTTGTGAGTGTTCGTTAAGTCAAAACAAGAGATAATTATTTCAATCGTTTATTTTAAAAACTTGGAATAGGTGTTCCTCATAAGCAGCGAACTTTGTGTAAAAACATTAAATCTTTTCTTTTGGAAAGCATTTATGCATGCATTTGGTTTAACAGAGGATCATTGATTGTTGGCATGGCGGATGTTCGACTCGTCAAGTTTTCACCTGCATCAACCACTAATTCACGGGGATTCATTTCCTGCCACGACCTCTCCTCATTCTCTGCTAATGAATCCACCGCATGAACTTGGGATGAAACGTCCTCTTGGTATAAATATCTTACAAATGATTTGATACATAATGTACTGATTAATGGCCGGTAGCGTCGGAATTTTTCAGAAAATTTATAAGTGATTTCTTAAATGTATACTATTAGAGCCAAGGATGACAGTGTTCATGTTATTAGGTACAGTCCCTGGAAATTCCTCACGTCTAGCGTTTTAGGAACTTCTCCGTGATCGGAACAGATGTCGATGTTATGCCTGAAACACTTGGCCTCAAGCTCTTGGAAGTCAAGGCTCTTCGAAAGGTTCAAAATTGGTAAAGAAATATCTGGTACTAGGGGAGACCCTTTAGGGTAACACCTGCACGAAATTCGTTATGTAAAATTACCCGTAAAAATATCTACAGTGATTCCAACATGAAAACTTATAAAGCCAAAGCCACCAGTTTTGTACCTACACCCCACCATTGAATAGTCGTATATTCGGGAGAGAAAGGTACGGAGGTACGGGATCGACATACAAGCCTCCATTATTTGAACCTTTCTCCGAAGACTTCTCATTCGCATGACACCTCTCACGACGAAAACGGTATCATATTTTTTTGTGCTATTCCAAAATCGTGACTTAAAAAGTCACCTCTAGAAGACCCTTTTTTATAGTCGACTATGTTGGAAAATGAGAGAGATAGGGTACTTATCTAATTTTTTATTTATCGCGAATAAAATTTAAACTGGAGTAAGTGATGAACAACCGAGGAAAAGTGTCGGAAAAGCTCAATACAAATTATCGAACTTGAAGACTGCATTGGACATGAGTGTCTGGTCTAGGGCGAGGGCGCTTAGGCGCCATAGACCTTTTGTAGGCGCATGTGACTACACCGAGGGTCAGAACTTGATTTTTCTGTGTCGCTAGGGTTTCTCTATTCTTCGCTATTGACCACTTCTATGTCATTGGATAATCATTGAATTCGCTTATATCCTGTAAAACCCTCAAACTTCATCAAATCCTTAAAAAGAAAGATACAAATTAGGAGTCGAACTGATCCCAACGGTCACTCCACATAGTGTAACTACATTCAAGCGCTCGCACTACATCTCAAACTCCATGTAGTTCTATGTGCTTGTGTGTGCAATAGTGTCCTTAGGTTGCCCTCACACAAATGACGCCAAGATAACGAGATGTATGTAGATAAAAAAAGTAAATGTGGATAGAATTAGGCACTTCCCCTTCCTATGTAGTGTATGGAGAATAAACAACCCAAAAATGCAGTCCCTTTTATAATATGTAGATAAGATATCCCTTCATAATGTCCCGCCTCTATAATGGTATGAATGTTGTGTATATATAGGGATCGTTTTCTTGAATTTCGCCACTAGTAATATGACATGCCCACTAGGACCTCAAATAGGAGTAAGAAAACCTTAAGGGGCCCAATGAATAAGTAGGCTTCACTTCCTCATTGGAGTAATGGTTGGGTGGAGAGTGTTGCCTACTCCCCCATTTTTGGTTGTGTTTGATCTTGGAAGAAGGTGGAGCTCAAAGGAGAAGTCATGTTTCTTGTAGCATTTGGAGAAAGAATAAAAAATCTCTTGTTATATTTTATCATGTTGTCTCCATTGTGTATGGAGGGCTTGTAAACTTGTATTTGTTTAAAGTGAAGTTTTAGTTGTTTTATTATCAAATGTAATCTTAGTTGATATTGTAAATGAAAGTTTTTTGAAAATCATTTCATTACTTGTTGGAATGAGGGACTATAAGATTGTTAAATTGAATCAAGTTCATTGAAATGTGATTGAAAAGAAAACAACTTTGTTCTCATTTTAGTTGATTTATTGTCTTCAATAGGTGTGTTGTTCTTGTTTTAAAACTATTGGAAAATCTTGTTATAAATTACTTGTGGAAAGGATTGAAACTTGTATGTTGTAAAGGAAAGAAATATTAATTCCTATTGTATTATTTGAAAGGCATATGATAGCAAGATAAACTATATTTGTTCATCTTCTTGTATTGGTTGAAAGAAAGTTAAACTTTATAAATGTAGATGGAAAAAGCCTTAAATCCTTGTTGTTATTCACTTTATCATAAAATGGATTGATCCCTTTAAATATTATAGAGAAAAGAAAAGTGCATGGTTGCTATTAGACTTTAGTTTCATTTAATTGTATAAATTTGTTATCAATCTATTATAAATTTATAAGGGAAATAAAATTGGTATTTGCATCTCATAATGCTACAATCAAATTTTCAAGAAAATTTTAATGGAGAGGTTAAATATTAGATGACATTGTGAATATATGAATATCAATCTATTAAATAGTGAATAGTAATATTAAGTTATTAATGTTGTAGATTTATTTTGTTCTTTACATAAAATAATTTTAATATATATTATACAAATCTAATATATATATATATATATATATATATATTTTTATAATATATAAATGTTATTTAATAAATTTTATTATATATTATAAAAACTTATTAAATAACATTTATATATTATATAATATATATATATATATATATATATATATATATATATATATATATATATATATATATATATATATATATGTATTAAAGGACTGTGATGCCTGCAGCCCCTATGGGCTTGTTTGTTTAGTTAATTAAAAAATGGGTGGGGAGGGTCGGCGATGCCACCCCCACCCCATATTATATGGAACGGTGGGTGGGGTCGGCGACGCTTCCCCCCAATAATCTTTAAAAGATATAAACCCCATCGGGGTAACTCTTGTTCTGTTTTAGTGTCTGCGATTTCTGTGTGGACGTGGTTTGTATGCATGCCGAACCTTATTTTTATCTCTCTCTCTCAGTGTCTCTCTCTCTCACACACACACAAATAAGACCCATATTCATATTTTGGGTATAATTAAAATGGATTCTTAATAAAGACTTTAGTTTCATTTAATTGTATAAATTTATTATCAATTTATAAAGGAAAATTAAATTGGTATTTGCATCTCATAATGCTACCATCAAATTTTTAAGGAAATTTTAATGGATGAATTAAGGATTAGATGACATTGTGAATATATGAATATCATTCTATTAAATAGTAAATAGTAATATTAAGTTATTAATGTTGTAGATTTATGTTGTTCTCTATATCAAATATTTTTTTTAATATATATTATTCAAAACTAATATGTACCTATATATATATAAAACTTACTATATAACATTTAAATATTAAAAAAATATATGTATGTATTAAAGGATTTGTGATGTTACGGCCCCTATGGGCTTGTTTGTTTAGTTAATAAAAAAATTGGTTGGAGCGGTAGGGTTGCGGACCACACCCCCAACCCATATTATATAGGATGGGGGTGGGTTCGGTGACCCTCTCCCCAATAATCTTTAAAACATATAAACCCCATCGGGGGTAACCGTTATTTTGCTCTAAGTGTCTCTGCAATTTTTTTTGTCATTGCCGCGGTTTGTATGTGGGCCGAACCTTGTTTTTAGTTCAAACACACACACACACACACACACACACACACACACACACACACACACACACACACACACACACACACACACACACACACACACACACACACACACACACACACACAAATGTATATATACACTATTTTTCCTATTTCTCTAAAACAGGGTAAATACCCATATGCTCATTTGGAAAAATACAAAATAATAAGATAAACAAAAAACTAAATTCATACAACCCTAGGAGAGGGTGTAAATAGAACTAGAAATGAAAGGAAGAATGTGCATCCTTCCATGAGCTTGAGATTGCCTCTCATGGCTTCCACCTCCTCCACAAATCTACAAAACAAAATGAAGAAACAATAAGTCAAAACAAAAGAGAAAAGAGATTTTCATAAGCATGCTTAGGGTTAGTTGGATCCCTAAATCTAAGGGCTCCAAATGAATCCATCCAATGGATGAGATTCATCCATACAAAAAGTAGGTGGGAAGTGGGTGAGAGAAATTTCAAATTTAAATTGCATGGGTAGACTTTATTTTGGGGCCACTCTAGTATGTGTAGGGGTGTTATTATTTCCTAACCCAAGTGTCTTATTAGAGACTTTTTATTTAATGCAAGCTTTGACCCCTTTGTGGGTATAATAGAACTTTATTATTTAAATAACTAGACCACAATACCTTTGGAATTAATTTGAGCAAGTTTAATTAAGGTTGAATTAAATTGTATTAAGACAAAAGATAGGGGACCCTAAGTCTTTCTTTAGACTAGCTAATTTATTAAATGGTTTTGATAGTTTTTTATTATTTTATTTAAAGGGGATCTAAGAGGAAATTAATAATATTAATTTAATATAACTTGAAACGAGAAAGTATGACCATAGATTTTATCCATCTCATTGTAGTAGGTTTTACAAAAAAAATTATTCCATAATTTTTCCTAGTTTGACCTAGGTTGCCTTGGGTTTCATGCAGTTAAATTTTTGGGCACAGAGCCAATACAGGTGAACGATGTAGGATGTACCTAGGCCTATAATGCGTGGTGGCATGGTATTGTTTCTAGTTTTCATAAATGTGGTTGTTGTACCACCGGTTGGAGGAGTACAAGGGAGAGAACCTAACCTCCATGAAGATGGCTTGGTGTAGACAAAAAATCATGCCTTTTAGACACAAATTAAGTCTCTACCTCATACTTCTATTTGCAAGGGTTTTTGAGTGAAGAAATTACTAATTAACCCTCTTCTTTGTTCCATCTTCTCTTATTTTATTTCATCATTCTTCACCTTTTACACCTACATGCCCAGTTATTTTTTGACACTTTACATTATATTAGCCTTGATTTGGGCACCTAGGTTAGTACTAGGTACCCATGGGTGCCTTGGTTCCCCAATGGCACCTCGGTCCTTTTTACTTTCCTACCACTTTTGGGTTCTTTTTAACCATTTGAGATAATTATCTTTTAGTGATTGGCCATTTCGGGTATAATTATAGAATTAGATCAAAAGAACTCTATAAATATAAAGTTATGAGACGATAATGAGGGACAAAGCACTAGTCATTACTATCATCAACCTAGAGTTACATCCATTTATCGTATTCAATATCACTTGAGACCATATAGCTCCATCAAAAGACACAAGGCTAGGACATATGCATCATACATACAACATAGGGGGAGGATTCTATTCTATCCCATGCGAATATTCTATTACATTTTCTACATCTATTTATTTCTCACTACCTAACAAAGTGTGACTAGTACAACAACACCTAGAACACATTATGCACACACTAATCAGAACTACATTTGGGTCTGAAATGTTTTGCATCACTTAGTTAGTAAGCCCACTATTATGGAAGTTGAGGTTAGTCCAACCCATTAGTTGCATTCTTCTTTTTTCTATGGTTGTGATAATCTTTGATTTTTGGTCTTTTGTAGGTATTACATTCATCTTGGAATATCTCGCGACATCCGAAGCGAAGTACAATGAACTTGATGCAACAAACAATGAGGGTTTTGGACCACCTTCTAAAAATGTAAAGATTATTTCGTGAGATTTTACACGGATCGAGGGGGCATTTTGTAGACCAGAGCACCCATAGGCGCCCTAATACCTCTCCGAGACACTATAGTCTAGAGAATCAACTTATGTCTATCCTTTTCGAGGCTTCCGCATAGTCATTCTTGCTTCTAGAATATCTAGTAACCTCCGAGACATAGTCTTACGGGCATCTTCTATTCATCTTATTTCTTTCTTCTTATCTCTTACACATTAGGGTTTCTTTTTTATTAGATTACTTATTTGGTTCATTTACATACTTCTTTACCACATCTATTTACTTTAATTATAGTTGTTCATAGCTTAGATTAACTAGTGCATATTATTCCACATTTTAGTTAATCATTTTGGTGAACTCGACTCGATCATTCATGCTTCTAGATTATTCATTCATACTTTACAATTCAATGGTTTATTCTCCTTTCGTTATGGCCCTATCTCATACCAATTTTACTAAAGAACATCCTAAGGACATTAATGATCATATTTTTGTACATCCACAAGATATTGACTTACTTTAACATCTGGCTCGTGGGGATGCTACTAATTTGGTGGAACTCAATGCCTCCGTAGCCATACCCACTTTTGTTACTACTCAACCAATTGTTTCTACTCTTCCACCTATTTATATTATTCCCATTTCTTTTACTACTCCTACCAATCATTTTATGCCTTCCTTGGTTTCTCATATACAACAAGTTTTACATGTTGGCAAACATGACTTAACTTCTTTTTATCATGCTCTTCAATCTCAAATTCGTAAGTTACAAGAGGCTACTTCACATACATATTTGTCTTTAGATTCTAACTTCTAGTTGCATACTCCATTCGACCGCCATCTCTACTTATCCACTTTCTCCTATCTTTTTACCTTTAAGATCCCCATTCTCAATGGGCATGGTGACTCGTAAGAGCATATTAGACCATTTCATGTCACTTCTCTAGATTTTTCAAACGATCATATTGTTTTAGCTAATATATTTCCTCGTAGTCCGCATGATTTTGTGATGCATTGGTTTTACGACCTAATTTTTCACTCGATAACTTCATTCACGCATCTATTTGATTCCTTTCATACTCATTTATCCATCAATATAGGCTCTAAGATCTATTATTCTTAGCTAGCACAACTTAAACAGGATCAAATGAAGACTTCACTAACAATTTGTTTAGATAGAATAATGATATAGGTAAGATGAAAAAACGTAGTTGCGAACTCGAGCTTTAGGAATTATTCATTATAATTATTTTCCCACCTCTCTAAGGCAGTGTTATTTTTGAAACCTATCCTTTTTCCATAAACTTTTTCATATCGTTAAGCTTCGAGAGACAAAATCCTATCCATAGGAAAGATTAAGTATCATGAACAATTTTCATTCTCCACTCAATTTCCAAAAAAGACACCATTAAAACCATCTTCCACTAAGCCAACTGATGCTAAAACCACCATCAACACAATCACTCCTACTAAATAAGTTCATTGACAAAAAATTAATGCATGTCAAATAACTTTGCAATTGTTCCACATCTCATATTGAAACAACTTCTCGAAAGCAATCTTATTATTCTTCCCCAACAATTGAGTTATACCCATCATGACCAAAATATGGGAGTTAAAAGTAGAAATTCCATTGTGATTATCATTGATACGTGAGACATTCTACAAATTGATGTATCAAACTTTGTACAATCATACAAGATCTAATTGATGATAATCAATGAGAGCTTCCCGAATCTATTAGCTCTACCCCGACCAATGAAAGGGTAAACTAAGAAGTTGTTTAACAACCACTCTCGAGTAACATCACATGAAGACATCCAAATCATCTTCTAATAATACAAATCATGCGGTTCCGTAATACCCTGTTCATCATTTGCCTTTGCTTCAGCGGACGACGCGTTGCGAAGCATTTAACGTTGTTGGGATGCTTGGGATGTAAATGAATTTGGAAAATAGGTGATTATGCGTATTAATGTTTCCATATTAATATCCATAAAATATTCTTGGGTTTTATGCTTCAAAATACGAGACAGATTTTAGCACACATGCTACAAAAATACAAAACAAATCGGCAAGAGGTTTTTTTGCAGCTTAGAACATCCTCGATGTAACTACCCACTCGTTTAGTGTACAAACTCAACAGGCTATGTGGAGTATTCAAAATATAATGATATATGGAACGCTTCTGCTTTATTTGTGCTCATATGTGGTGTGGTGTGGTGTAACATCACGTGCCATTTATTCTCTTGTTTGCAAAGCTAAGCATGAATGTCCTCCTTGCTTTATATTTTTCCATCATTGTGTTCCAATTGCTAAATGAGGAGAGTGTAGTTTAAAATTTTTAATCATCAAGGAGGAGAATATTAAACTAAACAAGGAGAGCTTAGTTTAAGTAATCAAGGAGAAGATTAATGATTATTATTTTATATAGACTATTCAAATCTTCAAGCAGCTTTGAGCACTTTTGTTTTATTTTCCCCTTATGTGGGATGGTACAACACCACTCTTGCTTCATTGTTTGCAAATAAGTAATCATAGACTTTGTTCTATTTCTGTCCAATTGATTCAATTTCTATAAAATGAGAGCTTAGTTCAAATAGAAAATTCAGAATCTATTCAAAATAATTCCCATTGTATCCGTCTTTAACTCTTCGCAAAACCATAGTTTCCTTAAGTAATCCGCTTCCACACGTAATAATGTTTTAAGGGCGTGTTGCTTCTTTGGACAGATGGAAGGAGGAGGTCGTTGTGGCTAGTCTTGTGCAGTTAATGTGTTCCACCCAACTGAATGAAGAAAACATTTATCTTACTCTTCTCCTAGCCTATGCGCCATTCCTGCTCCCTTGCCTAACTTTGCAATTAAACTGGGTTGTTAGCTGGCGGTTGGTGGGAAGTTATGGACTCATGTCTTTTCCTTAAATGTTTTTGTTAAAGCACACGCATTGGATTCTCTTCTTCAAAATGAAATCTTGACAGTATGTTGCCGCAAGGACTGTAATGGCCATTATGTTTTTACCTTGCGTGAGGGAGATGGGAGTCGGTGGAGTCTTGACTTCCTTCACCATGATCTCATTTGGATCCTTTATTCAATGCGTATGGTTGGGAGGCGCTTGGCTCATTCTTGGGTTTGTGCGGCTGGGAAAAGTGGACCATGTTTTTTTGTTTTGGCCACTTCCTTGTTCTGCTCTTGCAGTCCTTCTTTTAGTGGCCGCTCACCTGGTAAAAATCCTCTCAGCAGATGAACCTGCTCCTGTACTACTCTTACCTTGCCTACTCTCTCTCTCAAACATTGCAGCCGATTGGAGTTGGAGGAAGAGTGTGTGGGTTGTGGGTCTCAGTTCTTTGACTTCCAGCAAATGCCATTCGTGGGTTTGATCCCCCTTCCTTGCTGCTGCTCCTTCCCTGTTCCAAACGTGAAGGAAAATGGAGGATAGGCACTCTGAAAAATGGAGTTTGGGTGCAGAAATGGGTTGTCTTCTTTTGGATGCATCGTATGAACATTAGCTGTGATGTTTGGAAGGATTACTTATCCTTGAACTTGTATTATGGCCTGAAAATTTTGTTTTCTTCTCTTACTTCCGAGACGGGATGTGGGTGTTGTTTATTGGTTTGATTCCTTCCTGAGTGGTCGAAGATGATTAAATTTAACCGGTTCATATGTTCAGAGCCTGTAGGGTTATACGCCTGGACTATTTCTTTTTCTTTTGGTCATTTTATTGTCGGAATACTTGGGTATCTGTAGCAGGAAAATATATAATGTTCCTTTGTTTTTCATCCCTGTCTGGGTTGTTGGATATGCCTTTCTGCTTGTGCGCTCCAAGTTTATTGTTAGTAAAAATGTTAATGGAGGGATTATTAAAATTTAAGCTCGTATTTGAGGTCTGTGATCATTCTTCGAAACGATTCCTTGAAGTAGGATGTGGGTATTAGATTTTTTTTTATTCCTATTGGGTTGGAGGCGGGGATTGGATTTAGCGAATGGTTTGTGAAAAACCGGTTTCAGTTGCATACACTCCAAGGGTATTATGTGTTTCGGGATTCGTGAATGAACACTAGTGAACTTCGAGACTAAGTTGAGTGTTGGATAATTGGCTATTATTGTCTGTACTGAGTTTTTATCTTCAAAATCAACTTTGTGACAGTGAGAGTGTTACCAGGAGACCTGATGAAATTTATTGCTAAGATTCTCTATTGAGACCTTACTTGTTTTACGATGTAACTCATGGAAGAGAATCTCATAGAGGCGGATCTGTTTCATATCAGAATATTCATGAAGCACAATTTGCTTGCAATTATTTGAACTTGCTGGAGATACGTGGTTGCTGCCACGTTAATTGTTTGTTTTGCCACCTTGGTGGGCCGATGATTATTGTCTACCCACGTGTATGGTTGCAGTTGAGTTGCCAAAGGAGTGGCTGTCGAAATACCATGTAGGCCCGCATGTGTAGAGTTGAATGTCTGACTTGGTTGGGTGGGACATTTGTACTGAACTCATGGGTAACCGGAATGGTTATTGTTTCTTTTGCGTGGTATTTGGGACACCGTGTGGGTGAGAAGCGTGAGTTTGGTGGAGAAATAATTTTGGGACTGCTGGGAGAAGGGGTCTGCACGTGCGTGGCCATGAGATATAGCATTTAAAATAGGCATGATAAGCCCTAACCCTCTCTCTTAATGATTTATTTCTTTTAGCATTTAGATAAATCAATATCTGCAATTTTGTTCGAATGCTGTAGATGTGGGTTTCTTTTGGAATGTGGATGTGTTTTTGTTTTACTAAATAGATAGCGTTTGGACTCTGGATATCATATAACATGTATTTACACATATTGACTCCTTCTTGAAAGAGATGCTAAAAAAGAGACGAGTTTTCAAATGACTTTTAATCATAATTGCATGAACTGATCTCTCTCCTCCTTTACAGTTTATCTTATTTACTATTTGAGTAGAAGAAATCTCTACATCGATTCTTGCCTACTGATCTTATAATGTTGGTTTATCTTTTTGCCTTGATTATTCCTTTGAATGATGGTTTCTGTAGAAAATATTATGGAGCGTGAATGAGGTTTATAATTTTTCTTGTATTGTTTATATTATGTAGAACATGGCTTGAAAAAGGGAATTTCCGATATGACTGTATTTGGATTTTACTGTGGATTTATAATAATATAAACTCCCATTAGGATTGGGGGCTTCTATTTGGGAAGAGTCATACTAGTTTAATTGGTCTTTCTAGATAGCTCCATCTGAGTCATTCGATTATCATTTACCTTGGGGATTATTGAAAACCCCTCACCAGGCCCTCTACTATTACTATTACTATGAGCTTATTATTAGATTGGAACCCTCCTGAAGCATGCGTTAATGGGTTTTCTATGACCTCTACGAATATGTTATGCACACAAGTCATTATCCTGTGTGGATAATTCTTTGGCTTAATTTTTGAGGCACTACTTGGATCTTTGAATCGGTTAAAGTAATATTGGATACATCGACATTCTTCAAGTTTGATTGATATGTGATGCCCTCATGCATATGAATTCAGAAACACTTGAAATATGAAATTATAAATTTATCTTATACTTTGACCTTGAAGCTTGTCGAAAGACTTTTGGTAGGAAAATAGATGAATAGGGAAGTTAAGATAACTACCCTAAAATGGAGTCATGCATAGCCTTCAGTATATTCTTAAAATTGTGAGATAAATATCCAAATTATACTTACATATCACTGATTATCTATGAAGGTTTGATACTTGGGTAATATTGATGAATAATATAAGATTGATACTTGTATATATTATATAAGCTTAATGTCGTTGGTGCTTTTATTTAATTGAAAGATAATACTGTTGGATACTTATATATGTGAAGTAGGTTGAGGGTATTAGGAGAGCGTTATTATTATTACTGTAATATAAGTATGATTGATTGCATGGTTAAGGTTGTATATCTAGTCACTTGGAATTGTGTTCTTATGTAAGAAGATCTTAAGGAAGTGAACATTAATGAGTATGAAATGTATTATTATGAAATGTGCGTTAAGTTTTGAATGTATGTTAGAAATTATTTGATAGGAGTATTGCAAACTTTCTTTTATTTAAATGCTAGATGGCATAAATTATTAGGTGAGGTTTATATCTTATCATGCTCTAGTTCTAGCGAACCGACTCTAGCATATATTTGTGCAGATGGATTATGTGAGTAGATTAAAGAAAAGAGTGTAAAAGTTTCATCACCAAATTATGAAGTTCTTTGTAGAAAGTTCAATGCGATGTAAATTGTGTAACATTGCTTACATAGAGTTTATATGACCTCTTGCCTCGGAATTATTCGAGAGAATTACGTGAAGAAGTTGTTTTGTCCTTTTTTTTGTAATTTGGCTAGTAACTCATCTTAGTGAGAAATAATATTCAATCTTTACACTGGCATAAGCATTGTAAAACTTTGATCTTGAGAATTAAGTGTTAATTTAAATCTTTCTAAGACTTTGTATTGATGTGCTATATGTAAGTTATAATGGGGTGGCTTTTTCCTTACAGAAGTTACCTAAAAGTTTTATTCAAAGAAATATGTTGTGGAGGAGATCCCCTTGAGAACAAACAATGCCTTAAGTAATCAAGGGTGAGACTATCCTTGCAAAGTGAAATTATATCACGTGATATCCCTAGCTAAACTAGTGAACACTACTCTTTTTTGGTGAACGCTTAAAACAAGCTTAAAGGAAAACAATGGTTAGTTTCTAATAAGATTTAACAAGTAAGAGAAGAAAATTTAGAAACCACTCAATTTATCTCTCAGCCTATTTGAAAGTAAGTAGTTTCCTTTTGATAAGCTCTTTCGGTGAAGCCTAAGTAAAAGCGTTAATAATTACGTATAAAACCCCAAGCTCCAATTAAACCTTGGTAATAACTAATGACGTCTTAAAGAGGAATTTAACTCGACCTTATCTCCTTAACTCTTTCTTGATTTTGTTGATATTCTTTGTAAGTTCCTCTTGATTTTAAGTATGAACATGAATTCTTGTTGTAAGAAGCAATTTTTGGGTAATGAGCAACCTCTTACGCCTTTGGAAAAGGCCTTGTTGTCTCAAGTAGAATTGGTGTTCCCACCCATGCTAAAAATGTGAAAAATATTGTGCCATCGATAAGTTTGTCAATCTTTCTCCAAATGTTGCTTTTCCCAAATACATTCCTTTTGACATTGCCTAAATCTTGAGTCGTAGACTAAGTTTTTTTCGAATTGTTGAACTACTTAGGATTCCCGAGCACAAGAAGAGCGCCTTTGGGTATTTGGGATTGGAAGAGGATAGAAGTACCCAAGGCATAAATATAAATAATGTAGACACTCCTCTAACCATTTTAGACCTAGAAAAACCACCAACATTGGAGGAGATAGGTGAACCACCTGAAGTTTACTTGGGAACATCTTTGGTTGAGGCTCAATTAAATGTTGATCCATTTCTTACAATGCTGATTATTAAGGATAGAATGTTGCATAGTCGTATTGTTGTTACTCCGATAAAAGAGTATAACACAAGAAGTAAAGCTATCACAAGGGCGGGGCCTCAAGCCAAACCAAAACCCCAATTCTCACCAATGTCCCGAAATAAACTCTAAAGAAAGATGCATCTGAAAAGGTCTTGTTGTCTCAAGTAGAATTGGTGTTCCCACCCCATTCTCAAAATGTGAAAAATATTGTGCCATCCGATGAGTTTGTCAATATTTCTCCAAATGTTTCTTTGCAAAATACATTCCTTTTGAGATTGCCCAAGTCTTGAGTCCGATCAATATTTTTGTTAGAATTGTTTAACTACTTAGGATTCTGAGCACAAGAAGAGCGCCTTTGGGTATTTGGGATTGGAAGAGGATAGAAGTACCCAAGGCAGAAATATAAATAATGTAGACACTCCTCCAACAATTTTAGACCTAGAAAAACCACCAACATTGGAGGAGATAGGTGAACCACCTGAAGTTTACTTGGGAACATCTTTGGTTGAGGCTCAATTAAATGTTGATCCATTTCTTACAATGCTGATTATTAAGGATAGAATGTTGCATAGTCATATGTTTGATTCTATAGCATCATGCAATGTTATGGCTCTAGAGGTCATGAATGAATTGAACATTAAACTGAAAAAAAAATTATGGCAAGTGTATCTGCCAATGGATTCTAGAGAGGTTCCAATTATAGGATGTGTAAAAGTTTTGGTGGTACAACTTACGGCTTATCGGGTAAGAACTTGAAACTTGATGTTGTTATTGTTGATTGCTTGAATGGGGAATGGGGCATGGTGTTATCAAGAAAGAGGGCTATAAATGTTGGTGGAAGTTTTAGGATGGATATTTTTTTGCCACCATTCTAATTGAAGGAATCCTTGTAAATTTTTATGGGGAGAAGAAGATTTTGCACCTAATTGAAGATCACAATAATGCTTCTTATGAAGGGTTTTATGCTGATAACTTTGTTGGATTTTTCAATGGAAAAGAGCACAAGATTGATCAATGTAAATGTCTTGAACAAGTAGGTTTTCCTCGACCTTGTTCCATGTTTGGAAATGTGTCTTTGGTATTGTTCTCGATTTCTCCATGATAGGAAGAGTTTTTTTTTTTTCTTTCAAACTCAACTTTGAATGCACTAACACCTTTTCGAATATGAAGCATTGTATATTGGGTTTGAGGATTACATCGAAATATGGTGTAAAGGATATCATTGTCAAAGAAGATTTAGAACTAATTGTCAAGTAGATTAGAAAATTGTATGCTTCTAAAAATCGAGAGAATGAAACAATACAAGAATGCAAATGGGATTTTATTGAAATGTTTTACTCATTTTAATATTGTGCACCATGAAAGAAACTATAATTTTGTTTGAGACAAGTTAGCAAAAGCTAGGATATAGATTTGGAAATATACAAGATTCCATTTTGTGAGTATGATGTTGAAATACTAACAAGGCCATCTCTTCCTAACAATGTTAAAAATTATCAAGTGTTCAATGATGATTCCCAAGTGAAATAGTTTTTGTAGAACCAAGGCAAGTTTCTGACCAAAATATAGATTGGTAACCAATGGTGTGTGCTGCTGAAGGAAAGGAAACTTTATTTGGAAAAGACATCATCCATTGAAGACAAACATGATTCCTAGAGGTTTAGTGGCACTTGAATCAAACTTTGATAATGTTGATTGCATTATTAAAAGAAGTATGTCGGTTTCAAGAGATGTGGAAGAACATGACCTAGGCACAAAGGAAAAACCACGTAAAATATGGTTAGGAAGTAATCTGAGCAAGGAAGAGAAGTAGTCCTATGTTCAATTGTTGAAGAAATATCAAGACTGCCTAGCTTGGTCTTACTCTGAGTTGAAGGCATATAAGGAATATTTGTTCCAACATGAAATTCCTATTGAATCTAGTGCCAAACCTTTCAAGAAAAACAGAGGCCGATCAATCCGCTTGTTTCTTCAAAGATGCAAGAAGAATTGAAGAAGTTGAGGGATGAATGGATCATTTAGACCACAAGGTACTCATCTTGGGTTGCCAATTTAGTACCTGTGAGAAAAATGAAGGGTGATATAAGGTTGTGTGTAGATTTTAGGAACTTGAATAAAGCATAATTTAAAGATAATTACCTCTTCCAAACATGGAGAATATGCTACAATTGGTAACTGGTTTTGAATTGTTATCCAATTTGGATGGTTTCTCTGGCTATAATCAAGTTGTTGTGAAGGAGTCATAAAGAATAAAGATTTCCTTTACCACTCCTTGGGGAAAATATATGTCTATGTCGGGATGCCTTTTTCTTAATGAATGTTAGAGAAACTTTCCAAAGAGCAATGCATGTATCATTTTCTAGTTATCTTAATGAATTCATTGCTATTTATCAAGATGATGTAAATGTGTTTTCCATAAAAATAAATGATCACGTGCAACACTTGGAGAGAATGTTGTTAACATTTAGAGAGTATGGCATATCATTGAATACTAAGAAGTGCCATTTTAGATTGGAAAGGAAAAAGATACTTGGTCACATTGTATCACCCGGAAGGGGTCATGATTGATCATGAGAGAGTGGAAGCCATCAGCAAGGTCCCAATTCCAAGAACTAAGAAGGTAGTTCAATCCTTCTTTGGAAAAATAAAATTTATCAGAAGCTTTGTGTCTAACTTTCATGAGTTGACCATCCCCATTACTAGCATGTTGAAGAAGAACCAAGTTATCAAATGGGAAGAAGATTTCATTCAAGTTTTCCATGGGATAAAAGAAGCATTAAAACATGCCCTTGTTTTGGTAGCTCCAAATTACAAGAATATTTTCAAATGTTTTCTTTTGCTTCAGAAAACACCATTGCATTTGTCTTATTGTAGAAGGATGATGACAAAGGGCTGAGAGACCAATTGCCTTTTTAGTAAGGCATTGCAAGGAGCTGAGTTGAAGTACACCATCATAAAGAAGAAAGAATTTTCCTTAGTGAAAGCAACAAAGGTTTTAGGACCTTACATCTTGAGCTCTAAATTTGTTGTTTATGTTCCCCACACCATGGTGAAAGATATCTTATCAGAAATGGAGGTCTCAAGTAAAAGATGTAGATGGGTAACCAAGTTGCAGGAATATGACATGGATATCCAAACCAAAAAATTGAAAAAGAGGTTTGGGCCTAGCTAACATGATGGCTGAGAGAAACTTGCAAATTATTGAGGTGAATGAAGTAGAAGGAGAAAATGTTGATGTCCTTGAAAAGTTAGTAACCTCTAAATGGTACAAAGATATAATATTTTATCTCGAGATGTATATGTTGCCCTTCGATTTGAGTAAAAATTAGACAAGAGCTCTTAAATTAACCTCTCAAAAATATGTCATTACTGATTTTGGGTTAGCTTAGAAGAACACTGGAGGGAGTGATCTTATGATGCATTACTAAGGATGAAGCCCCAAAGGTAATTGCTGATATCCATGGAGGAGTTTTTGGGTGAAATTTTCTGGAAGAGTTACGTCACATAAAATATTGATGGTTGGTTATTGTGGTCAAATCTCTTCAAAGATAAAACTCTATTAGTTGGGAAATGTGAAATTTGCCAACATTTTTCTTGAAAATGAAAGCTTGAAGCTCCTTCCTTTGCAACCTATGTCAATCAAGCCCCATTTAAGCAATGTGGAATGGATTTCATTGGTGAAATTTTAGATCCTTCCAAAGATCTTTGGTCATAAATGGATTCTTCTAGCCATTGATTATTTCACTAAGTGGGTGGAATCAATCCCCACCAAGAAAGCAACATACCAAGTTATCATGAACTTCATTTTGAATCAAATCATATGCATATTTGGAGTGTCAGCTACGATTGTTGCTAATAATGCCATGAATTTTAGAGCCAAACCTTTGGTGGAAATGTGTAAAGAGTATGGAATTAATTTGATATATGCTTCTAACTAGAATCCCTAAGGACATGGATAAGTTGAATCCAGCAATAAAAACTTGTTGAATATCATTAGAAGAACCTTGGATTTGAACGAAAAGAAGTGGGGTGAGAAACTGAAGTTTTTGTTGGGGATGATAGAATCATGGTCAAAAGAGCTACATGGTAAAAGCCCATTTGAGTTAGTATATGGAACTCAAGCTTTTGCACGGCCCTTCATTTGCAATTGTCTTCATTTCAGGTTTGTTCTAAAAATTTAAGATCAAGAAGTTATTCCATATGATGCTCAAATAAATCAGATTATTGAGTTAGATGAAAAAGAAGGGCATCCCATCAATGGGCATGTGAAGTTTAGAGAAAAGTAGAAGAATTTATTTGACAAGAAAGTGACTCAAAGAGCTTTCAAGAGTGAGGATCTTGTGCTATTAGGGGATACATGCATGAAGATAAGGGCAAGCATGGAAAATTTGATGCATTATGGATGGAACCTTATTCAATTTACATTCGAATTGGTGAAAATACCTTCTTCCTAAAAGACATAGATGGGGAACTGCTTGAATTTCTTATTAATGACAGCATTTAAAACATTTCCTTGATTGCTTTCTCGAATCAAGGTATACTCCATCAGACACGTTGTATAGTCTTTTTCTTTCTTTCTACATTCATGTTTTTCTATTTTAGTTTCTCCTAGTCCTTGGTAGCCATTTTGTTGGTTTCTCAATTTGTCCTTGGGGAAGTTGGTTATTATTGTTCTTCTCTCGCAAGATTATTCTCTCGAATCCATTTCCCAATGGTTTATTTTTACCACGTGGTCTGCTATTTGTTCTTTTGGCACTCCACAAGGAGTGCCCATCCCCGATTCGAGCCGATGTTGGTGCTTAATTTGAGATCACCCCATTTTCCTTGAAATTATTCAATGTGCGGGCTCGAGTCATCTTTTCTATCTCTCCATATTGATGCATGAAAGCTTTGTCCTTCATTTGGTTACCATGATCAATCCCTTCCTTGGTCGAGGATCACTTAAATTCTAGAATTTGTTTTTTTCCTCCTCCCATGTGAAAATATTTGTAAGTTGGGTGAAAACTCTGAATTTTTCCTTCTGTCCATTTTCCACAATCATGTTTTTTTTTTTCTTGTCAATTTTTTCCCAATATATGTGGAAATGTGATTGGATGTTTCTTGAGGATCATATTTGGGCCTTATATCATTTCCAAAATCTCTTTCCTTAAATAAAGATTCATTTCCGGGCACAAATGGTGATTTTCCTTCATTTTACGGTTTGACAGGTGTGTTTTTCCCCATCAAATGTACATCTCAGCATTTATGGAAACGTGGCCTTTTTTGGTTAGATGCAACTTGGCGAGGCACTTTGAAAACTCTAAGGTCCGATTCAACTCAAAGCTTGTCCACATGGAGGGCCAACGCTCATCGAAAATTCACCTTTTGGCTTGACCTTGGAGTTGCGCATGGGAGACACATGGAGGTTTCTATTGCCTTGCCTAGACTTAGACAAATATTTCATGCAAACCAATGCAACTTTGGTCAACAATGGACATGTGGAGGGTCTGACAATCATTTTAGGATCTACCTCGTGGTTCCACCTTAATAGATTTGCATCGAGGAGACATGTGGATGCTTTTGCTAGCTCGCTCTATACTTCAACTTTTAATTCAATTTTGTAAGGCACGGGACACGTGGAGGGACCTTGCCTATTTGGGGACCAACCCCTAAATTTTATTTTGAAGAAGTGTCGGGGAGGACACTCGAGGCTTTGTTCACTCTTGCCTTGCTTGGACTTTTAACGGCCAAGGAAAACTCTCTTGACGCTAGACACATGGCACCTTCCACGCGATCCTTTAACTTTTGAACAACCTGCCGAATAAGACACCTAGTGAGCCCACACTTGTTTGGGTTCTCTATTTTTGGGCACCATCTCAAAAGTGCACCATGAGACACGTGGAGGCTTCCGCTGGCTCCTTTTACCGAGACTTTTTCAAAGCACAAAGAAATTTTCTTGGGCCCAAGGCACATGGAAGGCCCGCACTTTTTTGGAAACTTGCCCTATACTTCTCCTTCTCGGTTGCACTAAGGAAAATGTGGACGACTATAATATAAAGTAGAAAAGGGGAAGAATCAATGGTTGTTGTGTATTGCGTCTATTTTTCCACCATTTTTTCTCCAAGACTCCTGGAGATGTGAATACACACTATTTTTAATCATTTGTTGATGAAATTCCTTGTCATTTTTATCTCAGAAGTTCCATTAAATGGATTTAGAACTTGACATGTGAGTCCAAGGATTGTTAAGGTTGATATTTTGAAATTGGAATTTCTCGAACACTTGCAAAAATGTGAATTACAAGAGAAGATGGATGCGGGGGTAGAGTTGTAGGTGCAAAAGATGAAAAGGTGTTTCCTCGAGAGCGAAAAGGATTACCTTTACATCCATTTATGCAAAGCCTCCGGAGAATGATTAAAATGGGGATTTCTCACATTATAGAATCGGAATGATTAGAAGGACTGCCAAAACATTGTGGCATGAAATCCTAGTCATTAGTCGAGGATATGAGAAATGTGATCAGTTCATAATTGGTCCACCTAGCAACTTTTGGATGTGAATTTTTAAAATTCACTTTCTCGAGAAAATTTGTAACAAGAAAAGGTCCTCGAATATTATTCTTTTTGGGGAAAATTTGGGATGGTCGAGCAAGTGAAATTTATAAATACAATGAGAAATACTCTTGAAAAGGGTCGGGGGTTGAATTCTTAAGAGAAAATTTGAGAGAGCTCATCTTCCTGAGAGACCAATGCGAGATATCTGGTTAATTTCTTCTATATTATATTTTCTATCATGTCAAATTGGTTATAAAAGTATAGCCATTGAAAAACTCTAAAATTTCTCTAGAAGCTTTCCCCTGCTGATGAATCTAATCAATTTCAAGTTAATTTGTGTCAATCTTGGCACAATTTGTGTCTACTTTTTTTTAGAGTGTTTACAAGTAGTTTTTCTTATTCTTATTAAAATCTTGTGTTAAATTCCTTTGAATCACACAGGATCTCCTCCTGTGATAGTTTAGTGGCATTTGCAATTTCATTTCAAGAAGAGCCTTCATCTTGGCTGAGATAAACAATTTAAAATCACTTCACTATCATTTGTTAAAAAGATTGTCTATAAGCCTTCGATTGTATCTTAGGTGTGAGGAACTAGGGGTCTTTGATGTTTTATTAAGTCTTTAGCTTGAGCCTTCGTGCTAGATTCTCAAATATTGTGTGAAACCATGCGATCGGGCCTCCATTGATGCACACCTTACGGTTGAAGGAATATCTTAGCTATTTCGAAGCTTTCTATCATTTATCTTTCTAATTTTTGTGAAGTCTCTCAAAGATCTGGTATAATCAACTTTATCTTACTTAATCTCCCACAAAAATTATTTAAAACCATGAATCCATCACAGAACTACCCTGTTTTCCCTGTGTGTCCACAAAGGAACAAAATCTCTTTACTAAAATATGCAGAGAAATCAAGATCCCATAATGTCTTCAATAACCTTAGCCTTTTTTGAAATTATCTCCATCTTTTAGAAGTGACAAATCTTGAGAGTTAAATTATGGAGTATTGATCAAACTTTCCCAAGGTTTTCTTCATTAAATTTGTGCAAAATAATGATATCTCCATCTCCTTCATCAAACAGAGGTTACACTATGGGTCATCTCACCCCTGGTCGAAAGGTACAGCCTAAAGTAGTGAGGATAGGTCAAATCCTCTTGAAGGCACTATCCATCTCTCCACAATATGACTGATAAAGGGCTAGTTAGATCTCATCCCCATTTCTACAAAACTAGACACATTATGATCTATCTATCTCTAATCTCCATGTCGAATCAATGATGCTTCTCACTTGAAAATGAGGAAAAAAATGTATCCCAACATTACCTATATATCAAACAAGAACAAACTCTCTATAACATAATACATCATCTCTTACCTATCTTGATGGTCACACATACCTTCTACACCTAAAGAAAATATTATCTTACTCACATTTTTCCTTGCTTTCTATAACACATAAATAAACCTTACATATGATTATATACGTGACTCATTATTATAACACACCTTAGTAGGCCATAATAGGAATATTCACTTAAAAAATATTAAAAAATAATTACCATATATCATATAAAGGACCACTTAGGTTGGAAATAACATCTACAACCATCATTTCTCTATTAGGACTCAAGAAGCCCTAAAGTGGCAAATTTGTCCTCTCACCAAAGACAAGTTAATTTAGCAATAGTGACCATGAAAAAACTTCAGAATCCACTTATACATGTTTTTTAATCCTTCTATAAACCTTCTACAACTATCCACAACTCTACACCACAATACCACATCATGAAGCCACTCCGAGAAGAAGGACAACCAAGATGCCCAAAAACTAGTCTTCAAAGATTGAAGAAAAACCAACAACAAATTACCTCAACCATACAAGTTTGATAAATTAATGGAAATATTATGATCTCAATGTCATCACCAAATGCATAAGACACTACCACATAGATTGAAGCACCATCGAATCACCTCAAAGAATCGTGAAAACCAAAATTGCCATTTTTACCATAAAATCTAGTATTGCTAAATGGACTTGCACATACCTCTTAAGGGATAAAAATGATCTAAAATATCATGGACATGAATTAGGGCTTACCAAATTCCTAAAACACCAATTTAGTCAAAAATTCCAATACAAAAAATTGTACAAAACAAAACATTTCTGAAACATGTACATTACTATAGGGTACACATAATATCAAGAAACCTAAATATCACTTGGAGAAATATGGAGGATTTCATTAAAACATGAAATCACTTACCAAGGTCTAACAATCCATTCTAGGCTAGTATGATCAAGTTATTCTACATCTCATTTGAACTAGCTTTTGGAAGGGTTTTAGACCACATTAACTTCTTAACAATTGTTCATAAACCTTTTCCACTCAAAGACAAAAATAATGTCATTAAAATTGAGATAGGACTCTTACCAAAAAACCATGAATATATTATCCTCATATTCATACTTCACACATTCCAACAAGCATCAACCAAACCACCTTGAGATTGATTTATCACTTCTAAGAACTCAATAAGGTAAAATGTGATATATCTTGCTTAAATATGCAAAATAGGACCTCAAACCTAGAGCAAACCTCTAGAATAACCTACTACACCTTCTCCAATTATCACATTTTTATCACAATGCTCAAATATTCTCAACTAATCTCATTTGGACACTAAGGACTTGGGAATAGGTCTAGGGTAGGCCTAGATAACATGTTCAAAACACATACTGCAGTATAATACAATTGTGAGTGTATCAACACCTCATAGTCATGTACTCTATACTCTAGAAATGGATAGCCAAATCATACAAGCATATACTTCATAAATAATAACTCGATCCTCCTAACTAGACCTCTCAGATAGGCCACTTGACCATGATTCCATCACCAACTCATGAATTTGACACTGGAACACCTTCAAGGACCATCAACATGCTTCATGAAATCATCACCACATCATCCAATCATAATAAAATCTACCTCAAGCCAACACACCACTCAAGATACCATGTCATCTCCTCAATAAGACTTAAAAAAGATATTTCACCATGACATAACAGAAATGAAGGACACTACTAATAAACCTTCATGTTCCTTCTCTCCTTTTGAAATGAATAATACCTTATACATCAATGAAAACACCAATCAAACATTGACACTAATGACACAAAAATGCCAACAATATCTCTTTTTGTCATTGATGAAAACCTATTAATAGAAAACACAAATAGCTCACTCTCCCCCAAAGGTACTTCGTATATACCATAAGCTCATTCTCCCCAAAGTTACTTCACATATACCATCAAATCATTCTCACCCTTTGACATTAATTTCAAAGAAATGTACCAAGAAATTCTTCTTATTACATCACATTAGGAACATAATTTGGTTGGAACCATCAACTAAACAAACTAAGGTCCATTTGACCTCTTCAACTCTAATTTGACTCTTAGAGCAACACATCTCCCCCTTAACAAATGTGTACCTTCTTAAAGAAATAATATGACTCGCTTAACTATATATTGATCTAAATTCAACTGATTCTCCCCTAATTTCTTGACACCACTAACATGGCTTGATGTAGAAATAATTAGACTAACCAAGCTCCTCCTGAATCATATACTTCTTCATGACTAGAACTTCAAGAAAACATACCAAAAACACTATCATTTTTGACCACATGTATTATAAATTTATATGTACCATCATGGAACTACAACCTTCTTATGGAGCTAATAAAATAACAACTCAGCTCCCCCTCAATTCTAGACATCTCAATAATAAATAAAATGATTAAAAAGAATTTCCCTTGATGAAGCTGATACCAATCTTCTCAAAACGTTTCTAGTGAAATCCATATTTGAATTCAAGAACTTCATCAACTATTCAAACTCAATCTTATTTATGAATAAGAAGAACTAAAATGAAAATCATACCCTGAACAAGATCATAGGTAAAAAAACACCCTTAGACAAACCACACATACAAAACTTTAAATATAGGAACTCAAATTTCATATATTCAACAAGATAACACACTAATAACAATACCAAGATCTCCTTCGTGGAATAAAACAAGACTCTCTAAAATCAATAACTGCCCTTGAGACATGCATCACTTCTTGATCTTGCTCTTTTTTATATATTTCATCTCAATATCTTGTCATCTAGGTCTTCATATCACTCATGTAGTTTTATAAGACTAGAACAATCTCCATCTCAAGAAACAAAGACCTATATGAGGTCCAAAACACAATCCTATGTAAAAATTAATATTTCATTTTTCAATATCCCACTTTACAAAACATAGAATGTTTTTCCTATTTATGCAAACAAGAACTTCAAGTAGGCATATATATTCATTATAGACTGAAATAAGGTCCCTAGCCAAAACATTGAGCATTGAAAACAAAAACATGCCTACTTGAAGCGTTCTACCCATATTTGACCCTTGCATCTTGCTTTATCAATATTTTAACAAAGATAAATACGGTCACACAACACCACTCCAAGCTCAAACAGCCATCTCTTATTCTTCAAGAAAATTGAACTATGTAACTTTCCATTTACAAAATTGTATTCGAATATTTTAATATCAATTATGTCTATTTTACTATCTTAATATATACAACCTAATTCTCGAGAGAGTCAAACCATCTTAGATAACATTTATTGCAATATCATGATATCATCATTTACATCAATCTCTATCAACCCAATTGATTAAATTCCTCGCACTATTCTATAACCTAGGCCATCACATGCAAAATTCACCAAAACCAGGTAGAGTCATACCAAGTGAAACACTTTCATATGTATACTTTATTCTTCATTTATGACTCAACATATCTCCATGTTGTTTAACTATCTATCAAGACTTCAAGCATTCTTTAATCACAACAACATACATTGAAATCATCTTCACATGGCTCATTCATGCAACTTCTATGTATGATCATATTTTCACCTTGTTTTACCACCTATTCTATCTTCAATATTATTACTTCAAGATCACGAAACAATCAAACCTTAACGGAAATGCTACATATGACAATTTAGAATTCAATACACAACAAAAAGTAACATATCCTTATGACTGAGATGAATATACCTTTTGATATGACAAAACTTGTGTGAACTAGTTCAACATATTTGATTATGACCTCACAAGTACTTCAATGGATCCATTTGGTTCTACAATATCTTATATAACATTTATAGGCTAAAACCATAAGAATATATTGATATTTACCTACCAATACTCATATCTTCAAGGGTCAATACACACTCATTGCCTCAAAACATAGACTTAAGTATAAAAATCATACCTTTTCCTCGCTAAGTTGTCCACCGTGGCTCATTCTTTTTGAAGCATATATAACATTCACCTCAACATGGAAATTACTTTTGAAAGAATATAATACCTATATCAGATCACCACCCATAGTTATAATCTCAAAAATTGCTCATCACATTCACAAACAGTCAATTTCCATCTAACAACACATGATTCTTCTTCAAAAATATATTTCCCTACAAGGCCTTCATAAAACTTTTAGATGGTCATCATGATTATAGCTACAAAATAACACATGTATACATACCTTATGACACATATTCATTGCATCCATTCCATCTCCCCTAGCTATATGCTCATTCCGATTGAGGAATTCCTATATGAAGTTATACTAGATACATACCAAATCATAGGGATCTAAAATAAAAGCTTAAGGAGATTCAAAGAACTCATTATTACCTATGAATTGTCTTATTCAACCTTCCTCTAATTAAAAACATGTAAGGATCCCTTAATTTCTCCATCATCATTCCTATGCCTTGATGGGATTCCCAATTAATCCTTAGTTCCCATGTCATACCTTTTTACTCTTGAGGGACCATGAAAACAAAATTTTACAATATGACCAACATGATGATAGTTATATCAAACAACTTCACTCTTACCTCTAGGATCATGTGAATTGAAACTTCTTGCATCGCTCCCTAAATCCTCATGCTTATAGGACCATCTACACTCGATTCCCTATGTCCAAACTCATTACAAGCATAACAATAACCATTAAAGGATTTTTCATACCTCATTGCATTAGGTTTCCTTATAGGATTAGATATCCTAGAAATATTTTTATTATGTTCTTCATTGGAACTTGAACCAACATTTTCACCATTCTCCTTGCTCTTAAAAACATCTTCTTGATTGTTTTTTCCATAGTTTTCATTTTACTTTAATCTTAGACCAGGTATATCACCTGTATTTTTTTGACTATCCAAGAGATCATCTAATTCCTTTGAAGTCTTAGAAAATTCTAAGTTAATCTTACCTTTCTTTTTATTTAAGTTACGTCTTCCTTTAGGGACTCAACATCTCTCTCATACATGATACAATATTCCTCTTTAGACTTTAGGTTTGTAGTTACATTTTCCAATTTATTTTATAACTCACCGATGTAAATCCAATGTTTGTAGTTCCCATTCCTCTTCAAAACTTATTATATTTTGATTTCAATTAGTGTTGACTATAGACATGGATGTTATTGTATCATTTTGGTTAAACATGATGTTAGATGATACATATATATTGCCTATTGATGGATTGTGATTCATAATATGATTGTGTCAATTCTTAGATACATAAAGAGACATTTATCTGTCGATGACGATGATGTGTTATTGGAATTTATATTAATGACATTCAGAATTTTCATTGTATTGAGTAGGATTTAGCATTTGAACTAATCTCATGATCTTTTCGATATTGATAAAAGATAGAATTGAGATGTTGTTGAAATTTTAGACAAGTAATAACATTGTTTAGTTAAAATGATGACCTAGTTATATGAGAATGTTTATTTACTTGATTTATGTGTATATTTTATCATTGATGTTTTTTTATGTGGCCACGAGGCCAAATGAGGTATTGTGTGATTTTTTTGCAGTAATTATATCATAACAATAAAAATGGGGATTCAAGACCAACCAAAATGGAATAGTAGATGGAAAGCACGAAGGTCACCATGGAAACTTGTGTAATGTTGTTTTTTTGTATTTTATTCGGGGATCCATGGGGGGATGACCTCTAATTGTTACCATCGACATGTTTCCAATTCTTCCCTTTTCTTTTATTTTATTTCATTGTAGAGTATGTGATTTATTTGTGATGTAATTAATTTAATCATTGTTGATTAATGTGTGTTTATTAAGTACTTTCATCATGTTATTAAGTTAATTCAAGATGTGAAAAATAGAGTCATTTATTAGAGTTTTTGTCTTTTGAATTCTTGCGTTTTGATTGAGTGTAAGTGACTTTGATTGTTGTAACACCCACTAAGACACCCACACGAGACCCAAAAACAACCTAGGGTTACCTAGAAAAACTATGGAATATATTTTTAAAAAGTGTTGACACAAAAATGCTTTTGAAAATGACAGTTGCCACATTAATGTTTCTAAGGAAACAATTTTTAATAAATAATTTCCCATGATAACACAATATTTGAAATCTACATTATACTTTTATACATTGACTTGACTAAGCATGTTTAATCTCCCTAAGTGTTATTTAAATAACAAATTAATTCCTACTATAGTTGAATATTCCCCCATGGGATGTCAAGGGTAAAAGTGGCCAATGCAATTAAATACCAAGGTAATTTAATTTATACCATGTTGATACAACTAGTAAGGTCCCTTATTAAATATTGGGTTAGGATAATGAACACTTCCCTACCGCATAAAGTAACCCCTTAAAAAGTCAACCCATATTTTGAAATTTAAACATTTAAATTAAAAGGTAATTTCCACTCACCTACTCTCTACCTAATTTTTATAGGGTTTAATCTTATCCCTTGGATGGATTCAATTAGGAACCTTGATGAGGAAAAAGGGCAACTAACCCTAAAGCATGCTTATGAAGGCTTCATTCTCTTTTCATTAGGCTTATTTTCTTTCTTCAAATTTTCCAGTGGTATTGGAGGTGGATAAGAAGCCGTTGCGTGCCATTACAAGCTCTTGGGAAGACGCTATTACAAGGTCCATTATTTTTCTCCTTTGTTTATACCCTCATTAGGGTTTTAAATGTATTAATGTATTTTCCCAAAGGGCTTGTGGTTTTTGCCCCATTTTATTTAAATAACAATATTTGATAAACATTTTCATTAGGTAGAACATATATTTACGTATATGTATGTATGTAATATAAATATATATATATCTTTTTTTTTTTCAATTTACTTGATAAAAAAGGTGAAATACCACTAAATATAGTGATATGTATTTTTGAAAAACACGAACATATATATATAAGCAAATTTATACAAAGAAAATGCGACTTAAAACCCTCACCACGGGTTCGAAATAGTGCACAGCCCACAAGTGTTTAAAGTGTTTAGTTTAGATTAAAAACTTATGGGGATGGGGTCGCTCACCCCACCCCCTCCCTTACCTTTCCTTAAAAGTTGTCCAAGGGTGGGCTGCTGCCTATACACTACCACTCATCCTCCTATTTTAAAGGGTTTACTTTAAAAGGTTCGGTTTTGATTTTTTAATTATGTTATATTAATGTTATATATATATATATATATATATATATATATATATATATATATATATATATATATATATATATATATATATATATATATATATATATATATATATATATATATATATTTTATTGACTACAATATTAATATTATTATTAATAATAGTAATAATATTAATATGTTGATAATGTTAATAAATGTCTATCTATATTTTGTTCTTGAATAAATAAAAAAATAAATTTCCTTTTTATAATTTCATAAAATTTTATAGGATGATTAATCCAATCCAATTTCCACTAAATGTCACTTTTTGTGATATTGGACTTATAAGAATCCTACAATAACTTAATAATAAATCTATACATTTCAAAGAGGCTAAAGCCTAAGTTGTGATGAAGTATTTTCCTTTCTCCACTAGTATTAGGAAAAAAATTATTTCGAACACATAAATGCCAATTAAAATTTAATTTATTTCCATCTTAAATATACATATTTTTACTCTTTTCAACAATGTAAGTAAATGAAAAACTAGGCTAACTTTTTCCTTTACATGCCTTTCAAGTAACACAATGAAATTTAATATTTCTTCATGTAAATTTCTTAACATTCCACAAGAGGCTTTCAACAATATTTCTAATAATTTATTTAGAGCAAGAACAACACACTTAATGAAGGTTGCCATTCCACTAAAAGAGTAACAAGCTATTTTCAAAATCATCCTTTTTATTACATCAACTAACTTCACTAAAAGAGTCTTTCATTTATGCATACATCACAACTATGATGATAAAAATCAATACAACTTTCCTTCACAAGATTAATACAACATCTTCCACTTAAAGTGGATTTTTTTAACAAAAATGAAAGTTAAAAGGAATACAATATTACAAGTCTTCCACCCTAGTGGGAATAACAAGAAGGTTTTCTCACAAGGAAATATTTCTTGAGGACACCAAAAAAGCTCCATGCTTCACATCACCAACAAGAGAGATCCACCATGCTTCATTTGATCACAAAAAAAAAAGGGGGAGAGGCAACACTCTCCACCCAAACAAGAATTCCAATGAGGAGGAGAAGTCATCCTCCTCATTGGCCCCCAAGCCCCAACCACATTGCAATGAAAAATGGATTCAACTCATGGCAACAAAACAAGCTTCCACATCACAAAACAAGATTCTACAACCATACCAAAATCCAAACAATACAACTACAATCACAAGGAGTAAAGCAACAAAATACACAAAGTTTCAATCATGCAAAAGCCAAAGGAGTAAGATCTATGGGGAGGTCACTTATGCATCCCAATGGGAAATGGGTGCCCACCTACAAACCCTCCAATAAACATATCAAACCCCTACACAATCTTATGCCTCACTCAAGTACCTCTTATGCCTCCAACATTCTCTTATGCCTCCCTACAAATCTCTTATGGCTCCCTCATAAAATAGACCAAGTAAAAAATGCAAGAAATTTCTTGTCTAAGGTGGGGAACCCATCCCAACTCCCTCCAAAACATGAAATGATCTCTTATGCATACCCACATGTAAGATCTCCATAGTCCCTCCTACACCAAACTTAACAAATCTACCCAAGCACCCAACAAACATACCAACAAAACCAAAAAAACATACACATATACACAATTTAAAAGAAAATTATTTTACAAGAGTATAACTCCTACCTTTCCATGGTAGATCTTGATCCAAGAGTCCCACACTAAGCTTCTTCAATCCCAAACAATCACCAAGAAGCTCCCACAAATCCACAAGCACTCCAAAATCTTCTAACTCCCAAAAATACAAGAGCACAAAGAAATGAAATAACCCCAAAACAAAAAAAAGAATTTGAATAAATAGAAAAGGGAGAGAGGAGGGTGAGGTGGCTCCATGTAGAATGCCACATCACTCATCCTCAACTCCACCTCCAAAGTCAAACCTCAACCCCAATGCATCATAAATTGGTGGGTGAGAGGAATGACAAGTTACTAACACACACAATCCAAGGCCCACACCCCCTAAGGACAAACTTTAATTTCAAGAAGGAAAGTGCAATCATAGTTTACCTTTTTGCTATTCCAAAAAATAATGGGGTCTATTTTTGACCCCCCAACCCATAGGTAGCATTCGTATAGCAATTTAAGAGTTGTGAGACAAGTTTAACTTGTCCCACAAGCCTCCAAAATTTTCCCTTAAGGACAAATCTGAATTTTCATGAAGGGGTAGAGTGTACAACACTCAAGGTCACAAGCACTCAACTTACAACACATAAACCAAGAGCCATCAATTCTAATAAATGAATTATTTTGACCCATTCTTAATTAATTTAGTAAACTAATTAATTTACTAATCTAGACATAAATCAAGTGATTAACAAAAGGGAAATACATCACTATAATTCTCATACTAAAATTAAATAAAGGAAACTAAATGAAAGAAAACACATAACCCCTTGGTCATAATTGGAGGTGATTCCCCCCATGGGGACCCCCTAACAACAATTCAAACACACACACATAACAAAATACATGTTGCCATGGTGACCCTTGTTGAATTCATTTAGCATTCTAATGTGGTTGGTCTCAATCCCCCGATATTTGTTGTGACATGTTTACGTACAAAACACATAACACCTCCTTTGGCCTAGTGGCTGCATCAAAACATCATCTAGCAAGTAACGATATCATTTACAATTTCTAACAACATCTCATTCCTACATTTCATCAATAACCATATGATCATAAGAGTAGTTTAATTGTCTAGGTCTACTCAATATGACGAAATATCGCATGTCCAAAACATATATATATATATTGTCTAGGTCTACTCAATATGGCGAAATATCGCATGTCGAAACATATATATATATATATATATATATATATATATATATATATATATATATATATATATATATATATAACCATGTCAATAACATATTAACATCCAAATAAAATGTCTCTAATAATCCACATATATCTTATATGAATTGAAGTCAACAACAGTCTATTATCTCTAACATCTAACAAAATGCTAAATCAAAAGCTACAATAATATCCATAAGTATAGTTGTGAGTATCGAAATCAATATTAAAATGTGTCGAAAGGAAGTGGGCACTACATCCCCCTCCTCTTAGACTTGACTTTCTCCTGGAATTCACTAGAATAGGAGTGGAAGGCCAGAACTCGTAGCATTGTAGCATCCTCCCATGTAGTAGTAGTCCGATCATACCTATCCCAATGCACTAAAACCTAGTCAATCTCTCTTCCTTGAAGGCCTAAGGTCCGCACTATAAAATGCAAGACGCGCTTCACCATCACCCGCCCATGATCCTACACCTATAAGGATTTCCAATCTAGTACATGAGAAAGGACTGCAATATATCTCCTAAGTACAAAAACATGAAACACATTGTGGAAGTGAGACAAGTGGGTGGTAATGCTAGACGATAAGCCAAAGGGTGATACACTCCAAGATCTCAAAGGGACACACAAATCTAGAAGTAATCTTGGAACCTTTCTGTAATTGATAGGGATCTTATGTGGTCTGACATGAAGAAACACCTTCGTGCCCACCTCATAACTATGACCTATCCTATCCTGATCCACATACTTCTTCTACATGTCTTGTGCCTCCAACAATGTCTGCTGATCATAGAACTTGCTTACTCCATGTCCTATAAGTAACGCTGGCACAAGAGAAACCTTGTCCTCTACCATGTCCCAACTAAGAGGTTTCCTACACTCTCTGCCATAAAGTTTCTAAAAAGGAGCCATGTGTATCGAACTCTTAAAATAATTATTGTAGGAAAAATCCACCAAGTACAAATACTCATCCTATCTCGACTAATGAAACATAGACATATATCCTATGCATGTCCTCCAAAATATGATTCACCCACTTAGTTTGTCCATTTGTCTTAGGGTGATATGCTATAATGAAATTGATCTTTTTCCCAAGAGCATGTTGCATTATAGTCTAGAAGTGAGAAGTGTACAAAGTATCACAATCACAAATTATCTTCCACGAAATCAGTTTTATATATGCAATTTTATTCAAAAAATAAATTATATATATATGCAATTTTATTCAAAGAAAAATGTGACTTAAAAGTCTCGGTCATGCGGGTTCAAAATAGTGCACATGCTATAATTGTTTAAAGTAAACCCTTTATAATACGAGGATGTTTGGTAGTGTATAGGCTGCGACCCACCCTTGGACAATCAAGTGCATGAAAGGTAAGGGAGGGGGTGGGGTAAGCGACCCCATCCCCAGAGGTTTTCAATCTAAACTAAACCGCAAAAGGGGAGTACCCACATATTATGTTTTGCAGCCCCAACACTATTAAAAATTGCACTTTAAACTCTGAATTTTCATTAAGGGGTAGAGTGTACAACACTCAAGGTCACAAGCACTCAACTTACAACACATAAACCAAGAGCCATCAATTCTAATAAATGAATTATTTTGACCGATTCTTAATGAATTTAATAAACTAATTAATTTACTAATCTAGACATAAATCAAGTGATTAACAAAAGGGAAATACATCACTATAATTCTCATACTAAAATTAAATAAAGGAAACTAAATGAAAGAATAAAACATAACCCCTTGGTCACAATTGAGGTGATTCCTCCCCATGGGGACCCCCTAACAACAATTCAAACACACACACATAACAAAATACATGTTGCCATGGTGACCCTTGTTGAATTCATCTAGCATTCTAATGTGGTTGGTCTCCATAACGATATCATTTACAATTTCTAACAACATCTTGGTCCTACATTTCATCAATAACAATATGATAATAAGATTAGTTCAATTGTCTAGGTCTACTCAATATGACGAAATATTGCATGTCCGAAACACACACACACACACACACACACATACACACATGTCAACAACATATCAACATCAATATAAAAATGTCTCTAATAATCCACACGCATCATATATGAATTGAAATCAACAACAGTCCATTATCTCTAACATCTAACATCATGCTAAATCAAAAGCTACAATAATATCCATAAGTATAGTCGACAATATCGAAATCAATAACAAAAGGTGTCGAAGGGAAGTGGGTACTTTAGAATTAAAACTAGCTATTTATAGTGCACTTGTTTTATCCATGTTAGATTTCTTCAAGAATATCATTATATGAAGTGATAATTGTTGAAATGGATCATATGCCATGATCCTCCAACATCGATGCTCCATTTGATTTGGTTGTAAGGCCTTACTCAGGTGAATATTTGTTCTTTCTACCTATTTATAACAAAATATTGCCATGTATTACTCACATTCAAAAAGTTCCAAAAAAACTTCATAGGTAGGATTTTTGTATTAAAATAAATAACCAATTTCAGTTATTCCTTGAACAATCAGTGTCCTCCTAAGCTAACCTTCAATGGGTCTCATGGGAAATAAAAATCATATAATTATAAGAATGAAAAAGAAATTAGGTTGTGGATGAAATATCATTCACATGTGAGGACTAATCTTCCCTATGTGTTTTATTCATGCCACTACTATAATAGATGCAAAAATTACTAGTAGAAGTGTGAATTTGACTAAACCATATAAGATTTCATTTAAGTGCTACTTTTGGACCCTAACTCAACATGCCAACACTATTGGGATGGCCATTATTTATGTTATAAATGAGGCATGGTTTAACATCTAAACACTGTGATACGAGACAACATTCTTGTATAACTACAGACATCTCTTTGAGTTAGTCATTTGTGAGTCTTAAAAACATATGTATGGGTTATTTAATTTCTTCTAGAATGTAATTAAAGAGAATATCATGAATTTTATTGTAAAATGGGACACTTATTATTTTTTTGGCTTACTAGAACTAATTGTCATCAAGTACACATATTTGGGCAAATTTTTCCATCGGTCTCATTAAAGACCACTAAAAATTTAGGAGTAAATACAAAATGTTGGTGTTACTGGATCATTTCTCCATACAAACCTTTATCTGCTTAATCCACCCCACTAGTCTATTTAATTTTTTTATTAACAATTTGTTTATCAAATCTTACCTCCATGGAATATTTGCTTCAATTTTATCAAACCATAACTCAATCTTTAATATCCATTTCTTGACAAAATTATTCCATAAAATAGGAACATAATTGAAGACGATATTTTAGTATCAACCACACATATATGGTCAAGAATAAATTGTCAACAAAAATTTTGGACACATAAGTTTGACGTGTCATCTCTCACTAAAAACAATATTGTGTCAATTAGTTACTTCATATAGAATGTTTATACAACGCAAACAGTAATATATCACACATAAAAAAATGTCCCATCTGATGTGGCTTTATGGCCACGCACCTCAAAATATTCCCTTACACTCCGGGAAGTTATTAGGTACAGGAATTCAGCACCACTCTCAATTCACGTAATATTAGTTTTGAGGTATTTAAGAAAATCTCCATATTTCGCGAACCACATGAAACAATATAAAAAATAATTATTCTTGAGCCCGATTTAGTCCTGGTTGTAACGCAATTTACAATTGATCCATGATAGAGGTCCCAAGTTAGTGGTATGGAATGGAACACGAAGATGCAACTTAGGATCCCCTTTGGCATATTCAACAACAATTTCCCAAACATTAGAATTCAAGAAAACACTTTCCAAGGGGAAAGGGATGTTAGGCACCTTTGTCCTATATTTCTATGTATAATCTTATTGTAATAAATTCTATTGATGTATATGCTTTGTAAGTTACACCTTGAGCTATTCAATTTTATCGAGTAGAAATATTGTAAATGTTATGTATGGGTTAGGGTAAAGCATAAAAAAAAAAATTATATTGAGCTTTTTTATGATGGATGATTCTCCTTCAAGTGGCATGTAATATTTAAATGTAATTTAACCTTTCAATCAAACAATTTATATTTATTTCTATTCACATCATAGTTTATCCTCATTTCGTTATTAGATTAATTTTTCAAGGAGGGTCGTTAAAAAATAGAAGTGAAATAAAGCACTAGCAACAGTCAAAGAATAAAATTCTATCTACATCCATATAGGCAAAATGAGAACAACTAACCTACAAATAAGTTGTAGAACTATGTGGTGTTTGATGGTGTCTGGAAGTGTGTGTGTGTGTGTGTGTGTGTGTGTGTGTGTGTGTGTGTGTGTGTGTGTGTGTGTGTGTGTGTGTGTATGCGAAACATTGATGATTCAACCCAAAAAAATCTGTTTTTATAGGACTTTCAAATAGCTCATGTTTAAAAAATAAAATACTAATATGATAAACTTGTACAAATCTTCCAATTGTAAGATTGGACATAGAGCTACATAATCAGCTATTGCAATAAGTGCTATAGTCCGAAGTATAATCCCAATTTTTTCCCTACCCGTGAAATGCGAGGGGTAAGGAAACACCTAATATTGAGACAAACCAACTATATCATTTATTTAGACTAGTCAAAATATATGTTACTGACATTGATGGTAATTTAAGTATGTTTGTTTTCTTAGTGTTCACTTCTCATCCTTTGTGGCTTCATAATCTAAATAAATTAAAAACATTTACAAGAATGTATCTAAATACTTGCTTTACTATCCAAGTTGATCTGTGCCTCTTAATTGCATCTTGGACATGTGCTTAGGACTCTAAAAATCCATATCTAAACAAAAACAAAGTTTCACATTAGTTGATTTGAATTGTCTACAGTAATAAACTCCAATAAACCATGATACTTAAGCGAATAAAGGTGATGACACAATGGAAGTGGACATCTTTCTAATATAATAATTAATTGGTTGTGGTGTCATACATTTACTTGGTTGGTCATCCCATCTCCTCTTTAATGACTTCATGACCCCCCAAATATTATTGCACTTGATTATCTCTAAAGACATAATAGATACTTATCACCAAAATCAGAAATCAGATATTGTTTACACATTCCGCGTCTCTTTTAAAAAATCTTTTATATTAAATATGTTTTGGTGGGTTATTTCTACTTAATGATGCAAATATTTAAAATTAGAAATGTGAGTCATTCATGATGTAAAAATATTGTGATATTTTCGTTGATGTTAAACCAAGCCGTCCAATCTTATCCTTGAGGTTGCCTATAATGCTCAACTTTTTTCGGCAAAAATGAATGCATTGAACACAAGAAATTTCATTAGTTCTAAATAGTGTTTTGAAAATGTCACTTATTTAGTCATGTTTTCTTGTTTTCCAATAGTTATTCAATGGGTGTTGATGAATTGTGCAAAACAACATGACACATCAATGACTATTATTCCGCTAAATATTTGCAGAGACACTTGCCTCAATGTAATAAATTTGCTAACTTCTTGTAGATGAGATGCATGTTGAAAATTAATCAACAAGACTAGCCCTATTTAATAAAGTTTGTAATAGATCTATATTGTTAGTAGGCTGTTTATTTGAGCTAATTTACCAAGAAGGAATAAATTTCGAATTGGTCTATAATAAATTTAATTTAGTTCTATTCTAAAGAATTATTTATAATAGAACAATATTTTGATAAAAATATATTAAAATTGATTTAATACGTAAATTTTTATAAAATATGTTTTTGTCGGATATTCCTTGCACAATTTTGATCATTATTCTAATACCAATTTTCCAGAGATATTTATGATGAAAAAGAGCTGCTGATAACGATTACGTTGCTTTTGCATTAAATATGGTTAGATGGATTGGCTGTACATAACTATCCAAATATTTAAGTTTCGAAAATGAAGGGTATTACAAATGGAAGTAGGTTATCAAACAGTTGTCCATGGTAAAGTAAGCCATCGAATCTCATACGATGTTCGACTTTTAGCAGAGAAAGTAATACATTGAATAAGGGTAACTGTATTTGTTCTATATAGTACTTTGGCAAAGTCTAATTAGACTCGATTTCTAATTTTCGAATAATTCTTCAAAAGCGATTAATGAATTGCAGAGGGCAGTTCGCCATAACAATTGAGGCAGATTAGTGTTTGGCATGTTGCAATGTATTAAAGTTGCTAACATCGTGTGGATTGAAAGGTCAATGCAGAAAATTATTCAACCATGGCTCAAACATGGTTTTAAAGTACTGCTGTTTGTAAAGAATCTACATAGTTTCGATACCATTTATTTGAGCTAATTTTCCTACTTCTAAAGAAAGAAACCTAGAACAATTTTATAGTAAAATAATGTTCTTCCATTCTAAATTAGGAGTTACAGTACTTTAACAAATTTAAATTTAGTATAGAAGAAATTTATATATATTTCAAAACTGTTTAGGTTTCTTCCTTTAGAAAATGCCTAAATTGGCTCCAATAACTGGTTTACCAACATTGTAGATTTTTTGTAAACTATGAATCGAGCATTGACTCATTGCTATGCCTCTGGAAAAGATCTCCTAAACAGTAAGGTATGTAGCAGACAGACTACTCAAAATGTTAATGCACAAATAAGTAATTTTTAAAATTATTTTTGCAATTTAGCAAAATAATACCTTCTTTAATCCATTTATGTAAGATGTTTAATCTGACTGGTTTTGTAATATGGTCAAGTGCATCGTATGATATAGGTGAATTGGGGGAAGAGAGATTTTCTCCAAACTGACTCGAAAGCAGGTATTTTCTGATTTCGAATTTGCTTTATTTAACTAGGGGGAGCATATTTAATATTTATCTTTATGTGAACTCATGGAGAGCAGTAATTTTCATGTTCATTTTTGCATAGATTACGAAAAGAGACAAAATATGTATAGCCAGAATTCAAAATTAGCGTTTGTGTATGTATTAGAATAGTTAGTGAAAATAAGAAGTTTTGGGCTCAAATTTTTTTGACTTATCAGTACAGAAAACAAATTACACTTAGTTGACTTGTATATGCGATAACACTTGTGGGAAGTGAAAATAAGAAGCATTGGATAACACTTTTGAGAAGTGAATATAAGAACTTTTGGATAACACTTTTGGGAAGTATATATTTGGGTTATCTATTAATGCGTGCGATGTTTCGCACTTTTAAGGTTTTTAAAATGTTAAATGTATGAGTTCCACACCATTTAACAGACAAGATTTTAGTTCAAATCTCTATAGACTTAATTGTCCAGAACACAAATTACGCTTAGATGATTTGTTGTATTTGCTAAAGAAATTTTGACAAGACCGTATTGGGGTTGTTTCTTAACATGTAATTGGGTGTTTAGCACTCTTCGGTCTTTTTGAATATTAAATCTACAAATCTATGAATTAAGCACAATTTAAGTTAAATTTATGTGTTGTGTATACGAGAATAGTACTCTTTTATCTTTATATTTATTTATTGTTTAACACTATTTAACATAAATCTATGTGTTTATTTACTTGAGATTAGCATTTTTTTATTTTTGTAATGTTAAAATTTGTTTAAACCCAATAAATATAAATGCAACCATTATTTATTCAAAACCTATATTTTAAGACATGAGTTGTTTAAGAAATTTATCTATTTTCAATATTTAAATAACTGTCCATTTAAGTCATTCAACATTACTGCAGAAAGCACTTGATTAGATTTTGTCTTTAAATCATTCAACAAATGTATCCGTTGATTACTTTGAGACCTATGCCAACATGGTGTTGGAAGATGCGCATTCTCATGTTATATCATACATCCATAACATATCCTTTATACATCATCATTTTCTTCCAATATTTAAAACTTATTAGTTATTCTTGTGGTAAATACTACGTTTTTATCACTTTGAATATATATGTCTTTGATGCACCAAAATTAGCGAGAACTTGACAAGGTCATAAGTTGAGCTCCGGATGTCCATTTGAGTCCATTTTTTTAACCACATGTTTCAATGGAGACGAATGCAGCGGCAAATGGCCCTACCGTTGGGGCATGTTTTCAAGCACATTTTCGGGCCCTAAATCTGCCATCTTGAGGCCGAAAATTAGGATTTAAGTTATAGTTCAGTTTTTTCCTATTTTTGGACATTAGTTAATTTTAGTCTATTAGTTTCTATATGACTTACAAATTTGTCAATTCCTCTAATTTAAGGATGTAGAAGATGCGTGGAAATTTCTGTGCCCGTATGAATAAGCATGCAAACTTACTAAGAATAGCAGGTTCTAGTAAACTGCTAAAAATAGTAGTTTTTGCCACCTAGAGTAGATTTAGTTAGAGTTAGTTAGAGTTTACTTGGCAACTCGAGTTGGGAATTGTTTACCTATTTAGGAAACATTGTAATTCATTATTCAATAACGAAGAAGAAGATCTATTTTCTTTGGAGTTCATATTATTTCGATAAATCAAGTTTTGTTAGAATTTTGCTACATTAGTCTTAGATTTTGTTTTGATTAAGAATGTGTTTACCATAAAATATACACTCGGTATTTGTTGCATAATTTGACAATGTGATCTACTATTTATTATTGTTATGTTTTACTTATGTACTCAAGGGTGGAGAAGCTAAAACTCTTACGAGGATGTGTGATATAACATAAAATTTAGAAAAACTGAAATCTATACTTTACAATTAAAAATGCCAGACACATCACAAACTCATAATTTCAAACACAATTTTGAAACAGATTTGGTTCTCTTGTTCTTCCTTCTCGTCATCAAAGTATTTACACTTTGAAAAAGTTATTTATAGAAAAATTAGAATTCTCGATATTGGTTTCTTACTACAACCTACCCATAAAAATAGTAAATGGGCATGGAGTCTCTATCCTCTTTATAGCTAGATGTCACATTATTTATTGCATATCTATATAAATATGAAATTTGAAATTATTGATAAGATTACACACTTTCCAACAAATCCCCTTAGTCTTCACTATCTATCCTATAACACCTAAAAATTATATGAAAGATTTAACTATCTTTTTTATAATGACTTTCTGAAAATATCAACAAAATGATATTCATATTTAGAAAAATGTATGTAGAATTCATCATTGTTGACAAGTTCTGTAGTGAAATGATACCTTTTTTCAATTTGATAAACTCTGTTATGGAAAACATGATTCTTTAGTTAAGTTATGGCTGGGCTATTACTTCATGATCATGTAATAAATCTGAAAATATTCCATACATCCAAACTACTTAAAATGTTGTAAACATAGTTCTTGTGTCCTCTACTTATGCTAATGTATAGTGACAATGAGTTGATTCTTGGATGTCCATGACATCGGATAAGATTCAAAATGAAAAAACATATCCAGAACTACTCTTCTCGTCAGTTATGCTATGTGTAAAATCATTATCAATATGACACGTTAACTTGAAATCATCTACTGCCCCTTAAATTTTTCTTTAGAATTATCTTTCCAACTTGCTTGTGAAATTCCTTTGGCGAATCCATGAATCATGAGATTATAATTATTCCATACATGATAACGGTCCTTATGTCATTCAAATAAATCATACTTGCTACAAGTCTATTAAATACAATGTATTGAATTGACAATGAATAACTTATCCTCCTTTACTAGCTTGGTCCCTGTGGAAAATAGAGTTTGTCCAATCTTTCTTTATCACAATTCTAATCCTCTGCAATAAATAATTTCTGCACTTTTTTACGACATATGAACATGTCATCTTTTAACTAGCAGACTTAAATACTGGAATAATATTTAATAAGATCCAATTCTGTCATTTAAAACTTCCTTTTCATTGCATTTTTGAATTCTTCAAGTGATAAACTTCCCATGAAAATTAAATAATCAACATATATCTAAAAAAGTAGAAAAATGACCTCGTTCATTAATCTTGATGTATAATGTACATTGATCACTACTTATTTAATTGAACCCATTGATTAATAGACATGAATACATACAGCTATCCAACCTTTTGGTTATTTTTTTATAACATAAAGAGATTTATTTAATATATACAATAATGTTTATTATCTTTCAACTTCATAACCTAGTGGCTTTTCCAGGTATACTTATTCTTCTAAGAAACAAGTCAATAATACTAAAATGACATCTATTCGATATACATTCAGCATTTTTTTCATTATTATATATAACTCCTATTGTAACTTTGTCAATTCTTGCTAATAGAAAATGTCACATTATGTTATAAATTTTGGGTTATTGTGCAAAGAGTTATGCACAGTAACACAAAATTTATAACATAATGTGACATTTTCTCTATTAGACTTGGAAAAGTTACAATAGAAATTATACGTAATAATGAAAAAAATGTTGAATGTATATCAAATGGATGTCATTTTAGTATGATTGACTTGTTTCGAGAAGAAGACATATACGTGGAAAAGCCACTAGGTTATGAAGTTGAGGATAATAAACATTAATGTATATATTAAATATATCTCTTTATGTTATCACAAAATAACCAAAATGTTGGTATAGATATATTGAACTTTCAAACATTACCTTCTACATTGAACTTAGTCTTATACACCAATTTAACACAAAATGTATCCTTACCTTCCGCACTTGATTCAATAAATATCATGATTCATTTCTTTCAATTGATTAAATTTCATCACCCATTTCAATAACTCAGTTTTAATCATTTACTACTTCAAAATATATTGTATCATGAGTAAAAGATGAAAAATGAGAATATAAATCAACAACTTCGTCAAAGCGAGAATAATAATAATCATCCTTGAGACTTCTTGTTTTATTTAACCTATCTATGAGATGATATCCCATTTTGGATAATGTAGGATTCAAATCATGCTACGCCCATATTCCTAGTTAATATATCGGGATATACTTGGCGCACGCGCGTGCGCTTGTGTAGCACACACACACACACACACACACACACACACACACACACACACACTTAGACTTTCATATGCTTAGGAGGCCAACTTTGGTGCTTTTAATCACACACTCTCACACACACATTTTAATTCTTTCAAATGCTTAGTAGGCCAACTTTGGTGCTTTTAATCTCTCTCTCTCTCTCACACACACACACACATTAATTCTTTCATATGCTTAGTAGGCTAACTTTGATGCTTTTAATCACACACACACACACACACACACACACACACACACACACACACACATTTAATTCTTTCATATGCTTAGTAGTCCAACTTTGGTGCTTTTAATCTCTCTCTCTCTCTCTCTCTCTCTCTCTCTCACACACACACACACACACACACACACACACACACACACACACACACACCACACACCCACACACACCACACACCCACACACCACACACACACACACACACACACACACACACACACACACGCGCACACATGCACACGCGCATGCACACATGCATGCATGCATGCACACACTCACGCACACAAACGCGCGCAAACAAACACCCACACATTCATGCACACGCATGCACACACGCACACGGACATGCACATGCACACGTACACGCATAGACACACACACACGCGCACACACACACACACACACACACACACAAATATGAGTTACTGATAAGTATATAATGATGATATTGAGAAGTTGATTCATATTGTAAATAGTTAGAAGAGTTATCCCTTAAAGTGGTTGCATCATTTCACTTTCATATTGTGATTATTTATCTATGTTTTGTGTTATATTACTACTGATATTCATATCTTTCTTACTAATATGATTACTGAAGTACAAGGGTAACTAATAATGGTCACAAATTTTCTTCAAAAGTATATTTAATTTTGTGAAACTAGTCAAATACGATTTTCTCCAAATTTCAAGATCTTTTGACATATTTTTCGCAAGTTATATAGTTATTTTAGTGTTTTTAATAAATTCACTTTATAGGCTACTGATTTTAATGAAAGATTCTTATATTTTTCATGAAATCTTCTAATAAATATGCTACAGTTTGTTCTCTATGTTTCTCTCTATTCAAAAAATAATCTTATCAAACACTAAACCCTAAATTCATATGTTAACCCTTTTATCTAAGGACAAAAACCCTACATAACAATCCAAAGATCATTTACAAGACAAGGGAATGGTCATACTTTTAATAAATAAGATGTCAATTTTCAATCTTCACTTGTGGGACATTAGAGATAGTGTCTAAACTTCGGGACATGATGAATAACCAAATGAACAATGTACAAGAAGAGTTTTTGATATATTGAATGGAATGAAGGGTGAAGTGATGTCAAAATTGGATAATGGATTAAAAATATTGAAGGGGGAAATGAATTTTAGTCATTAAATTATTTTTTGTAAATGAGCTCATGCATGAAGTCTCGCACTAATTTATAGTCAAGTTAGATGGGTTTCTTAAGAAATAAACAATCAGATCCAAACTGCAAAAACCATGGAGGATCCTTTACACAAATCACTAGATCTTCTAACCAATGGCATTTAATTGATCTTAAATTAGAGATGTAGAAATGAAATGAGAATGATCAGATCACTTAAATAAATCAAACGAATAAATTCATTGATTTGCATCAATTCCCAAGTGGAAAAAATGTGGTAATGGAATCCTTGTATCTAGAACCAAAAATCTTCATTTGTTATAGATACATATATGAGTAAGAGAAAAAGAAATGTCTTCCTATTATTGTTGGAAGCCACAACCACTAAGTGGGGGAGTGAATTAGTGGGCCATTAAAAAAATTCATTCACTTCAGTATTAACATCCATCAATCATTCAATGCATTCATCATACATTCATCAACATATAGATTAAGCTATTATTAATCAAACACATGAATATGCACCATGAGAACATAAGAACAAATGTACACCAAATTCAAGTGGAAAAACCTTATAGGGAATAAATAATATTGAATAAAATATTTATTAGAGAAATATTTTAAAATTTAGTGGAGCAGCGTGACCCTTCGGGTTTAGTGAGGCAGAAAACCCACAAGGAGCACTAAACCCTAGAGTTAGTAGAGAACCAACCATAAAATCAAGAAAAATATGTTAGATGAATCAATACTTACTAAATCAACCAATTTTGTTTGTCACCAATGAAGTGTTGCCTCAACAACTGATGATGACACTTATGAAGCTCTATTTCCTTACATCTTCTCTAAATATTCACTTATTATGAACTAACTCAATCACTTATTATCCAATATTATTAGGTCATCTTACATGTTGGTGCTCAATTTGATCTTGCCCCGTTTTTCCTTGAAATTCTTAAATTTGTGGGCTTTATCATCTTTTATATCTCCCCATATTGATGCATGAAATATATGTCCTTCATTTAGTTTCCATGATCAGTCCCTTCCTTGGTTGAGGATCAAATAAAGTCAAGAATTTGTTTTTCATTCCTCTGTCCATGTGAAAATATTTGTAACTTGGGTGAAAATTCAGTTTTTCCCGTCTGTCCATTTTCCAAAGTCACGTTTTGTTTTCCCTATCAATTTTTCACAATATCTCTGTCGAAATGTGATTGGATGTAGCTTAGAGGATCATATTTAGGCCTTATATAATTTCCAAAATCTTTGTCCTTAAAGAAAGATTCATTTTCGGGCACAAATGGTGATTTTCTGCATTTCACGTTTTTGGCCAGGTGTGTTTTTCCTTGTCAAATTTACATTTGAGCATCTATGGAAAGGTGGGCCTTTCTTGTTGGATGTGGCTCGACAAGGCACTTTGAAAAATATAAATCATGATTCAACATAAAGCTTGTCCCACGTGGAGGGCCGACACTCATACGAAAATTCACCTATTGGTTTGACCTTGAAGTTACGTCGGGGAGACACATGGAGGTTGTTGCCTTTCCTAGACTTAGACAATTTTTCATGCAGCTGGTGCATCTTTGGTAGACCATGGACATGTGGAGGGACGATGCTCATTTGACGATCTGCCTCAGGGTCCCACCTTAACAATTACGTTGGGGAGACACGTGGAGGCTTCCGCTCGCTCCACTCTAGACTTAAACTTTTCAAGGATATTTCATAAGGCACAGGACACTGGAGGGACCGCGCTTGTTTGGGGACCTACCCCTAAATTTTATTTTGAAGAAGCATTAGGAGGACACTTGGAGGTTTCCACTCACCCTGCCCTTACTTGGATTTCTCAACGGCCAAGGAAAACTGTCTCGGACCATAGACACATGACGCCTTCCGATGATCCTTCAATTTTCTTAACAAATTTTTTGGACTAAGACACATGGTGAGCCCATGATTTTTTGGGGTGTCTACTTTTAAGCACCATCTCAAAGTACACCATTAAGACACGTGGAGGTTTTCGCTAGCTAATTTTTTTTGAGACTTTTTCAAAGGCCAAAGGGTGTTTTTCTTGGGCCTTGGGCACATGGAAGGCCCACACTTGTTTGAAAAATTTCCCTTGTACTTCTCCTTTGTATTTTCACCAAGGAAACACGTGGACATATATAATATAAAGTAGATAAGGGCAGAATCAATGGTTGTTGTGTAGTACATTTGGTTTTTTGTCATTTTTACCCAAGACTCTGGAGATGCGAATAGGTACTATTTTTCATCATTTTTTGATGAAATTGATTTTCATTTTTATCTGCTAAGTGCTTTTGAATGGATTTAGAACTTAACTTGTGAGTCTAAGGATTGTTAAGTTTGATATTTTGAAATTGGAATTACTCGGAAAGTTGCATAAACGTGAATTACCAAAGAAGATGGCTATGGGGAAGAGTTGTAGAGGAAAGAGAGGGAAAAGGATCAAATGATCGAGGTTACTGGTGCAAAATATGAAAAAGGTGTTTCCTCGAGAGTGAAAAGGATTACATGTCGAGATCCAGGTTATGCAGAGCCTCCACAAAATGATTAAAATGGGGATTTCTCGCATAACATAATCAAAATGATTAGAAGGACTGTGAAAATGTTGTGGCATGACAACCTTGTCATTATTCGAGGTTTGATAAATGTGATTAGTTCATAATTGGTCCACCTAGCAGCTTTCGAGATACCAATTTATTAAACATCATTTTTGAGGAAAATTGGTAACAAGCAAAGGTTCCTCGAATATTCTTCTTTTAGGGGGAAAATTTGGGATGAGTGAGCAAATGAAATGTATAAATGCAATGAGAATAATCTTGCAAAGGGTCGGGGTTGAATTCTTAACAGATTATTTGAGAGAGCCCATCTTCTGAGAGACCAATCCAAGATACCTAGTTAATTTCTTCTATGTTAGATTTCTATTATGTCAAGTTGGTTACGGATGTATAGCCATTGACAAGCTTTGAGAATGCTTTGGAATCTTTCCCCACTTGATGAATTTAATTAATTTTGAGTTAATTTGTGTCAATCTTGGAGTGATTTGTGTTTTTTTGTTTTAGAATGTCTGCTAAGTAGTTTTTCTTATTCTATTGCAATATTGTGTTAAAGTCCCTCCGAATCACACACGGGGTCTCATCCTATGAAAATTTAGTGGCATTTGCAATTTCATTTCAAGAAGAGCCTTCATCTTATGATGAGATAAATAATTTAAAATCACTTCACTATCATTTGTTGATAAATATTATTCTGTAATCCTTTGAGTGTATCTTAGGCGTGAGGAACCGTGGGCCTTTGATGTTTTATTGATTCTTTAGCTCGAGCCTTCGTGTTAGATTCTCAAAGATTGTGTGAAACAGTGTTGATATGGGCCTCCATTGAAGTAGACCTTGATTGAATGAATATCTTAGCTATTCGAAGCTTTCATCATTTAGCTTTCGATTGTTGTGATGTCTCTCAAAGATTTGGCACAATCAACTATATCCTTCTTAATCTCCCACCAAAATTATTCAAAAACCATGAATCCATCCTTAACCACCCCTGTTTTCCACTGTGTGTCCACAAAGGAACAAAATATATTTACTAAAATATGCGAGTGATCGGGATCCCATAAGGTCTTGTAAGTAACCTTAGCCTTGTTTTGAAAGTATCTCCATCTTTTAGAAGTGACAACTCTTGAGAGTTAAATTATGGAGTATTGATCATACTTTCCCAAGGTTTTCTTCAAAAAAATTGTGCAAAAGAAGAATATCTCCATCTCCTTCATCAAACAGAGGTTACACTACGAGTCCTCTCACCTTGGTTGAAAGGCACGACCTAAAGTAGTGAGGATAGGTCAAATTCTCTTGAAGGTGCTATCCATATCTCCACAATTTGAGTGACAAAGGGCCGATTAGATCTCATCATTGGCTACAAAATGAAACACATTATGATCTTTTTGTCTCTAAGTTCCATATAGAATCTGTGATGTTGCTAAAATTGAAAAGGAGAACAAATTTTGATACCAACACTTGTGGTGCCATTCCTAGGGACTCTTTGAAGTATTTGAAAAAGAGTGTACACATATCAAGCCTAGTAATGTTTCTTACATGGTCTAAGTTCAAATACATTGTTGAAACATCATTATCTGTTCATATCTGTAAGAATTGTTCAAAGTCGTAAGTTCTGAGAGTAATATTTCCAGCTTATACAGTTATTGCACTAAATTTTGTATCATCATTGATAAATTTAGGTAAAAGAAGAGTAGATCTTGTAAGCTTTACATGAATCTAGTATTGATAGACATTTGATAGGTATTTCATAGTGAATTTGCAAAAACTAAGGTGAAAATATTTAGTGGCGACTCTGTGATGTTTAAATTCTTAATAAATACCAGTGTCTTAACATATATCAAGTAAGACTTGTCTTTAATCTCTGCAAACATGGAAGGAAGAAGATCTGTCTTCACTAAGGACCCTATTAGAAGTTTGTTTCAAGAGTTGGGAAAGTCTAACTTAGAAGGAATAAAAATTTGGAAGGTTTTTGTAGATCAAACATATAGAAAAGAGATCTCCATTGGTGAAACTAATCATCTTGTGATTGAAGATTGCAATACTTCCTCAAGTGCTTTTGAATTAGGTAGTATCTTTGTTGAATTGAATTCTCCATCTGGAGAGGGATCTTCTTTTTTATTTGAAAAATTTGCTTCTCAATCATCCCCTGTATTTTCCAAATCTTATAGATTTTTCCAAGAAATAGAGCCTTTAGAGGGCAGTCATTATGAAAATTACATCCCTGTACCACATAGACCCCTCACACCTCATCATTTTGTTTCTCCTCTAAGATCACCTCCTCAAAATAATATGGCTCAGCCTCCACCCAAACCTCCATTTATTGTTAATACTTTTGGTCCCATCAAATTTATAGGTATGGCTAGCTATTCAAATGTTGTGGCAGAAGATGTAAGAAATAGATTGCATAAGTTTCAAGAAATAATGCAATCGACCTGGTGATCAACATTTGAAACTCTCTGTCAATATGATCGTGGACTTTAAAATAGAAATTGAGGATGTTTACATTAAATTGTTTATCCATACTCTAAAAGAAGATGCAAGGGAATGGTATAAATATTTTCTAGATAATTCCATTGATTCTTGGACATAGATGAAGAACACTTTTAGATTACAAGTATGGAGATAAAATAGACCCTATGTGTCTTTTATCGAATTTGAAAATATAAAAATAATCTTAATGAATCGGTGCATGATTTCAATATAAGATTTAAAAAAACATTGAGAAGACTTCCTGTTAATTTGAGGCCATGTGATGAATCATGTTTGATAAAGTAATCGGATGCATTTCCTAAGAATGTTGATTACTATTTGAGGGATAATAACCCTAGAAATTTGAGGCAGGATTATACCATGGCTCTGCCAAATTGAGAACAACATCAAAGTTGTTGGAAAACCTCCTAAGAGGGAGGGTGTTAAATTGATCAACCTAGAGAAGCCTCAATCAAGTAAGGCTATGGATCTTGAGGAATTTGTAAAGACTTTGGCCGGAGCTATCAAAGAAACTATTACAAGCTAGACAAGGAAGACAAAGGAATTGGACAGGGTTCTCAAGGTCAACATAGGAAACAAGGATAAGACAAATTTGTAAATCATCCTAGAAATGATCAGAGATCTAATGACAGAGGTAAAGGACCCATGGGAGCTAGACAACCCTAAACTAGGGAAAATTGAGTAGTTCTTAATCCTTTAAATGCCAGAGTTGTTCTTGTTGAAGAGAAAAATAAAACGATTGGTGTGACAAATGTTTCTTACCCCACCTGCCATGTGAAGTAGATCAACAAGTTAAAGAAGTTGATGATGATGCATGCATGGTGGATTGATCTACAAGCTCACAGTAAGGAGAAATTTCAAATGAAGTAATAAGTGTAAGAACTATTGTAGGTTTTTGGGATTGCATTCACCGGGTACCTCTTCTACCTTCCTCTCATACTTTACAAATAGATATGGCACAAGTTTTTGAACTCCCTAATAATGATTTTGAGTACTTAAGAGCTCTAATGATTAAGAAGTATGATGGAGGAATCCCATCAGAATAGGATAGACAACTGTTAATGAATGTTGTTGCTTTTACCCAATAAAAAGAGTATAACATAAGAAGTAAAAAAGTGTCATAGGGGTAGGGCCTCAAGCCAAACCAAAAACCCTAGTTCTCACCAATGTCCCAAAAGAAACTCCAAAGAAAGATGCATCTGGAAAAGGCCTTGTTGTCTCAAGTAGAATTGGTGTTCCCACCCATGCCCAAAATGTGAAAAATATTGTGCCATCCGATGAGTTTGTCAATCTTTCTCCAAATGTTGCTTTTCCCAAATACATTCCTATTGACATTGCCCAAATCTTGAGTCAGATCAAGATTTTTGTTCGAATTGTTGAACTACTTAGGATTCCTAAGCACAAGAAGAGCACTTTGTTGAATATTTGGGATTGAAGAGGATAAAAGTACCCAAGGTAGAAATATAAATAATGTAGACACTCCTCCAACCATTGTAGACCTAGAAAAACCACCAACATTAGAGGAGATAGGTGAACCACCGAACTTTACTTGGGAACATCCTTGGTTATGGCTAAATTAAATGTTGATCCATTTCTTAAAACGCTGATTATTAAGGACAAACTATTGCACAGTTGTATGTTTGATTCTAGAGCATCATGCAATGTTATGCCTCTAGAGGTCATGAATGAATTGAACATTAAACTGACAACATCTTATGATAAGTGTATTGCAATGGATTCTAGAGAGGTTCCAAAGTTATAGGATGTGTAAAATTTTTAGTGGTACTGACTTGCATCTTATCACGGGTAAGAAATTTAAACTTAATGTTGTTATTGTTGATTTCCCTACCGAATGGGGCATGCTATTATCAAGAAAGTGGGCTGTAAGTGTTGGTGGAATTTTTAGATGGATATGTCTTTTGCCACCATTCCAATTGAAGGAAGCCTTGTAAATTTGTATGGGGAGAAGAAGATGTTGCATCTCATTTAAGATCCCAATAATGCTTCTTAAGAAGGGTTGTATGCTGATGTAGATGCTTTGATAACTTTGTTGGATTTACCGATGGAAAAGAGAACAAGATTAATCAATGTAAATGTCTTGAACAAGTAGGTTTTCCTTGGACCTTGTTATTCGATGGAGCTTGTTCCATGTTTGAAAATGGTCGTTGGTATTGTTATGATTTCTCTAGGATTAGAAGAGTTTGTTTTTTCTTTCAAACTCAACTTTGAATACACTAACACCATTCGTTGAATATGAAGCATTGTTATTCAGTTTGAGGATTGCATGGAAATATGGTGTAAGGATATCATTGTCAAAGGATATTTAGAATGATTGTCAAGTAGATTAGAAAATTGTATGCTACTAAAAATTAGAGAATGAAACAATACAAGAATGCAGTATGGGATTTGATTGAAATGTTTGACTCATTTAATATTGTGCACCATGATAGAGAGTATAATTTTGTTTGAGACAAGTTAGCGGTGCTAGTATCTAGATTAGGAAATTGTACAATATCTCCATTTTGTGAGTATGATGTTGAAATACTAACAAGGCCATCTCTTCCTAACAACGTTAGAAATTGGCAAGTGTTCGATGATGATTCCCAGGTGAAACAATTTTTGTATAACCAAGGAAATTTTCTGACCAAAATATAGATTGGGAACAAATGGTGTGTGCTACTGAAGGAAAGGAAACTTTATTTGGCAAAGACATCATCCAATTGAAGACAAACATGATTCCTAGAGGTTTAGTGGAACTTGATTCAAACTTTGATAATGTTGATTGCATTATTAAAATAATTATGTCGGTTTCAAGAGATGTGGAAGAGTACGACCTGGGAACAAAGGAAAAACCACATAAAATATGGTTAGGAAGCAATTTGAGCAAGGAAGAGAAGCAGTCCTATGTTCATTTTTGAAGAAATATCAAGATTGCCTAGTTTGAACTTACTATGAGTTGAAGGAATATACGGAAGATTTGTTCCAACATGAAATTCCTATTGAATCTAGTGCCAAACCTTTCGGGGAAAAAATAGAGGCCGATCAATCCGCTTTTTCTTCAAAGATGCAAGAAGAATTGAAGAAGTTGAGGGATGGAGGGATCATTCAGCCCACAAGGTACTCATCTTGGGTTGCAAATTTCGTACCTGTGAGAAAAATGAAGGGTGATATAAGGTTGTGCATAGATTTTAGGAACTTGAATAAAGCATAATTGAAAGATAATTACCATGTTCTAAACATGGATTATATGCTACAAATGGTAATCGTTCTGGTTTACAATTGTTATCCAATTTGGATTGTTTTTCTAGCTATAATTAAGTTGTTGTGAAGGAGTCGGAAAGAATAAAGATTGTCTTTACCACTCCTTGGGAAAATTATGTCTATGTCGGGATGCCTTTTGGCTTAATGAATGCTAGAGAAACTTTCCAAAAGCAATGCATGTATCATTTTCTAGTTATCTTAATGATTTCTTTGTTATTTATCAAGATGATGTAAGTGTGTTTTCTAGAAAAATAAATGATCACGTGAAACACTTGGAGAGAATTTTGTTAACATGTAGAGAGTATGGCATATCATTGAATACTAAGAAGTTCCATTTTAGAGTGTAAAAGGAAAAGCTACTTGGTCACATTGTATCAATGAAGGTGTCATGATTGATCCCAAGAGAGTGGAATCCATTAGCAAGGTTCCAATTCTGAGAACTAAGAAGGGAGTTCAATCTTTCTTTAGAAAAATAAACTTTATCAGAAGCTTTGTGTCTAACTATGCTGAGTTGACCATCCCCATTACTAGCATGCTGAAGAAGGACCAAGTTATCAAATGGGAAGAAGCTTTCATTCAAGATTTCAATGGGATCAAAGAAGCATTAAAACATGCCCCTATTTTGGCAGCTCCAAATTACAAGAGGATTTTCAAATGTTTTCTTTTGCTTCAGAAAACACCATTGCATTTGTCTTATTGCAGAAGGATGATGAAGGGGCTGAGAGACCAATTGCCTTTTTAGTAAGGCATTGCAAGGAGCTGAGTTGAAGTACACCATCATAGAGAAGCAAGCATTTTCTTGGTGAAAGAAACAAATATTTTCAGACCTTATGTCTTGAGCTCTAAAGTTGTTTTTATGTTCCCCACACCATGGTGAAAGATATCTTATTAGAAATGGAGGTCTCAAGTAAAAGATAAAGATGGGTAAACAAGTTGCAGGAATATGACATGGATATCTAAACTACAAAATTGAAAAGAGGTTTAGGCCTTGCTAAGATTATGGCTGAGAGAAACTTGCAGATTATTGAGGTGAATGAAGTAGAAGGGGAAAGGGTTGATGTCCTTGAAAATTTAGTAACCTCTAAATGGTACAAAGATATAATATTTTATCTCAGATGTATATGTTGCCCTTAACATTTGAGTAAAAATCAGACAAGAGCTCTTAATTTAGCCTCTCAAAATTATGTCATTACTTATTTTGGGTTAGCTTGGAAGAACCCAGAGGGAATGCTCTTATGATGCATTACTAAGGATGAAGCCCCAAAGGTAATTTCTGATATCCATGGAGGATTTTTTGGGTGAAATTTTCTTTGGAAGAGTTATGTCACATAAAATCTTGACGGTTGGTTATTGGTGGTCAAATCTCTTCAAAGATAAAACTCTACTGGTTAGGAAATGTGAAATTTGCCAATGTTTTCTTGAAGAATGAAAGCTTAAAGCTCCCTTCCTTTGCTGAACTTGTGTCAATTGAATCCCCATTTAAGCAATGGGGAATGGATTTCATTGGCGAAATTTTAGATCCTTCCAGTACTGGTCATAAATGGATTCTTCTAACCATTTATTATTTCACTAAGTGGGTGGAATCAATCCCCACCAAGAAAGCAACACACCAAGTTATCATGAACTTCATTTTGAATCAAATAATATGCATATTTGGAGTGTTAGCTAAGATTGTTGCTAATAATGCCATGAATTTTGTAGCTAAACCTTTAGTGGAAATGTGCAAAGAGTATGGAATTAATTTGATATATGCTTCTAACTACAATCCCTAAGGACATGGACAAGTTGAATCCAACAATAAAAACTTGTTGAAGATCATTAGAAGAACCTTGGAGCTGAACAAAAAGAAGTGGGGTGAGAAACTGAAGTTTGTTGTTGGGGCTGATAGAATCATTGTCAAAAGAGCTACTGGTAAAAGCCCATTTGAGTTAGTATATGGAACTCAAGCTTTTTTGCCCCTTCATTTGCAATTGTCTTCATTTCAATTTGTTCCAAAATTTTAAGATCAAGAATTTATTCCATATGATGCTCTAATCAATTAGATTATTGAGTCAAATGAAGAAAGAAGGGATCCCATCAATGGGCATGTGAAGTTCAGAGAAAAGTAGAAGAATTTATTTGACAAGAAAGTGACTCGAAGAGATTTCAGCATTGAGGATCTTGTGCTATTAGGGGATAGCAGGCATGAAGATAAGGGAAAGCATGGAAAATTTGATGCATTATGGATGGGACATTATTCAATTGACATTCGAATTGGTGAAAATACCTTCTTCGTAAAAGACTTAGATGGGGAACTGCTTGAATTTCCTATTAATGGCAAGCATTTGAAACATTTCCTTGATTGATTTCTTAGAATCAAGGTATACTCCATTGTATAATGTTTAGTCATTTTATTTTTTCTACATTCATGTTTTTATATTTTAGTTTCTCCTGGTCCTTCTGGCCATTTTGTTGGTTTTCTCGGTTTTCCTTGGGGAAGTTGGTTATTATTGTTCTGCTTTCTGCAAGCTTATTGTTTGACTTCATTTCCCAAAGGTTTATTTTTACCACATGGTCTGCTATTTGTTCTTTTGGCACTCACAAGGAGTGCCCATCCTCGAGTCAAAGCCAATGTTGGTGCTCAATTTGATCTCGCCTCGTTTTTCCTTGAAATTCTTCAATTTGCGGGCTCGATCGTCATTTCTATCTCCCCATATTGATGCATGCTTTTTCCTTCATTTGGTTGCCATGATCAATCCCTTCCTTGGTTGAGGATCACTTAAAGTCTAGGATTTGTTTTTTTTCCTCTGTCCATGTGAAAATATTTGTAAGTTGGGTGAAAACTTGAGTTTTTTCCCTTCTATCCATTTTCCACAGTCATGTTTTGTTTTCCTTGTCAATTTTTGTCACAATATATGTGGAAACATGATTGGATGTGGCTTGGAGGATCATATTTGGGCCTTATATCATTTCCAAAATCTCTGTCCTTAAAGAAATATTCATTTCCAGGAAAAAATGGTGATTTTACTACATTTACTACGGTTTGGCATGTGGTTTTTTTGCCCATCAAATTTACATCTTAACATTTATGGAAAGCGTGGCCTTTTTGGTTGGGATCTGCGGTGAGCAAGGCACTTTTAAAAATCTAAGGCCCGATTCAACTCAAAGCTTGTCCACATGGAGGGCTGGCGCTCATCTAAAAATTCACCTTTTGGTTTGACCTTGGAGTTGTGTCGGGGAGACACATGGAGGTTTCTATTGCCTTGCCTAGACTTAGAAAAAAAAATATTTCATGCATTTAGTGCGGCTTTGGCAGTACCATGGACACGTGGAGGGCCAACGATAATTTTAGGATCTACCTCAGGGTCCCACCTTAACAGTTACATCGAGGAGACGCGTGGATGCTTCCGCAGCTCTGCCTATACTTCAACTTTTAATTCAATTTATAAGGCTTGAGACACGTGGAGGGACCACGCCTATTTGGGACCAACCCTTAAATTTTATTTTGAAGAAGCGTCGAGACACTTTGAGGCTTCCACTCACTCTGCCCTTGCTTGGACTTTTCAATGGCTAAGGAAAACTGTCTCGGACCCTAGACACATGGCACCTTCCACTGATCCTTCAACTTTTTTAACAACCACTGCTGAATAAGACACCCGGTGAGCCCACACTTGTTTCGGGGTTCTTTATTTTTGGGACCATCTCACAATGCACCATTTAGAAAGCGTGGAGGCTTTCTTTGGCTCCTTTTTTACTAAGACTTTTTCAAAGCACAAAAGGCAATTTTCTTGGGCCCAAGGCACATGGAAGGCTCGCACTTGTTTGGAAACTTGCCCCTATACTTCTCCTTCTCAGTTACACCAAGGAAACATGTGGATGGCTATAATATAAAGTAGAAAAGGGGAAGAATCAATGGTTGTTGTTTATTGCCTCTTTTCCACCATTTTTGCTCTAAGAATCCTGGAGATCTGCGAATACACACTATTTTTCATCATTTTTGATGAAATTACTTTCGCTTTTATCGTAAAGTTCTATTGAATGGATTTAGAACTTAATTTTGGGTCAAGGATTATTAAGATTGATATTTTGAAATTGGAATTGCTCAGGCGAGTTGTAAAAATGTGAGTTTACGAGAGAAAATGGATGCGGGGGTAGAGTTGTAGGTGCAAAAGATGAAAAAGGTGTTTCCTCAAGTAGCGAAAAGGATTACATTTTAGATCCATTTGTATGCAAGCCTCAGGAGAATGATTAAAATGGGGATTTCTCACATTACATAATCAAAATGATTAGGAATTCCAAAAATTTGTGGCATGACATCCTAGTCATTAGTTGACGATATGAGAAATGTGATTAGTTCATAATTTGTCCACCTAGCAACTTTCGGATGTGAATTTGTTAAACTTCGCTTTTGAGGAAAATTAGTAATGTAAGAAAAGGTCCCTCGAATATTATTCTTTTTGAGGGGAAAATTTGGGATGAGTGAGCAAGTGAAATTTATAAATGCAATGAGAAATACTATTGAAAAGGGTCGGGGGTTGAATTCTTAAGAGAAAATTTGAGAGAGCTCATCTTCCTGAGAGAACAATCTGAGATACCTGGTTAATTTCTTCTATGTTATATTTTCTATCATGTCAAATTAGTTACATATGTAAAGCCATTGAAAAGCTCTAAGATTTCTCTGGAAGCTTTCCCCTGCTAATGAATCTAATCAATTTCAAGTTAATTTGTGTCAATCTTGGAGAAATTTGTGTTTGCCTTTTTTTAGAGTGTTTACAAGTAGTTTTTCTTATTCCTATTACAATCTTGTGTTAAACTCCTTGAATCACATGATCTCATCCTCCCTGTGATATTTTAGTGGCATTTGCAATTTCATTTCAGAAGAGCCTTCATCTAGGATGAGATAAATAATTTAAAATCACTTCACCATCATTTTTTTATAAAGATTGTGCTGTAAGCCTTTGAGTGTATCTTGGCATGAGGAACTAGGGGTATTTGATGTTTTATTGAGTCTTTAGCTCTATCCTTCATGTTATATTCTCAAATATTGTGTGAAACCGTGCTTGATCTGGGCCTCCATTGACACACACCTTGGTTGAAGGAATATCTTAGCTATTCTGAAGCTTTTTATCTTTTAACTTTCCAATTGTTGTGAGTCTCTCAAAGATATGCTATAATCAACTTTATCTTTCTTAATCTCCCATCAAATTTATTTAAAAACCATGAATCCATCCTAAACTACCCCTTTTTTCCCTGTGTGTCCACAAAGGAACAAAATCTCTTTACTAAAATATGCAAAGAAATCAACATCCCATAATGTCTTCAGTAATCTTAGCCTTGTTTTGAAAGTATCTCCATCTTTTAGAAGTGAAAACTCTTGAGAGTTAAATTATGGAGTATTGATCATACTTTCCCAAGGTTTTCTTCATAAAATTTGTGGAAAAGAATGATATCTCCATCTCCTTCATCAAACAAAGGTTACACTACAGTCATCTCACCCTGGTCAAAAAGGCACGAACTAAAGTAGTGAGGATAGGTCAAATCCTCTTGAATGTGTTATCCATCTCTCCACAATCTGAGTGATAAAGGGATAGTTAGATCTCATCCCAGCTAAAAACTACACACATTATGCTCTATCTATCTCTAAGCTCCATGTCGAATCGGTGATGCTTCTCACTTGAAAATGAGGGATAAATTTGTATACCAACATTACCTATATCCCAAACAAGAACAAACTCTCTATAACATAATACATCATCTCTTTCCTATCATGATGGTCACACATACCTTCTACACCTATAGAAAATATTATCTTACTCACATTTTCCTTGCTCTCTCTAACACATAAATAAACCTTACATATGATTATATACATGACTCATTATTATAACACACCTTAGTAGGCCATAATAAGGAATATTCACTTAAAAAATATAAAAAAACAATTACCATATCATATAAAGTACCGCTTAGGTTGGAAATAACATCTAGAACCATCATTTCTCTATTAGGACTCGCAAAGCCCTAAAGTGGCAAATTTTTCCTCTCACCAAAGACAAGTTAATTTAGCAATAGTGACCATGAAACAACTTCAGAATCCACTTATATATGTTTTTTAATCCTTCTATAAACCTTCTATAACCATCCACAACTCTACACCACAATATCACATCATGAAGCCACCTGAGAAGAAGGACAACCAAGATGCCCCAAAACTAGTCTTCAAAGATTGAAGCAAAACCAACAACCAATTACCTCAACCATACAATTTTGATAAATTAATGGAAATATTATGATCTCAATGTCATCACCAAATGCATAAGACACTACCACATAGAGTGAAGCACCATTGAATCACCCGGCAATCATGAAAACCAAAGCATCGCCATTTTTACCATAAAATCTAGTATTGCGAAATGGACTTTGACATACCTCTTACTGGATAAAAAATTCTCTAAAACATCATGGACATGAATTAGGGCTTACCAAATTCCTAAAACACCAATTTAGTCAAAAATTCCAATACAAAAAATTGTATAAAATAGAACATTTCTGAAACATGTACATTACTTATAGGGTACATACTTATCAGAGACACCTAAATAACACTTGGAGCAATATGGAGGAGTGCATTAAAACATGAAATCACTTACCACGGTCTAACAATCCATTCTAGGCTAGTATGATCAAGTTATTCTACATCTCATTTGAACTAGCTTTTTGGAAGGGTTTTAGGCCACACATTAACTTCTAATGATTGTTCATAAACCTTTGCCACTCAAAGACAAAAATAACGTCATGAAAATTGAGATAGGACCCTTCCCAAAAAATCAGCAGAAGATATTATCCTCATATTCATGCTTCACACATGCCAACAAGCATCAACATTAGGACCACCTCGAGATTGATTTATCACTTCTAAGAACTCAATAAGCTAAAATGTGATATATATTTCTTAAATATGCAAAATAGGACTTGAAAACCTAGATCACACCTCTATAATAACCTACTAAACCTTCTCAATCATCACATTTTTATCACAATGCTGAAATATTCTCAACCAATCTCATTTGGACACTAAGGACTTGGGAATAGGTCTAGGGTAGGCTAGATAACATGTTCAAAACACATGCACTGCGATGCAAGACACTTGTGAGTGTCTCGACACCTCATAGTGATGGACTGCTATGCTCTGAAATGCATGGCCAAATCATACAAACATATACTTCATAAATACTAACCTGATCCTCCGACTAGACCTCTCTGTATTAGGCCACTTGACCATGGTCCCACTATCGCACTGACTCATGAATTTGACACTCTGGGAACACCTTCAAGAGGACCATCAACATAGCTTCATGAAATCATCATCAAATCATTAGAATTTTTACTTCAAGCCAACACAGTCACTCAAGATACCATGTCATCTCCTCAATAAGACTTAAACAAAGATATTTCACCATGACATAACAAAAAAATGAAGGACACTACTAACAGTAAACCTTCATGTTCCTTCTCTCCTTTTCAAATGATTAATACCTTATACATCAATGAAAACACCAATCAAACATTCCACATCAATGACAAAAATGCCAACAATATCTCTTTTTGTCATTGATGAAAACCTATTAGTAGAAAACACAAATAGCTCATTCTCCCCAAAGGTACTTCATTATATACCATGACTCATTCTTCCCACGAGAGGTACTTCACATATACCATCAAATCATTCTCCCCCTTTGACATTAATTTCAAATAAATGTACCAAGAAATTCTTCTTATTACATCATATTAGGAACATAATTTGGTTAGAACTATCAACTAAACAAACTAAGGTCCATTTGAGATCTTCAACTCTAATTTGACTCTTAGAGAAACACATCCCCCTTATGAAATGTGTACCTTCTTGGAAGAAATAATACTTGACTACTGATACCTATATTTTGATATACCGAATTGGAACTGATTCTCTCCCTAATTTCTGACACCACTAACATGGCTTGATGTAGAAAGTATTAGACTAACCAAGCTCCCTGGAATCATATGCTTCTTCATGACTAGCACTTCCAAGAAACATACCAAAAACACTATATTTTTTTACCACATGTATTATATATTTATATGTACCATCATGGAACTCTGACCTTCATATGGAGCTAATAAAATAACAACTCAGCTCCCCCTCAATTCTAGACATCTCAATAATAAAATAAAATGATTAAAAAAACTTTCGCCTTGATGAAGGCTGATACCAATCTTCTCAAAACGTTTTTAGTGAAATCCATCTTTGAATTCAAGAACTTCATAATTACTGAACAAGATCATAGGTAAAAAAACACCATTAGACCAACCACACATACAAAACTTTAAATATAGGAACTCAAATTTCATATATTCAACAAGATAACACACTAATAACAATACCAGAGATCTCCTTTGTGGAATAAAAAAACTCTCTAAAATCAATAAGCGCACCTTGAGACATGCATCACTTCTTGATATTGCTCTTTTATATATCTCATCTCAATATCTTGTCATCTAGGTCTTCATATCACTTCCTATAGGTTTATAAGACTAGAACAATATCCATATCAGAAACAATGAAGACCTATATGAGGTCCAAAACACAATCCTATGTAAAAAGTTAATAGTTCTTTTTTTCAATCTCCCACTTCACAAAACATAGAATGTTTTTCGTATTTATGTAAACAACAACTTCAAGTAGACATATATATTCATTATATACTGAAATAAGTTCCCCAGCCAAAACATTGAGCACATTGAAAACAAAATATACCTACTTGAAGCATTCTACCCATATTTGACCCTTTTCATCTTGCTTTATCAAGATTTTAACAAAGATAAATACGATCACACAACGCCACCTGTTCTCAAACTGACCATCTCTTATTCTTCAAGAAAATTAACTATGTAACTTTCCCTTGACAAAATTGTATTCGAATATTTTAATTTTAATTATGTCTATTTCACTATCTTAATATATACAACCTACTTCTCGAAGATTCAAATGATCTTAGATAACATTTATTGCAATATCATTATATCATCATTTACATCAATCTCTATCAACCAAATTTTTAAATTCCTCATGACTATTCTGTAACCAGGCTTTAAATCACATGCAAAATTCACAAAACCAAGTAGAGTCATACCAGTAAAACACTTTTAGAGATATAATTTATTCTTCATTTATGACTCAACATCTCTCCATGGTAATTGTTTAACTATCTATCAATACTTCAAACATTCTTTAATCACAACAACATACCTTGAAATCATCTTCACACAACTCATTCATGCAACTTCTATGTATGATCATATTTTCACCTTGTTTTACAACTCTATTCTATCTTCAATATTATTATTTGAAGATCATGGAACAATCAAACCTTAAAGGAAATGCTACATATGACAATTTAGAATTCAATACACAACAAAAGTAACATATCCTTATGACTGAGATGAATATACCTTTTAATACAACAAAACTCATGTAAACTAGTTCAACATATCTGATTATGACCTCACAAGTACTTCAATGGATCCATTTGGTTCTATAATATCTTATATAACATTATGGCTAAAACCATAAGAATATATTGATATTTACTCTACCAATAATCATATCTTCCAGGGTCGCTTACACAATCATCGGGCCTCGTAAAACATAGACTTAAGTATAAAAATCATACCTTTCCTTTCAAAGTTGTCCACCTGTGGCTCATTCTTTTAAAGCATATATAACATTCACCTCAACATGGAAATGAATTTTTAAAGAATATAATACCTATATTAGATCACCACCCATAGATATAATCTCAAAATTTTCTCATCACATTCCCTTCAAATAGTCAATTGCCATCTAACAACACATGATTCTTCTTCAAAACAATATATTTCCCTGACAAGGCCTTCTTATAAAACTTTTAGATGGTCATCATGATTGATAAGCTACAAAATAACACATATGTACATAACTTCATGACACATATTCATTCACATCCATTCCACACATCTCCCCTAGCCATATATGCCCATTCTGGATTGAGGAATTTCTGTATGAAGTTATACTAGATACATACCAAATCATCATAGGATCTAAAATTAAAGCTTAAGGAGATTCCTTCTGACATCATTATTACTTCTATGACTTGTCTTATTAAACCTTCCTCTGATTAAAAACATGTAAGGATCCCTTAATTTCTCCATCATCATTCCTATGCCTTGATGGACTTCCCTAATTAATCCTCTGGTTCCCATGTCATACCTTGTTTACTTGAGGGACCATGAAAACAAAATTTTATAATATAATCATCATGCATGATAGGGGCTTATATCAAATAACCTCACTGCACTACCTCTGAGATCATGAATTGAGAATTCTTCCACCTTTCCCTGAATCCTCATGCTTATAGGACCATCTACACTCTTGTTCCCTATGTCCAAACTCATTACAAGCATATCAATAACTCAAAGTGAAGGATCCTTCATACCTCATTGCATTGGGCTTCCTTATAGGATTAGATATCCTAGAAATATTTTTATTATAGTTCTTAAATTGGAACTTGAACCAACATTTTCACCATTCTCACTTGCTCTTAAGAACATCTTCTCAGATTGTCTTTTCCATAGTTTTTATTTTACTTTAATGCTTAGACCAGGTGTATATCACCTGTATTTTTTGACTATCCAAGAGATCATCTAATTCCCTTTCAAGTCTTCTAAAAATTATAAGTTAATCTAATTTTTTCTTTTTATTTAAGTTACTGCCTTCCTTAGTGGACTCAACATCTCTCTCATACATGATACAATATTCCTCTTTAGACTTTAGGTTTAGTTACATTTTCCAATTTATTTTATAACTCATTCATGTAAATCCAATGTTTGTAGTTCATTCCTCTTCAAAACTTATTATATTTGATTTTGATTAGTTTTGACTATAGACATGGATGTTATCAGATCATTTTGGCTAAACATGATGTTACATGATATAAATATATTGCTTATTGATTGATTGTGATTCATAATAATGATTGTGTCAATTCTTAGATACATAAAGAGACATTTAATGTCGATGGTAATGATGTGTTATTAGAATTTATATTAATGACATCTAGAATTCCTCATTGGGAAAACATGGTAGGATTTGAAGTATTTGAGCTAATCTCATTATCATGTCGATATTGATAAAAGATAGAATTCGAGATGTTGCTCAAATTTTAGACAGAAGTAATAGCATTGTTTAGTTAAAATCATGACCTAGTTAGTATGAGGATGTTTATTGATTGATTTATGTATATTTAATTCTTGATGTTTTTTATTCGCCACAATGAGTAGGTCAAGGAGGTATTGTGTGATGCTTTTCGGAATAATTATATCATAACAATAAAATGGGGATTTGAGACCAAACCAAATGGAATATGTGGATGGATAGTAGATGGTCACCATGCAAACATGTGTATGTTGTTGTTTTTTTTTGTATTTTATTAGTGGGGTCCCATGAGGGGGATGCCCTCTAATCATACTACTGCATGTGCAATTCTTCCTTTTATTTTATTTTTATTTAATGTAGGGTATGTGATTTGTTTATTTGAACGAAGTAATG